>VXBO01002558.1:211827-255492 GCA_013400135.1 Rhinoptilus africanus | reverse complement strand
GAGCTTGCTTCCCCCCCGGCCCGGCCGCCCCCCGCCTCTCCCCCCGGGCCGGGCCGGGCCGGGCGCTGTCACTCGCCCCGCCGCCTTATCTGGGCGAGGGGAGGCTGCGGCCGGGCTGATAACCCTCCCCGCTGCCGTCGCCATCCCGCTGTAAGGGCTTGTGGGGACACGCGTGGGGCTCCGTGCGGGAGTTGATGGGGGGGTGGGGGTGGCGGCTTGCGCCCCGTGGGAAGCGGGCAGAAAGCCACCTTAGTGTCAGAACTAATTAGGGCGAGGCGGGGGTTGCCTTGCCAGGAGTAAGGGGGGGTGTGTGAAAGGCGACGAGCCCGGGGTTTCGTCGCCCCCGGGTGCGGTTTGGTTGCCCGCCCCTGTGCCAGGCTTGAGGCGAGGAAGCAGCGACATGGCTTGGCTGAACTTCTCCGGGCGAGAAAGGTCGCAGCGGGGTCCCCTTGGGCGGCTGGTTTTCAACTACCTGTGCCTCCCTCCACAGAGAGACCCAAATTACCAGATAATTACACTCAGGACACCTGGCAAAAACTTCATGAAGCGGTGGGAGCGATAGAGAGTAGCATTTCTATTAAGTACAACCTTGAAGAGCTCTACCAGGTAAGGCGCGTAGGGTGGGGTTTTTTTTCTTTTCAGTTTGACAGAAGGAAAATCGACTCCTTTGTGACATTCACAGAGCCACGCGTTTAACATAATGCTTTTTTGATTTGTTAAAAAACTCATTATATTTTCTGAATTGCTGGCTCTGTACTCTGGTTCTGGTCACTTTGCAGTTTTATGTATCAGTTCCTTGGAGAGCTACCAGGATCTGGGCCCATGAAAAAGCAGTTTATGTTGGGAGACGTGGGAAGCTGTGCCTGGGCAGTGCTGAGATTTAAGTCTCCATCCCTTCAATTCAGTGCCTACCCAAGATGCTGAAAACGGGATGTTACTCTCGCTGGGTTATGCAGATACATATTTTATGCCGATTTCCCTTTTGTATATGCTGTGGTCCCTTGTGAATTGTAACGTTGAAATACTTGTTATTATTAGATAATAACAGTTGGACTTCAGCATCAGTACCCTTTGGGGAATTAAAAAAAGAAACTTGATTGAGCAGGCAACAAACTGTCAAGTTTACTTGTGTTTCAAATTACTGTTACATTTTCATAACAATCGGGATCTTAATTTTTTTATTAAAACGGTGAAAAAGTATTTCTGGAACATCTGGACTACCAGAGCAGGGGCTAGGGAAGGTAAAAGAGAGAAATACTCGTGAGCCATTTCCTTCTACTTTCTCCATTTCTATGTGGTTTAGTTCTATATAATTTTAAATGCATGTTCTTTGAGTTTTTTTAACTGAAGTAGTAATTTTTTTACAGTGATCATGTTATAAAAAATTACTGATGTGCAAAGTTGTGCTACATAGCTTAAGTGAGGTAGGAGTTTTCCGTGGGTGCAGGTCTTTGATCTGCAGATGGGGATCTCATTGCCAGATCTGGACATAAGACATTATTACGCTCACCTAAAATTTTCGAAATGCTCAGTTGAGGTAGGTTTGATGTTATCTGCAAAGTGTAGGCTGTGAGGGAGGAGAAAGCCAGCAGTCCATAGGAGGTCCATGCTCAAGAAAATCAGGATGAATCTGAGAGCTGACTGTACTTGTCCCTGTGACTAGTTAGGGTATATAATATATGGGTCTAAAATGGCTGATTATGTAAACGCATCTTGACTTAATATGATTTATTTGCTTTAAATAGATAACTTGACTGTGATACATTAATCTATTAATACTTGCAGGTTTGCAGAGTTTGAATTACATAATACATTTTATGGTTTTAAACTCAGCATCTGAAAAATCCTGCTTTTTCATGCCTAGCTAAAAAAAACCCCAACCCACAGATGCTTTGAGCGTTACCTAACTTGTTTTCAGAGGCTCAGAAATGAGATTATAGAAATATGGCTATGAAATCGCCAGGGTACAGGCTTGAGTTTTGGCAGAAGAGGAGGAGGGAGATTTCAGATAGTACAGTTCTCCCTTCATAGTCTTCTTTCTTTTTTTTTGCTGTTTGCCGGCTTATTTGTGAAAACTGCGCAAGGCCAGTCCAGTAATCTGTAAGGCAGCGGTGCAAATCAGCAAGATTTCTGCAGGGTGGGTGGCGGCGCTCAGCGTGCCTCTGCATACATAGGTACTTACTCTCCTGCCAAAGGAATAAAAGATGAAGCTCATCATCCGTTGGAAACCTGATCTGTACTTACAGATCGTTTTAACTGCCTGTTGGTGAGCACCGAGTCATCCACCGGGGAAAACTTCTCTCTGTACATCAGCTCTTACTCTCAAGGCTTGTTTTGGTTTGGTTTGGTTTTTTTGAGCCTTTATCTGACATTCTGGGAGGAAGTGAGAGGCCTGCTAGAGTTCAGTGCGGTGAGCAGGCTGGTGTACCAGCCTGCCTTTGAACTTTCCGATTTATTTATTTAATTTGGCACAGTAGTTGAGGAAAAAATCTGAAGAACAATGACAAGGCTTTGTGAGAAGCCCAAAGGATACTCCTTTCCAGGCTTTAGAAGCAGCGTGGGATCAGGCATGAAGGTGCTTGGCAGAGACGTAGTGAGTGAGCAAGGGGAGGGTGGCAGCCAATTTTCTGCGACTAAAATAGAAATGATGTCTGGGATTGGTGGTAGATTGCACAGATTTTGATAGAAGTAGCTTACACTTGATGGGATAGAAAAAGTGGGGCAGTGCAAAGAATTGCCGAGTGAGGAGTGAGTGATAAAAATAATGGATAAAGAAAATTCCCTTTGCAGTAAGGTCCTAAATAACCTGAAATGGGGCAGCACTGCCCTTCTGGAGGACATAGAGTAGGACGGTGTATTAGTGAAGGAAAAAAAAATAATTATGAGAGTCCTAACCAGACTTTCATTTGGATGGATGGATAGGAAGCACTATGTCTTAGGAAACATAACAAACTACCTGCAAAATGGTTATGTGTGAATACTGTTTGTTGCAGATGTCATTTAACGTACCTGTTTTAAGACCAGATGAAAAATACAACATCGGCACTGTGTGATAGTTTTGTTTTCTTTAATATTGTATCAAAATTGAGGAAGCCATAGTTGCTGGGCATTTAAATAAAATGGCATCGAGTAGGTTAGAATTACCCCACAGGGAGATCTCTGGGAAGCATATTCACTTTCTGTTGTGGAAGACAAACTCTTCAGGATGTTTGAACCTATAGAGAAAATAATACAAGAAGTAGCAGTAATTTGCATGCTTAAAACAAGCTATTAAATTGTTGATTTGAAATGGAACGTTAGCGAGATTTGTGTAGATGAAGAGTCTAAAAGTGTTGCCTTTCTTGTATCCTTGTAGATATGATAATTACTGTAGCTTTTTTCCAAACTAATTGTGTACCAGATGAATATAAGTCAAATCAATTTTCTTCAGGAAGAGAGGCAGCCAAAATGCTGAATGAAAGAAAAGGTAAAGAAGGAGGAAATCATTTGATTTCATGCCCTCTCATCCCCCATCAAAAAGAGCAGAAACGGCTAATAGAGGTGGCACTGAGGTGATAGAGCTGCAGTTTGAAATCCGCTTGAAGCCAGCACTGTTGCCGAAAGAAGCAGCCCCGCTTTCCCCCTCACCTCTCTCTCAGCCCACACACTTGCTAGCCCATGCGTTTGGGTGGTTTTAAACTGAAACAGAGTGAAGAACATTTACTGATACTAGGACAAAGAGCTACATGCTGGCATTAGGCACCATAATGCTTCATATTACAAAGAAGTAAGATAGTTAAAGCTAAAATTTGGGGAAAACTGAGTAAAAGCCAAGCACTGTGAAAATACTGAAACTTTGTCCAAATTTATTGATTTAACGCTATAAATCCTCTGGAGCAAAGGAAAACATTCTTGCGTCAGTTCTAGTTGCCCAGGTGAAATAATGTGTTAGGCGGTATTCTCTGCAGTATCACCTGATAGCATAAAGGCAGTTGAGGTGAAGTTAAAGGAAGAGACAGCTGGATTTTTAGGTCTGAGAATCATCTCCAACTCCTTTGGATAATTTTGTACGAAGCACTGAGTGGCCAAAAATACTTACTGTAAACTTTACAGTTCTCACAGAACATTTGGCTGTCTTCATTGTGATTCATTTCAGATGATATGGTCTATTAATAAAATAATTTCTTGAAATACAGCACACAAGTTAAAATAGAGTGTGCCTGGAACAAAGTCTAAATATAGGCAGTGGTATCAAGCAAGGCTCTGTTCTCTCTTTGGCATTCTCATTAGGTTTCTTGTGAGGGAAAAATGTTAGTGTAAGACAAGGTAATTACGGAATAGCTAAACAGCAGTATTCTAGAGATGGCCAGAGCTGTCTCAGCATAGTCTAGGTCAGCTGCATAACAACTCAATTTACATTAATTTACTGACCACAGGAATGTTTGGGTTTGGGCAGAATCGTTCTTGTTAGTCAAACATAGATAAATATTCAACTAAATCCCACGGGGTCCTAATAAATCAATTCAAGTATTTATTTAACGGTTAATGTGGGGTTTTTTGTTGTTTGCTTGGTTTGCTTTTTTTATTCTTCTTCTTTATTCTCAGTTTACATACCTTAGCATGAGTGTGGGAATCAATGGAAATATTCGGAAAGAAATAAGTTAATAAAATGACAGGAAAGCAGCTGTATTCATTTACCATTTGGAGAGAATGGTTGAAATGTCTACCTTAAAGTGATTAAGAAATGAAAATACTTGGTATGACCATGTTCACTCCGAAAAAATGCATGTGTGTGTGCACTGGAGGATGCACAAAATGGACTTACAGGAAGAGTTCTGCTGCTGAGCAGAGTATTTGTGGGGTGGAAATTCTAGTAATGTTTAACAGCACATCTGAAATACGACCCAGATGGTGATGGTGAACCTTATTTGTGCACAAAATATAGCAGTGTACAGAGGGACCAAAAGGAATCACGAAGTCTTAATTTTTCTACATAGTTTGGATAATTTAATTTTGATGTTTTGTTTTTGTGCACAGCTTGGACAGATAATGCTGATATTTTTGTTTGTTTGTTGTTGGCCTTGATTAGACAGGCACAAAAATGTGAGTTCTTTTTTTTTTTTTTGGTCTCATTCATAATCTTTTTTTTGCTTTTTAGGCTGTTGAAAATCTCTGTTCTTACAAAGTCTCTGCTACACTGTACAAACAGCTGCGACAAGTCTGTGAAGATCATGTGAAAGCACAAATCCTTCAATTTAGAGAATATCCTTTTCTCATGCACAGAAATGGTTAGAATAGTTATTTTTTAAAACACTTTGTAAAAATTACACCAGTAATTGCCAATGTGTTAAAGAGGTTCTTTGACCACTTACATATTTTCAAATCAAGTATAAGCAACTTTAGTCATCTGGGTGAGTAATTTCTGGGTGCTGATAAGTAGCATGCTCATAACAATTTACTTATCATTTTAACAGGAATGCAAATTTTAGACCTAATCTAGAAAATTTCAATAGTACTATGAGATTTAACGGCAGGTATGGATTTTTATGGCAGATGAGTAGTGGAGATGCTCACAGTAGCAGTAGTTTTAAAAAAAAAAAAATCACTGCAGTAATTTTCAACAACGGTATCTTCTGTAAAAGAAATCTCAAACATAAAGTACACCTATTTAAGTAATAATAACTCCTGGTCAGCAGCGATGTGTCGTGGAGGCATTCAGCGAGCCCTTTACATATCTCATATGTACCTTGTGAGGTTCTTGAGTGAGAGCTCGAAATTCAGGGGATCGCTTGGCTGTCTTGGGACGCATAGTAACCTGAAGTTTTACGGTAAATTTCCCCATAGTTTTCTAAGTTACATTGCCAGGCTTTTCTTCTGGCTGAACTGGTCACAGAAGTGCCTGTAGATCTTTTCTGGACACCTGGGTGCAGCCAGACCTATTTACTGAATCCCATTGCGCTTTGCATGCAGAGACCATGCTTTATGTGACGGTTGCCTTTTGTGTAGTAGCCGTGGGGTTGCACTTGCTCAGGCAGTAGGATAAATAGAGTCTACACCCACCTGACTGTCACTGTGTTCCTTCCATGTGCCTTACCAAGTAGATGCTGGAGAGTGCCATACCGAACAGATACTATAGTACTTTTTGGTGCTAGCAGTGATTCCCAGCTCTCTTGTATGTATTTTATTAGCAGAAAATGATAGGTTAAGATAGAAAGAAGCAAGGGACTGTGGCCCAGAAAGAACCTTCTTTCCAGGTGAGTGCCTTAAATGTGCTTTGAATTGTGACTCTGTGTCAGAGTTTCTCAGTTCAGTGCATTCCCCAGGCAGGTGCCTACACTCATAAAGATAATCTTTTTTCTTCTTTTTTTTTTTTTTTCCATGTTACCTGGCTACCTGGGTTGTGTGTTTTTGGATTTGTTTTTTTTTTTTTTGAGTCACAGTTAGAGAGTCTGGCTTCTACATAGCATATAAGAAACATAGGTACATAAATCAGCACTGTGAGTTCACCTCTTATATGGCAGCTGATTTTCTCATTACATTTACTTAGATGCATTTAAAATCATATCTAACTAAAAAGTACATGGGTCAGTAAAGCAGTCTCTTAAACATAAATGATCTCTGAATAGCAAATCTTACAGTCTGCTTTAAAGCAGTGTACAGTCAACCATTTTTTGTGTCCCTGCCTTCTCAGACTATCTTCTGAAGAGGTGTTCTAAAACTGGTGTTTTAAAACTTATCTTCCTCCCCACCCTCTGACAGAGCTGGTGGTTTGGAAAGTGAAGAATTTTATATTTTACAGGTATACAACTTTACATCCCAAGATCACATTAATTACATTTGGCCAGAGGGAGCTGGAAAAGAAGGTAAAGCTGTATTTCGATTTACTCGTACAACACGTGACCATTTTGTTATTTGTAAATAACATTTGGATCTGCTGTGTAATGAAGAAAACTCTATAGTTTACCTGGGGAGACCTGGAGATGTATATGAAAAGAGCAGTATTTGGATTTGTTGAGGATTATTTAGAACTGTAACTGCTTTTAAGAGATTAGGGTCACTCCTGTTGTGCACAGCGTGAACTCATTAAACAAACAAAATAAACCTTTCTGTTGCTCTCACCTCAGTTGGTGACAAGGCTGTTTTTGACACTGGTGGGATTTTTTGTTTATATCAGAGTTATACAGTACAGCCACTAGATGGTATTACCGAAGAGCAATAAGTGTTATTCCTTGAAAACATAGGGAGGTCTTTTGGAGAACTGCCAGCCCCTTTGCTGGGCAGAAGCTCTGCAATTAACGGTTTATCCCTGGGCAGTCCTACTAACATCAGAATATCCATGGAGCAGCTTTGTTTAATGGCTAACAAAGATCATCTCCAGAATCTGGCCTCAAAAGTTACTGTCAAGCTAGTTTTCCTTAATAGGTGCTGTACAGATTCTCTGGATAGTCTTTTATTTTTAAAGAAGATAAATAAATGCTGGCAAGATCATTGCAGACAAATGGTAAGTTGAATGTTTGTTCAGAATATATATCCTTGATGTGCGAAATCTGGCAAAAAGGAATTTGTCGGGGTTTTGTCTTGGGACTGCATTGCACCTCCTCCTCCAAGTTTCAGCATTACTTTTCATTTTCCCCTTTGCTGGCTGGTTGGGGGTGGTTTTGCTGAAAACTTGGGTTCTGTTGTGTTAAGTCTGAATCTCATAGGCTTCATGTGAAGTTGGAATATCACTCAGAAATATATTGACACCTGTTTTCTGTGGGTGAAAAGAAAAACTATGCAGGCTATGCTGAAATTGTTTGCTGTTTGTAATTTTAAGTAATTAGAGAATCTACAATCTTTGCTTTCAGACAGCTGCAAAAGCTGGGTTAATTTGGGTAATTTGCGACTTCCCCCCCCTCCCCCCCCCGAGGCAGAGATGATTATGCTTACTATAGGGCTAAGAAACGGGAAAAGTAAAGAACTGAAACTCTCTGCCCTTCTTGTCCCCTACCTCCATGATGAATTATGTTACGGGAAAAAATTCTCTCTCAAAGGCACTTACGTGAATTGTCCCTTTAAGAATGCTTCATTATAATTATAAACCAGGATTTTATGATGAGTTTTCATTGCGCTTTCACTTAGCTTTGGCTACAGATGCCCAAAATGGGTTAATTTCTATTTTCATCTCTTGAATCCACCCCTCTCCCCCCTCCTCTTCCCTGTAGGGGATGGGCAGAGCTATGTGCTTTTTATCTGAAATAAAAATGGAAAGCGTTATGGAAACTATTCAAAACAAATTCAACAGTCTGATGAAAATAGAGTTGAATGCTATTGCCTTGAAAATGTAATTAAACTGGACATTTGTTTTTATAAAAAGGCTTTTACTATGAACTCTGTTCATTGTAATTACTTTTGAGCGGGTTTTTTTGGTGGTGGCTTTTTTTTTTCTTTTCCCCTCCTCAAAGCATCAACCTGTAGCAAGTGGCTTTCTTGCCCATGTGCTGAGTTAGCAGTTGCAGTATTTAAGGAAAAAAATCAGCCTTGCTGCTGTTTTACTTTAATATGCTTGGCCAGAAGCTCTGTCAATTTGAGAATTGCTTCAGAAGCAATGAAACCTTTTAGGGTAGGAGTAGGTGGACAGCTGTGGATAGAAATCTCTGTAGCTGGCCTGGGGGTGAATTAGTTACTGGCATCCTGAGTTATGCTAAACTGAAAGCTGGGCAGCCTTTTTATGAGCAAAGTTAAAAATGGATTTTGAATGTGAAAGAGTAATAAGCTAAAAACCAATCTCCTTCTCCCACTTTTTTAATTAAAAAAAAAAAAAATATATTTTTGTACCTTCTTTCCCCTGTCAGAATTAAGGTATCTCTATTTTTCCTATGAATTTTGGCAGCTAACTTTTATTATGAAAACATCTGTTGCATGGTGTATTACTGTCTCTGCTTAAAGCTTCATTTTTAAAAAGCAAAAACCAAGGCAGCGTGCTATTTCAGGGTGTTTACTGAATGTCTTGGTGGTGCTGCTGGAATGGCTTATGTATCTCAGTAGCACTAAAACTTGTAGCAGGCTTACTATTTAGCTAACGTTTATGAATTTGAAAAATATCTTGGATGTACTTGGGAATATCGCTTAGCATTAACATCAATAAATTACATATTACAACATCAACAAAGTACACATTACACTGTGGCTGTAAAAGTCACCACAAAAGTTGAAAATACATGCATCAGCAATTAAGGTCCATGTTGATGTGATGTAGTTTTTCAGAAGTTGCTTTATAATTTAAAATGCCATTGTGTTGGTGAAGAGAAAAACATTTCCTTTACGTATTTTCAGATCATGATCAGAAGCATTTTCTTATTTTTGGATCGTACATATGTACTTCAAAATTCAATGCTTCCTTCTATATGGTAGGTATCCATGTAAGTATTCCTTGAATCTTTAGAGTTTGTACATGCTGTTGTATTTGTAACGGTTGAGAATTTTTCCCATTATATTTGATCTGCATAACAGGTCTCTAAAATGCTGTGTTAATTTATGGAAATATACGTATCAGCATATGCATGTGTCATTTCCTTCTTCCCCAGGAATATTTGTTGTAAAGTGAGGGTAGAAGGAGAAAAAGGTCTGTGAACATATGCCTAAAAGTCATATAAAAGGCTTATATATAGCTGTAGTTGTCCTAGCCTGGGTGAGGCTGGCTGTGTGGGGAACCTCCTTGGGCAGCCGCCTCTGCACCATAACCCTGTGCCAAGTGTTACTTTAGGCATTCCTGGTTTTGACAAAATTAGGCGCTCAACTTCTTGCTCTGTTTTGTTTTGGGGTTTTTTTTAAATAAATCAGATACACTGACAAGGTGTGTATCATCTTTCCAGCACTGTCCTCTTGAGAGTCAAGACCTGTGTCTCAAGGAGCTGAGATGAAAGGCAGCTCCCCTGAGATGCTGCTGTACTTTCAGCACACTGTGGTCACAACTCTGGGCATTTAGTTCTTTACCATCCCTCCTGAGGGGCATTTTATATCATCACCTGAGCAAACACACACAGGCAGGCGTTGGCAAAAATTTCTGGTATCAGTAGTTGGTCTAAAGCAAAAAAAGATGTAAAGTACTCAAGTAAAGAGCGTACCTTTTCCCTGCCTGGCTGGCTTGTCTGCTCTCAGGAATTCCTCAGGCTATCTGAGGAACCTGACAGCCTTGCTTGTCTTGTGGATGTCTGTCTTCCCAACCTCTGCAGTAGTTTTCCTTCAGCTCTTTGTGTTAGGCTTCCCTTTACTGAATGTCATTGAAGAGGTCTGCTCATACTTTGTGTCTTTTTTTTCTCATGCTGGGAAAATTCCCTCTATTGAAATCCTGATGCATGGGAATATGTTGGAGATAACAACTTTTATCTAGTATTCCTCTGTTTTCCTTGGCCAAGACAATGTTTAATAATTACCTTCTTCGTGGCATAGAGGCACCATGCCTTATCATCTTGGTATGAAACGAGAACCTAATGCAGGTCATCATACGGTCCTAAACACATACAGGATTCATGCTTTCAAATAAAATTTATAACTTACGCATAGATTGACTAATCCAGGGAATCTTATGTTAAGGTATATGTTCAGATTTTTAATTATTTTTATGATAGTAATTTTCTTAATAAACGACTGTTATGTCTATTATGTGAAATATGTGCAGGGTGGTCACAGTTCTCAGATGAAGCGTGTGCATCTGGTGGCATGTGGCCTAGTATTTTTATGGTAATTCTTGTTACAGTTTTCTTTGTGGACAGCATCAAAGAGGATATACGCACCATTAATGCATTCTTTCTCTGTGTAATATGTATATACTATAGATATTTCATAGGTATATATTTTTCTCAAACTGAGATACAGACTTTTGAAAAGAATCAACAGTGTGATTATTAATTTTCAATGTCCACACAGGGATATGGGGCTAGAGTTGTTTAGGAATCATGTCATTAGTGACAAGCAAGTTCAAAACAAGACTATTGATGGAATCCTCCTGCTGATTGAACGGGAACGGAATGGTGAAGCTGTGGACAGGAGTTTGCTGCGGAGTTTGTTGAGCATGCTGTCTGATCTGCAAGTGAGTACAGCAAACTTTACTAATAATGGCTGTGTTTAGAAACAGAGTTTGGACTTTTCTAATTTGTGTATTGTGCAGAAATAATTTTATTCGTCTAGTAAATGTACTTCGAAATCTAATTATTAGACTGTTAAGGTTGCCTTTTCTTTACCCGATGCACAATCTTTCATTCTCCGTTTGCCTGTTTTTCTTAATTGACGTAGTGACCTACAGACTCTTAAATAATAGGTTTGCAAGTCTTCTAGTATGTGTAATATCATGGCTGGTTTCCTAATCCTGGTGCTAGTTAAATGTAGCAGCCAAAAAAGACCACCCCTGTCACTCGAAAAAGGCTTTTTGGAGTCCAGATCCTGGGTCTGTATGACAAAAACATCACTGTGTTGGCAACTTGTTAGCAGAAATGCCAAGGACAGAATGAGATGCAAAGTTAAGGCCAACATTTTCAAATCGATAAGGTTAATCTGTAATTTACTGGAGCTTTCTATTAGCATAGATACTAAGTAACCAAAATAGAATAAAAAATGTTGTGCTTCTGACTCTGGCATAAGTTGTTCTCTGGTCAACTTTGCAGCTTTGTGTAAGGTGCAGTAAAAGTTAGGAGCTGCCTTTCATTGTTACAAACTGTTGAGGTTGCTCCCTTCCCAAGTGGTGTACAGTGTTATGAAACTGTAGGTTTATTAAACCTTCACTGAAGGTTTAATAAAAAGAGTTCGAAGAGGAAGACTGCATAGAATAGTCCTTTTCGGTCGGGCAGCTTACCTGCTTTTCTGCCTTTCATGTTAACCCTCCTGACTTCTCATCCATAACTTTCTCTAGTGTACCAGAAAAAATAATAACTGATTATTCTGTTCAAGAGAGAAGGCAAACTTCTGTCAATGATTTTTCAGATCACATAACCTGGAGATGCAGATCTGATTTGTCTGCTTTTTCCCCAGTTATTTGCCAGGTTTGTTTAACTGTGTCAGCTTTTTCTAGGTGTTGACTTTTTAACATTCATTATTTTTTAGCTCTGCTTGGTTTCTTCTTACAGAATTGTATTTAAGTCTGCATTCTCCTTCATTGTCTCAAAAGCGTAGTTTTCTTTTTTCACTACAGAAACTAACCTAGTCTAATATGTTCTTTTATAATATCTGTCACTTCATGGAGAAAGAGATGTGCTCATGATCCTGTAATCATACACCAGGATCTCCATTTCTCCCTCTTTCAACAGAAGTTAGCTTCTGGAGAAAGATTAATTAATTAAGCAAATCTTATATGTCATTTGAAAACAGTTAATCTCCTACTCACTCCTGATCTTTAGGCAATTATGCAATTCAGCCCCAGCTGCTGAAAGTTGATTCCTGCTTGCATAAATCCTCTATAGCTGTTTCATATTCTACAGCTTTACACACGTTTTATGTAGAAAATAGTTCTGTATGCTGTTATGTTAATGTTTTTCCAGTTACCCTGAAGGAAAGGAAGGTAAGAAATTAAATCTAGTATTTGATTCTGTTGAATATGGAGATAGTGTAAAGAGGAGGCTGAAACAAAGTGTTGATGTCTACTTGTATATGCTGAATTAGTGAACTGTTATGCTCTGAATGCTTGTCAACACAGAGGCTTCATATTTAAGTTTGCATTGAAAAGAATTTTTAAAGTCCTTAAGAGAAAAAAAATGGTCAGACTGCAATGAGTTTTATATCTCTGCTATGTGCTTTGGAAGAAATATTTTCTTCTATTCTTCCACCAAAGTCAAGGAGTCTTTCCTTTTCACTAACTGTCCCTCTATTTAGGTGTTACTCCCTAGCTACCTTCTCCAGGCTATTTTAACTATTTTATATAGTTGTCCTTTCTAACTTAACTCCTTTCTATACTAAACTGTTAATCATTACGTAGATATTTTTCAATGTCTATGATTGTTGTTGGTGGCCTTTTTTACACACCTTATTTCTTTCCTGCAGAAAGAGAGTTCACTTTATTTGGTATAATTAATTTTTCCTGGGCCACTGAGATAAACCTGGCAGATCTGAAGATGCAGTACTAAGTGTATTATTATTTTACTCATGGGAATGTTTCACTAGTTGGAAGTATTTTTTTACTTTTGTTTTGCCACAGAAATATCAGTAGGAGTCTTGAGCTCTGGCAGATTGGATGTCATTGCTGTGCTGTGATGTTGGGTACTCTTGTTGGTCTGTGTGCCTTAAAACAGAAGCCTGTCCATTTAGATGACTTGAGTACTGATGTCTGAAACATGATATTGCTGCACTGAGAAGTCAGCTCTGATCTCAGTCTTTCTAAAACCAGTGAGGCAAACAGAGAACTTCTGCGTTAATGTATTGTTACTTTGATGCTTCTCGTAAATGTGTGCGTTCTTGATATTTTACTTGTCCTCTATGCCTGACAACCAAAATATGCTACCTTTACTGGTAGCGTAATGTAAGTAACTAAATTTATTTATTGAGCAGGTTTACAAGGAATCATTTGAACAGAGGTTTCTGGAAGAGACGAATTGCTTATATGCTGCAGAAGGCCAAAGATTGATGCAAGAAAGGGAGGTAGGTGCATGCTGTAGATGATTGCTTTTATGTTAGTGTTGTCTGCTATGGGATTACATGGGAACTTCTGGTAGTGTCATGGTGTATTAATGTTCCATACAATTTGCTGGTACCCAGGTAAGTATGTATATATTCATGTGTTTTGATGGGGACGAGCAGACTTGGTGCTTGAAATAGATAGTTAAGGGTGGAGAAACCCAGTAACATTTTGTGTAGCTAAAGTCACACTGTCAGAATGTCGTTTCCACATAAAGCTTAAAGGTGCGCAATCAATATTTTTGCCCATGAGCTGTAATATATCCACTGGCATCATTTTACTATGTGGTTAATACCTAAGTAAGCAGTTTACTTTTTGACTACTTCATTGCATTTATTTTGTTGTTTTGCAGCAAAACTTTTCCGTATTAGTTAAATAGACTTAAGACACTTGTTTTCTGTCCCCTTGAGATAAAATTATGCTCTGCAGTGGGCAGCCTGCAAATGTGGTTATCTTTGAATATGTATGTGTTTCTTGGTCTCAAATACAGGAGACTACCTTTATTAACTCCATTTTAACATTGAGTCACTACATATATTTTGAAAATGCCTGTTTACATTGCTCTGAGGTGAATGATTGCATCTAGTCCTGCTCTGTTCGCTTCATTCCCTGGCGTCCCACTGGCACCTGAGGTGAAATGCTTTGACACAGATTTTGAGACCAAGAGTCTTACTGCTTTTGGATGCCCAGTGGAAAGCTGTGGAAAACCACAAAAGAGTTAAGACCCTAATTTATACAGTATATACATGTACATACTTATGCAAATGCACATAATGCATACCTATATATGCATCTACATGCATATGTATGTGTCTGCATGCATGTTAGTGTATGCCTGTATGTATAACTGGTTTGATCATTTGAAGCCTAAGTTTCATACCTGTGTTGTAATTTGTGCTAAATGTGTCAAATCTCCATAGGGACAGATACTCCTGGAGAAACTGCCATTGAAATACTAGAACTATTATCGTTCACACCAACTGAAAATGTGCTCCATGATACTTTAAGGGCTAGCATAGCTCAGATGGGTTTTGAGAAAAAATTAAATTCCTCTGAAAAATTCTCAGATTTCTGTTTTTCTCTTCCTTTCTGTCAGGTGCAGTTATAATAGTTTTAATGTAAAGTAACGTTAATTAATACAAATATAGATTATTAATGTAATAATTATTAATTAACGTAACAACCTTCTGGTGGAATAGTGTTTTCCAGTTCATATTCTGTTTAAATTTGTAGTTTAAAATAATTGTCATGCAACAAGATTATTTGCCTTTCATATCTTTGTAGTTGAATTTGACATCCTCTTGTCTCGCTAGGTCCCAGAATATCTTCACCATGTTAGTAAACGTTTGGAAGAAGAAGGAGACAGAGTGATAACATATTTAGACCACAGCACACAGTGAGTACAAACTTCATCATTCTCAGTGTAAGTCAAGCATCCTTCATAAAACAGTGTGATTATCCGTGGCTGTAGGGACACCGAGATTAGTTCCGCATAATCTTACAGATACTATCTTGTTGGCAGTGCTTGTGATACAGATTGTTTTGGTTTTTTAAGACTTTATTTTTATCAAAACTGATTTCTTTAAAATGAAAATATACTTTGAGTAAGAGGAGAGAACTTCGTCCAGAAAGATTTATCAGTGAAGTTTACAAAACTTTATGTATGAACTCAAATTTGCATTATCAAAGTAGCATCTGACTTTAGCCATTCATGTACTAGTAACAAAATTAACCACAAATCCCTTGAGGGAAAGACAGACTGATTAGGCACCAAAATAAAAGGTTAAATTATGGTGTAGGACATGAACATCACTCACGAGCAGTCCAGTATGTCAACTTAACAGTAAATGAGCTTTGATGCAGCTGCTGCCAATGTATTGTGCAAGGTACCTTGTCCTTGTTTCACTTGGGGGTTGAGTAATAATGTGTGTTTGGCTGGGGAAAGAATGTGCGTTCAGGAAGTACTGCAGAGTCACAGACACACTATAAATCCATACATCGTTTGTCCTGCAGTAAACTGTTGCTTTTTTTTTTAATAAAGAACATAATAGCTCATAAAGAACATAATATTTTATTTTTCTGGGTGATGTTGGCATTTCATTGGGTGTTTAAAGGATAACAGAATAAAAAGTATCTTTTAAATTCATTATTTTCTTCAGACATATTTTTTATATATATACTCACACACACGTGTTGCATGTCATGGTGCATATTTGAACTTGAATCTTCTTTCTGTAAATGCTGATTGCAGGGTGACTAGCTTTTTCTGACAAAATCACATTAAAATATATGCAACTATTTCTATGTAATAAAGTTAAAGCATATACGTATTTATTTACTGTGTAAGTTAAAAAATAGGCTTATACCTGTTTTCAGTCTAGCTATATATCAAGGCCTTGCTTTAAATCTTGTCCTTAGTTAAAGACTTAGAAACCTACTTTTTGAAGGCTTCGTACTAATTTCCTTTCTTTGCATTAAGAAACAGCAGTTCTTAAAATGAGTGCCCTTGAGTTGTCCTCAGGTTACACTGTCTCTCCAGGTGTGCATGAAAAGAGCAGAAAGGATGTTAAATTTAGTTACTGGGTTTGATCTTGAGATGGAAATGATACTTCCAGGACAAAATGGTCATGGCAAACACCGTTCAAAATACATCAAACCAGATTTATGCAACATATGGAGTGTGTGGTATTGCAGCCCATACAGGGATTTATTCAGCCCATCGGTACATGCTTGTTTCTGGAAGGCTGACCAGAATGAGTATGTCTCCTGGCTGGTCAGTGGATGACTGAGGTGTATGACTTTGAGGCTGTACAGGAGGTACCTCCAAGCTCATTCATCAGCTAGCAGTCAAGATAAACACTCGTGCTGCCTGCTTATTAGGAAATAGTGCTCTGCCTCTCAGTCTCAAGCAGATGAATTGTCCTTACTTCCCCTGTAGACAGAATAGGTGTCCAGGGGCAAAGGATATGGCATCTTATACAACCTTGATTCCTACTGCTGGAGGCAGTCAGCAGCTGTAGGTAGCAGTAGCTGGAACTTTCAGGAAATGTGGAAGCAGCCATAAAAATGGCTGTATAGGTTATCACCAAGGGTCTGTCTTAACTGGTGTTTCATGTTGGCTTATAACCACTGAAGGCAAAGAATAGAGTAAGTGTATGTGATGCCCTCATACCCTCCTAGTACCTGCCTGTTTTCAGCTCAGGGTATTTGCTGAATGTGATGCGGTTTGTCTGTTTGGATCTCTTTCAAATACTTGTGCTGTCTCACTGGGATTCACATAAGTTTTTCCATCTGTGCCAGCCTTTGGCAAAGTATTCCACCAGTGCACTAGCCACCACATGATAAATCACCTCCTTTTGTTTGTCAGGCTCCCAATACCACCACTGATGATCCCAGCTCTTGTGTTGGAAGGGAAAGTGATCAGTCAGTTCCCTTCCACCTTTTCCCTGCCTGTGAATGCACTGTGTCCCTGCTAAGTCATCTCTTTCATGGAAAGAAGAGCCTTAACATGTGCAGTTATTTTTCTTGTAGCTGCTGCTGCATACTTTGGTCATCCCCGCTCTCTTCTCTGAATGCTTTCAAATTCTCATTTAATCTTTTGAGATGAAGGGACTAAACCTGTGTATTGTACGGAAGGTCAGGCAAATCATTGGTGGGGTGGTTCAGGAAAAGGGGTGCTTTAGCAAAGGCAGGGACATAAAGTGGATGCTGCTACATAAATGGCTTCCATCAGCCTGAGCTGAGCACCTCTCTTCCAGAAAACCTAAATTAAGAGTCTGAGAACTAGTTTATAAAATTTTGTTGTCTTTTATTGTCATATGGTAGACAATGGAAGAAGTTTAAATGTTGGAATTAGTTATCCCTTTGCACTTCAGGCAGTTCCTTATTCTTTTAGGGTATAAAGGATGGAAAGGAAAACTTGCTGTTATTTTTCAGTTCTGTCTATAAAATATTTCAGTAACATCAAACAAATATTTCAGTAATAGTAAATAGCAGGGAAGATTCTAGGACAAATTTAAAATGTTTTCAAATTTGAGCCTTGTAGTACAAGCTCAATTTATGCTTATGTAGGTGCATAACACAATTAGATTAAAAGTTTGAGTTTTGAACATCACCAGCATGTATTGTGTTGTTTCAGAGTTCAGCCCCTTGGAGGTTTTTGGGTTTGTTTGTTTGCTTGTTCGTTTCCAAGAAAATGTCAGTTTGACTTTTTTCCAGAAACATTTTTCTATTGATTGTTGGTGTATAAGCATCTCTCTTTTACTGTGTTAGAACTTGCTTTTTAGTGTTCAAACCTGAATTTCTTTTTAAATTGCATACATACATGGTTTATTGTTTTCTTTCTTGACTTACATCACATGTGACATTTTTGTCTTAATTTGTAGCCTCTGTTTTGAGTAGAAAATAGTTGATTTTTTGGGGGGTGTTATAATGGAAGTTTATCACAAATGTACTCTGACAGGAAGCAATGCTTTCATCCTCTAATACTTCTAATATACTTTTCTTGCCTTATTTAGGAAACCACTGATTGCTTGTGTGGAGAAACAGCTACTAGGAGAACACTTATCAGCTATTTTGCAAAAAGGTATCTTTTTAAAATTAATGTCATCTCTGATAAGCAACAGATTCTCGTATTCTGCAATAGCTATAGACTCCAGAGATTTTATTTAAGGAGGTATATTAACCATGGAAAAAAGTTCCACAAACACAGAAGGCCAACCCTATAACTCTGTTATACGCACTGTGACAAATAAATGATATATGGGGAAACAAATATGTGAAATATAATTCCATATTTGTAAAGGTTGTTAAACCCCGTAAATCTCTTTTGACTTGCAGTAGTGGGCTTAGGAATTAAACCTTTGCAACTGCTAATTTCCTATGATTACATAAACTTCCAAATTAGAGCTGCAGTTACTGTTGTAGCTGCTTTTATGCTCTAAGCACACAGCTCAAGTGCGATAGCTACACATATTCGTGTGACTGTATAGTTTTAGAATCATGAGTTACTGTAACTGACAACATTCCAAGGCAATGCATATAGTTTTGTCTGTGTTTTACCTTCTGTTTGGCAATTTCAGATGCAAGCTGCTGTCTTCTTAGGAAGTTCTTATTCAGACATTAGTGTCTTCAAATCACCATTTCTTTATTCCTCTTAACTTTTAATCCTTCTCTTTCTCACTGAATTTCTGGGTTTGGTCAGTATTCCGTGATGTTTTAATACTTCAAATGATCCTTTCCTTTTCTTGCAGTAGCGATATTCTAGGTTTTAGATCTTCTAGCAAATTATTCTTACATACTTGTTTCCTTTACTGCTGCAAAACAGATGTCCCTAGTCGGGTGGTATCAAACATCGGTGTTTGTTAATTCTTTTGACTTGCTATACATACCCCTTTCACTTCTTTCTTCTTCCCCTTTAAAGATAGACATGTGCCCATAGTTTTCTCTGAACTACTCTGGGAACAGGTTATTTCAGAGTTTTCAATACATTCATAAAAATAAGCTTGATCTCTGCATCTTAGCTGTTCTTAAGCTTATTATAAAGAAAAGGTAAGAATAATTAAAATTTTTTATATACATCAGTTTTGCGTGCTGTTTAATTCAAGTATTATTTTTAAGTAACTTTTCCAATCACAGATTTGTTTATCATTTGGCATAACTGAAAAACACGTAGCCTTGTTTTGACCTGAACTTTTTCTTGGTTTATAATGTATATGCACCATCCATGTAAATATGGAGAGATTTGTACATTTTTCTAGTTACTGTGTTTTAGGACTGTAGTATTGTTGGGTCAGCTTGTGCATTCTACATCTGCACTTTAAATTAAAAGAAAGGAAAAAAAGTAAGGCTACTATCACTTGACTTGACCAACTTTCTGCATTCATTTGGTCCAGGGCAGGTTGTAATTCACTTATAACATCCTAGTATTTCTTGGAAGTAGAACGAGATACTGCCTTTTATAAGTTTGGTTCCTTAGGAGAAGGCCTGTGATGTAGTCAGTTTGATACGGGGAGGGGAGGGAAAGCTTACAAATGCAGGGTATGTATAAGAAGCTTTATTTCTTGTATTATTACAACTGCCCTTGACTAGATATTGGCGGGGTTTTTTTAATCGTGAGTATAATAAAATTTTCCAAGGCTGTGGCAGTGCTTTATGGCAGTTGTGTATAACCTTGTGTCAGAGGACTTTCCTGTATGCCTTTTTCAGTTGTCAAGCATGTGACAAAATATTTACTTCAATCGCCTGGTTTATATGCCAGAGGGAGAAGGAAGGTTGAACTTTATCATCTAGTTTATAACAGAGCAGTTAGTGTGTTGGTGTCTTTAAATTAAAAGGAAGTGATGCTTGGACGTGATGGAATGGGCCTTTCTTAATTCCCTATTCAATGCAAAAAGAACATCAGTCACGTGTTCAAGAATTTGTAATCTGTCCTCCTGTATAATTTTAAAGCATGCTTATTCTTCTCGTATGTCAATGTAGGCAAAAGTTAACTTGGCATCATTCTTGAACATTGGTTGCCTTTCTGAATGCGTAAGTTCAGAAACATGCACTGAAAGTATTTTTAAGATGAAGAAAATAGTAGAAAATGAGATAATCAAATACCATTTTAAAATTGGAATTAATTAAGTATATTTTGTGAAGCAGGACAGTTATACAATGTCAGTTACACTGATGATGTGAATTGTTAACGTGTGTAAAAACAAGCTTTCTGAATTTTAAAAAGATGCCACAAATCTTTGATGCTACCCTCCCTTATTACTAAAGCCTGTCACCAACACAAGACAGTGTTATCTCTGAAAGCACAATACATCATATTCTCAAATATAAAAATGGGTACGTAGTTGTTATACTTGCCTTGAGCTTCTCTTCTCCATTCTTTAGTCCCATTCCTAGTCTCATGTAGGGTGAATTGATAAAGGGAAAAGTTGCTTGGAAGGAATTTGTAGTCTTGTATTATTCCGTTGGTATGAGTGTTGACAATTAGTAGCAAATTCTTAATCTAAAAACACGGCTCGCTGTGCTACACAGAAAAAATCTTGCAAGGTATTTATCTTTACCTTAAATTTGGGGCAGTTTACTTAGCTTACTGTTTTTTTACATTCTTTAGAGGTTCTATGAGGTCTGCTGATAAAACTGTACCCTTCACATCAAGCACTGTTCATAAACGTTCTGAAAGAGGCCTATAGTCGTCATCTTCTTGGGAAAGTACTTCAGTTGAAATAGTTTTAAAATATTACACCATAAATCATTTCAGCCAGTTTAAAGAAAGGGGACCTGTTAACCCTGAGCATATTACTTGATTTCAGAAATTTAGTCTTAAAAAGTTCATACTTTTTAAGCACGCTAGAGGGTCTTGTCTTTTGATGTATTTTATAGAGATTTTTCTAATACATTTCTAACTATATTTATTCAACTCTGTTCAAACCTTCTCTTTCTTCTAATTGTATTTTTTCAGGACTTGATAACCTGCTCGATGAAAATAGAATATCAGATTTGACACAGATGTACCAGCTGTTCAGCCGGGTAAAAGGTGGGCAGCAGATCCTTTTGCAACATTGGAGTGAATACATCAAGGTATTTCAAAGATCTCTTGCTAATGTCAAAATTTATGCTGTTATCATATATTTCTTCTATCAAAAGCAAGAATAATATGTCAGTGTATGCATCAAAATTCTGGTTTAAGCAAATATGGGAAGGGATATTAATGCTCCCCCCTGCCCCCTAATAACAGTCACACGCTGATGAACAGCAACACCCAAGTTTTGGTTTTAAATTTGTACTTGGAAATTGCTTTCCTTATAGGTTTGAACATTATACAAGAAGTTATTTTGGTTTGCTTTGCTTTTAAATAGAGCCACATGCACATGTGTTTAGAGTATGCTGGATTGTACTACGTGTTGTGTTTTGCTGCAAATACACTCAACTGTTTACATATCTGCAAAATCGGTGAAACGTCAGAATGTGGGTATTCTATTGCAGGTTAGCAGGGCTAGGTGTAACCAACCTACAGCAGTGCTGAGGATTGTTTAAGCTATTTTGGATGGAATACTCCTCTTGAAAATAATCCATCATCAAAATCGTATTTAGATGCTTCAGGTTTGTTTTGCTAGGTATAACATGCACGTAGTTCGCTGCCCTAGAGAACTTGCGCTCTAGTGCTCTTGCAAGATGAAAGCAGCAAAGCTTCACAGAAGATATTTCTCTGGAGCTGGTAATTCCTGATGCAGTAGTTCTCCCCGTGAATCGCCCGCGTGTTCATCAACCTTGAGGACTAAGTGCACAGCGTCGGTTCATTTCAGAGGTGCCTTTCCTGCACACCCGTGTCTGGAGCTCCACATGGCACACCAGTGCGCAGCCCACACGAGTGGGACATAGGCTTTCCCCCTTCCCAGAACCAAGCTGGTGTTTGCTCCGCAGGATGTTGTTCAGTATCCATATATGCAGCCTGTGGATCCAGAGGCGGTTAGTGCAGTTGAACAGCTTGCTGTGGCTGAGAAGGAATAACCTTTCATCTTTCCTGCCCCTAGATCACAATCCTGGCTTAACCCTTGCGCTGCCTGCCGCTCTGTAATCTCTTAATTGATCTGTTTAACATAGTGCCTGGGCAAGGTCAGTTTTATGCCAGGTTTAGTGATCTAGAGTGGCTCACAGAAAAAGTCCTGGTGCCGTTCCAAGGAAAGAAGCGCAGAAATTCAGGACAGGTAGGAAAATAAGGGAAGGAGGACCACCTCATCTTTCACAGCAGCAAGTTAAGTTGGCTTTTCATACCTTTTGTATCACAGAATCAGTCCTTGTACGGCTTTGTTTTTAATAATTTTTTTACAGACTCAAAAGTCTAGGGACCATTTATCTGTAGTGTCAGTAAACCTCTGTATGACAGAGTGCACTGAAGTGAGGCCTCAAGAACTGCCCCTTTGTGAGCCAGCATAAGAAAAAGCACAGAGCACGTGCCGAGTTACCGGGGTGAAGGTCTGTGCTCTACTGTACTCACCTTTTTATGATTTTGGAGGTGCCACTTAGCTTTCTGTATCTCGTTCTGCCATTTGTAGAACGGAGGGGAACGCCCTGCAATTTATGAATGTAACTGTAGAGACTATGAGATGTCCAAATGTTGTTAATGAAGGGTAAATTGTGCTAAGCGTAAGATGTGGTGGACTAGGTGATCTTCAGAGCTCCCTTCCAACCCAAACCATTCTGTGATTCTGTGATAACGCATATTGAATCTAAGGACTTCGGGCAGCCTTGTGTTTGTCTTGCTTCACTCTGAAATGTTACTTGTGAAAGATCACAGTGGATAATCAGATAACGAAGTGGAAATTCTGAGGTTTGGGAGGAATTTCCCCATCTCTCTTTGACTGTTGTTGTGGCTAACAGGCTTTAGTTGATGAAAATACACCCGTTGAATACTGTTCTGCTGTTGCTGTGCAGATGTTCCTCTTTCTCACCTTGGAAAACTGTTCGTTCCGTCTAGGGCGCTGATGAGTGTTACTAAGCATATGTAAATAGTCTGATAGGTTAAAATCCTCCCTTACAGGACATTTTGGTTTGCTAGACAAATAATATTGTATCTCTGACTTTAAGATAATAAATATAGGAACAAGAAAAGAAAGTCAAGTCTGTGGCTACTTGTTGCGAATGGGAAAGTTTTGTTTTATTGCAAGTCAGCTAGGTGTTTGGTTTGGGGTTTTTTTCCCTTTTAAGCCCTTGCTGAAAGAGAAGTCTTGAAGTGATAAGCAGCGGTTGAATTTTCACCACCTGTTCCATCAATAGAGCTCTCTAGTGGATTTAAGAAAAATAATGCAAAGTTTTCCATTACACTCAACATTTCTGAGACAGTATCCATATAATTTCTTTTGCATGAATCATGTAGTTCTATATCTAACTGTAAACTTGCACATCATACAGTCATATCTACTGTGTATTTTTTTTTTTTGCTTTTGTCTTAAATGTATATAATCTTTAAATCAAACACTAATGTTTGAAATCCATTAATGTGTGTCTGGGTTTTTATTTTAAATTTCAATGCATCTCATTTTTTGAAAGCTTGAAGTCACATAAGTAGCTCTGTAAAAAAAAGTTATTCTTTCTAATGATAAATTTTGTAAGGGTAAATGTGTCTGTTGGGGGAGATAGGTAGCACTCTGAAGTATTTTATTATCAAAAGTGTTTGTTTTACAGAACTTTGGGACAACAATAGTGGTTAATCCTGAAAAAGACAAGGATATGGTGCAAGAGCTACTAGATTTTAAGGATAAAGTGGACCATATCATAGAAGTGTGCTTTCAGAAAAATGAAAAATTTATAAACTTGATGAAGGAGTCCTTTGAAACATTTATCAACAAGAGACCAAATAAGCCTGCAGAATTGATAGGTACACAAATATTTTTCTGTAAAATATTTCAAAACTCTATAGAAAGCATGATAAGATAACGCTGCTGAGTGTGCTAGTGCGATAGCGATGCAGTACGCGTTCTGCTTTAGGAGACTCGGTTTTGGGATGCAAGGCAAAAGTTAACCTGGGAGCATTGCGGGATGGAAAAGCTTGGGTGTGCTGTTAGGCGCGTGCGCGGTATCCTGGCGGAGCATGCCAAACCTCTGCTCTCCCTCTGCTCGGCTTCCCGCGGGGCGCCTGGTGCTAACAACTGCTCAGAGAGCGTAACGCTAATGCTACGGGCAGTGTAATCGGCTAGGGGGAAGAGGAGCTGTGGCAAAAAGAGAGAACTGTTGTTAACTGCGGTAGTAGAGGAGTTCTTTGGATGTTACAGGCATGTCAGAAAGGAGCCCGTCTGCCTCGAAGGCTCAAGTCAGGAGAACAATTTTAAAGCCTTCAGATACAAGGAGTTTTCATAGAGGGGAAAAAAATGTCATTACTTGGGAGGGGGAACTAGTGCTCATTAAGAGGAGAAATAATAAAAACATGTTAAAAATACTATTACTGGGTTTATCCCTGTTCTGGCAAAAGCTGTCCTGCCTCTGTTTTACCTGCAGCCACTGGAGCTGTGGCATTTTAGACCAGGAGAGGATCCCACTCCTAGGTGGTTTGGGTTTTTTTCCTCTGTACGTTCTTTTTGCCTTCATTCAGCGTATTTTGTGGCTTCTTTCTAAAACCGACTTTATGTAGGACAATCTGCACAACAGGTTAAAGCCATGATATGGGCTGCTGTCATTTGTGGATGTGGTGTTTCAGCTGCTGCAAAGGCTTCCTTCTTACGCAGAAGGTTGTATAAGGGTACCAGTGTGGCTTAATAAACACTTAGCTAAACTCATGGCTTAACCTTATTTCTGGCATTCTGAAGCTACTAACTTGAACGCATTGCTTCTGTTCAAATTTTGGTATACTCCTAACAAGGGACATGGTAAAGGTCTGCACAAATGTAGTCCTCTGTGTTGTTTCTGTTTCTCATAAAATTCATATGCATTGTACACTTCCAAAACATTGTCTTTCAACAAGTAATGTGCTTGCTATGGCTGTAATACAAAATGTGGGGACTTTTCATGCATTGATTTTAATGATTTTACTGTGGTTTTGGTTTTTTTCCTTGGATGGTTCCTTTTTGTGACATTTTTCCATTATGGCATTAGTACAGTAGGGCACTATCGTTCCGCTGAACATAGGGATGGGAAAACAGAAAGTAGATATTTTAGCACTTATCCTGTTCTTTAATACATAGAACTGTTTAAAGTGGGAGGCGCTTAAATTCATGATTTTGGAATGGTTTTTTTAAGCTGTTAAACTGCTTTATTTATTTGTAGCAAAGTATGTGGATTCCAAGTTAAGAGCTGGTAATAAGGAAGCGACAGATGAAGAGCTGGAAAGAATCCTTGACAAAATCATGATCATATTTAGATTCATTCATGGTAAGAAATATCTGTTCACAGTTGATGTAACTAAAAATTTTTCCTTGCTACTAGCACAACTGTATTCCTCTGATCGTAAGAGATCTTTTTTAGCATGAGTTTCCGCTAGATTTGGTCTTAAATTCAGGTTCCCTTACATCTGCAGGAGCACAGTAAATACAGCAGGGAGGACAAACCTTTTCTATGGAGACTGGCAAGTTACAGACCTTTTACAGTCTGTGAGTGGAGACCTAAGAGTTAAAGCTCTTTATGTTAAGGTTTTTTCCACAAAAATTAACCATATTTGTGACCACAACCTCTACTCTAATGACAGAGAACAGAAAGGTTACTCCAGATTTTCTCTTCCCTGAGCACCTCAGTATGTCATAGGTGCAAAGTATATGAAAACCCAGCAACTAATGACTTGTCTTTTCTTATCGTGGCTAAGAATGAACGCAGAGGAGGGCTCAGAATGATGGGAGAAAAAGCTATTGCTGTGTTTTACTGCCTTTGAAATGTACTTCCTTTTATATGTCCCTATCTGAGCAAACGCTTTGAACGTGTTAGGAGAATTTTTTTTGCTAGGTTGGATATCAGCAAAAAAAAAAAAGGTTGAGTCCAATAGTGAGGGAAGAGGGACATGTATCCTGGGCTGCGGTGGAACAAGCAGAAACCACCCAATTCCGTATGAGTTTGTTCTGAGAGCTGTGGGGTTCTTTCATCATAAAATCCAAAACAAGTACAATATAATGGGAAAGCAGACAAGAAATTGGTCATAAAGTAATACCATTTGCATCATGATTTTTGTTAAATGCAAAGGGTGCTGGATGGAGATGGTGAATGAAAACCGTATCACTGGCAACTTGTCAGCCTAAGAGATTAATTTCTGTTAATCTGAAACTTTGACAAGTGCAAATTTATTTTTGAGTTGTCTGATGCGTAAGAGTCCTTTTAAGAGCAGGTCATAATTAGTAGTTAGTTTCTGGGCATTGAACTTTTCGATAGTATCTTGATGCTGCTTCATGAAACAGCACTTTACCAGAGCGCAGGATGGAGAAGAAAGAAGAGTATTGGAGGAATTGCTACATTGGAAGGTGTTTGTCAGGAATTAGGAGGGGCTACTGTAGGCACTGCAAATAGTACCTTGAGTTATAGTGAATTTCTTCTCTTAAAAGTGAAACAAATTGCTGATATCTTTGCACTATCAATAGAAAAGATTTGTGGAAGTTCTGTTCAAGGTGTGAAAGTTTGTGGGTATGACTTCTTTATTTTAAAAGGCTATTGGCAAACCGAGTGAGAAGACTTCTGTCAATTTTCCTTCACCTTAGGCTTTTAAAGGATATTTCTTTAAAAGAGAAAATAATTAAAATATAAAAAGAACAAGTTGTCTACATGTTTTTTCCTTCACTGGTGTGCAGTGAATATTGTTCTGCTGATGTACATGTCCCGAGACATGCTTGTGTCACAAACCTGAAATGCAATGATGCAAATAGCATGTATGATTTCAGTTGTACTTTATTTTTGCTTCAATTACCGTACAGGTAAAGATGTGTTTGAGGCGTTTTATAAGAAGGACTTGGCCAAAAGACTGCTGGTTGGAAAAAGTGCATCAGTAGATGCTGAGAAGTCCATGTTGTCAAAGCTTAAACACGGTAGGTGTCTTCACATGTGTTAAATTTGTATTACTTCTTGGCATGTAAATTGGAATTCTTATTTTCTTATGCTTTAAGAAGCAACAAGACAGATTTTAAGTAATAGCTGAGCATATAACAACTTGAATTGTGCTCAGGGAGGTCTGTTGGGCTGACCACTAAGAAATGTGACATTTAATGTACCTACAGAAGAGCAAAGTCCTTAAAAGACGTACCTAGTTGTGGATGCTCTGGACCCTGGCAAATCTATCTCAACTGTCTCAGGTTAAACCTCTATTGCTTGTTCTGTGCTTCTTTGTAATCGTGGGATCTTTGCTTTAATTCGTGTGACAGAATGTGGCGCTGCTTTTACCAGCAAACTGGAGGGCATGTTCAAGGACATGGAACTGTCAAAAGATGTCATGGTTCAGTTTAAGCAGGTACATTTAGCTTCTGTTTGTGTGCTAAATTTTCAGTAGTGATGGGGAAGCACTTGTGGTGTTACACCTTGGATTAAGCTAAAATAAAGTGAAACAGCTTTTGAGCAGGTCCTAATCATAGTAACAGTCTATTTATAGTTCTAGTTATACAACAGAATTTACCTTTGAATAGACATACAATAAATAATCTTGTTTTACAGATTTATTTTATTCCTTTTTAAGTAAATTACAGTCTAAATACCACATAGTAACTTAGTTGTCTGACATCCTTTAAAGCCTATACACCTTCATTCTGTAAGCTGTTGCTGCTCTGATGAATTCCTTGTGAATAACCCACACCAGAGAAACTCCCTGAAGGTTGCTAAGTGCACAGCAACCCTGTATGTCTCAGCCCCAAAGCTTCCAACTTGTTGGTAACCGAGGGAATGCTTGGAGGAAATTCTATATATGCTCACCCTGTTGTCACGCTTCTCCCTGAAGTACCTGTTTTGGGGCCTTGTTGAAGGCAGGATGCTGGGGTAGAGGTCTGACCTAGGACACCTGCTCCTGTAATAAAATACTCTAGTGACTTTTCTGTCCCAGACTTTGCAGCCTGGCTTAACTGGCTCAAAGTACAAGAAAATGTGTTGTCTAACAGACGTATGGAAGTCCCAGGGGATCGTTTTGATCTTGCGCTTCTTGCCCTGGCTTCTGATCAGAAGCTTTTCTCTTGCTTTTTTTGCTTGTGATTGAAGTTCCTTTGGCCTTAGTACCCTGTAAAGACAGTGGTCTAGGATACCTCAAGGCATGTTGTACTTCTATTTTTACTTCCAACCACTTGCTATGTTTTGAAACTTGTGACAGGAGCAATGAGTAGTCATGAAATTAAAAATTTTGGTAGAGCATGTCTAACCAAGGATGTGGCCTGTAGAAATTTTTCATTATTCTACCAACTTTAAGTTTCTAATTTAGGTATATATATTTTCTAATTTAGCATGCAAACAGTATACTTGGATGAATTTTTTTTTTTTTTTTTTTTTGTCTCTTCTATTTTAGTATATGCAGAACCAAAGTGACCCAGGAAATATAGACCTGACAGTAAATATATTAACTATGGGGTACTGGCCAACTTATACACCTATGGAAGTCCACTTAAATTCAGAGGTTTGTGTTTGACTTCTCCTTCTAAATGTGTTTTATGGAGTGGAATCACAATCAATACCATAGGGTGAACTAATGCCTTCATTAATGTTTTTTTCTGCAAGATATTTAAGAGGTTTATCTCATTTTAAAGATTCCAAAACTGCAAAAAATAAATTGTAGTGGATAAAATCTACATTTTGCAGTGATTGTTTAATTTAATGTGGTTTTTGCCTTTCTAATAATAATGATGATAATCTAAAGTTACTACTAAAATAAAATCAGTGTCCTATTTAACATTGCAGTCAAGCACTTAAAAGTTTAACACTGGACAGTTCAGCTTAATTTAGTCAATCTTTAACTACATTGATTAGGCATTTTGATCTAGCCAATAGCTATGTTACTGAACATTGGGTTTTTTCTGTAAATTCTGTTCCCTGCAATGTGTCTCACAAAACTAACCCTGGCATTTAAATGGCATTTGCCTGAAAAAAGATTGCTTCCAAGTTGAGAGATTTTTACAAAGCTCCTATCAGCAGTGATTTAAGTTGAAATATATATTTGGAGTACTATTTCCTGCAATACCTTGCTTGATCTGAAATGTGGGAAGCATTTCAAAGGCCAAAGGTGGTAGCAAGGTTCCCATTCAGTTCAGAAGATGTGGAAGCTTTTGTGCTCTTGTTCCTGTGGCATCTTTTCCTCAGTAGCAGACTGCTTCAGAAGGATCCAACCTGAGCAACACATCATGAAAATGGAGGGCTAAAAACCTCTTACTTGAAAAAAGGGGGGTACAAAGTAATGGAATCAGACTTGAATCTCTATAGGACAAACTAAAAGAAGAACTTGGGAGCAGATGGTAGTAGTGTATAGGTGGGAGATGCATGCTTTTTGTCCTGTGGTTTCTTGGTGAGACTCAGTGCAGGACAAAAACAGTATTTATTTTTGAGGTTTCCTTTGCAAGTACCAGTGTACTTGAGATCAGAATTTTGCTCTTTGGATTTAGGTTTTCACACAAAAACACTTATTATGAAACATTGTGCAGGGGGACCAAAGAAATTACATGTGTGAAATCATCTGGCATCACTGCACTGGTATAACACTCATAAATGTTTTTCTCTCTTTGCTTTACAGATGATAAAGCTTCAAGAGGTATTTAAAACCTTTTACCTGGGAAAACACAGTGGTCGAAAGCTTCAGTGGCAGACCACCTTAGGCCATGCTGTCCTAAAGGCCGAATTTAAGGAAGTAAGTTTGCTTGTTCAATGCTTAGCATGTCAGGATTATTTGGAATCTATTCAAGCATTGTATTTTTTTATAAAGGTAGTAACATTTTTACGGAGACACAATCACAATGCAATACTGTGTATAGAAAGTAGGCTTTTTATAATTAAACTGAAATACTACCTAGCTAACGGGAGACAACAGTGTGATAATAAGTTGTAATAAAGGAGGAAATTAATGAAAGGAAAAAAATGCAGCATCTTTTTATTCTTAATATGGAATTGTTTTGTTCATGGAAATACTGGTGACACTTTTAGAATGCTTCACATATTCAAAAAAAGACTGAAGGGTGTTAGTGATGTAATGACTGTGGTTAAAATTTCAATGCTTGTTGAATTATTTAAGTCTTAAATAACCACATTGTTTCTTAATGTGGTTTTGTTTTGTCTCATGGAATATCTTGCTAATAATGCAGCTTGATTGAGCCAGAGCAAAGACCAAAGAAAAAAACTGGGATTTTTTTTTAGTAACTTATCATGAATATGAAACTTAGAGGTTTAGGCATTACGTAACATTAAGATGGATGAGTTTGTAGTTGTTGATTGACAGAAGTGTTTACAGCTGTCTGAAGAGTTCCAGTTATTTATTTCCTTTTCATTGCCTGCTTGTACAAACATTCTGCTACTGATAATACTGTCACTCTGTATTACAGTAGACCAAAATTATCTGTTGTTCCTTTCATATTTGATCCAACACCAAGAACTCTTTTCTACTAGTTTGCTCATCTTTATAAAATGAAACTTGGATGAAGTATGAAGAGATTCGCTATTGATGGTGGCAAAGCCAGAACTTCATATATTGTAAATAAAATGAAGGAAACAATGTGAAGTAAATACAAGCCCGTTCTAATGAGCTTCTGCTGTGTGCTGCATTGCTACTGTTAGAGGAGTAAAAAAAGAGGTTTTAAAAATATCCTGTTTCCTTGATACTGCCTTCAGGCAGATTCTTCTGTGTGCTCGGCATTCTAAAACGCCGATCTCTTTTTCTAGAAGTAGAAAAAAGAATGTATAGCTTCTGTAACTTATCAGATTTGCAGGATACAATAGAAAATGTTCTGAATATTACTTCTAATTATTTGATATTTCTTTTTTAGGGAAAGAAAGAATTTCAAGTGTCGCTCTTTCAGACATTAGTGTTGCTTATGTTTAATGAAGGAGATGAATTCAGTTTTGAAGAAATTAAAATGGCCACTGGTGTAGGTAGGAAGAATGCTTTCTGATTCTTAAATTTATTCATCAAATGATTGCTAATTATGGTTTGGTATGTAAAGGCCTAATTTTAGGAAATTTGCTATGATCATTAGGACAAACTTTATGAACCAATAGTATATAGACAGCAAAAGAGGAAAACACAACTGCTGGTACTTCCTAGTGTAGATAAAATAGATGCTTAATAAAATTGATAGTAAGAGCTGTATAGCGTACGGTACTACTCACAACCTACTAGAATTACAAAATGTGTCATTGCAATTCTTAAAATACGAGTGGTCATAGACTGTTGTGTGTAACTGTTATTTTTCATAGAATCATAGAATTGTCAGGGTTGGAAGGGACCTTAAAGACCATGTAGTTCCAAACCCCTTGCCATGGGCAGGGACACCTCCCACTAGACCAGGCTGCTCAAAGCCCCATTCAGACTGGTCTTAAAAACTTCCAGGGACGGGGCATCCACAACTTCTCTGGGCAACCTGTTCCAGTGTTTCACTGCCCTCATAGTAAAGAATTTCTTCCTAATATCTAATCTAAATCTTCCCTCTTTCAGCTTAAAACCATTACTCCTTGTCCTATCATCACACTCCCTGATAAAGAGTCCCTCCCCAGCAGGTACTAGAAGGCTGCTATTATGTCTCCCCAGGGCCTTTTTTTTTTCCAGGCTGAACAACCCCAGCTCTCTCAGCCTATCTTTGTAGGAGAGGTGCTCCAGCCCTCTGATCAGCTGCATCAACCTGATACAGCAACTGCTGGAAAAGTACATGTATGTAAACATACACAAATACTAAAATATTGTAAATATATTTACTAAAGTACTCTTAACACGGCGATATCAAGAGTCCCCGTGGCAGAACGGTTCATTGCAGAAGGCAGTGCAGCTCGGGTACTCCAACTTCTCAGCCTCAAAGCTTCAGGTTGCTTAGTCATCCACTCCATTAATACGGAGAGAGCTGAAGAAAGCTCATGCCAGTGTGAGTGATAGGCATCAGGATCGGCCAGAGTACAATGGTTACAGAACAAACATAAGTTCATGCAAGCCTGATCCGGATGCTGCTTTCTTGTCTTGTATTGCTGTACCTCGGAGCTGGCATTCTGACTGCCTGACAGAACAGATAACACCTGCTGCATGGAAATCCATTGTATTATAGCACAACAGAAAGGCTTTCAGTAGGCTGTTTTTAAGGAAGCTGGATAGAATCGATTGATAGTTGGGAGCTATCTATGTTATGTTATGTCATTGCACTGAGTGTCACATCTGTGTTCCTCTCGCCTCTGGGGAAATAGTGCAGGAATGCAGGTAATGAGGACAGTTCACGGTCCATGGGACCTATCTTGGAAATAGGTCCCATGCTGCGCCCTTCCTGCCTCCTGCTACACAGATAATCACTCATCAGTACCCTGCCAAAGGCTGGTATCCTGAACCGAGATTCAGTTATTAGAAAAAGTAGCTGAACGTGTGATGCAGCTTCTCAGTGATCTGACCACTAAGGGCAGAGGTGCTAATGGCCAGATTCTCAGAGACCAGCCTGGATGAACCAGAGGTCGTGGGTCATAGATAAAAATAACATTGGACGTGGTAGAAATCCTGGAGGGCAAAACTTGGGTTGCCATAGAAACTAAATGTTTCTAAATGTTCTAAACACCATGTGCAGGGCTAGACAGACAGGCAGAATTCCAATCTATGCTTGAAAAAATTATGTATGAAAGCAGGTCTAGAATTATTAGGAAGTAGGAAAGCCTTTGAAAGAGAGGCAACCTGGACAAGACGGATGGACTCCATCTAAATTCAAAGGGAGTGAAGCTGCTGGAACACTAAAATGTTTTAGAAGGTCTGTAGGGTTTGTCAGACTTCTCCCTCCACCATCTAAAAATAATACAGTAGATCCAAGAGGAGTTCAGAGAATGGGAATAAGGATGGAAGACCTGGGACAGCTTCTTTAGGAAGAACAGGCACATGTGCTAGTACTAAACTAAAGAGACCAAAAGGTAAATCAAAATCAGCAAGTTGGGATTTGTTTGCTTACTCAAAAAAGAAAAAAGCTAAAGGGCATAAAACAAATGAGCCCATGGGGATGAAAACTAAACAGCTTATTGTAAAAGCTGGAAGTTTACAGAATTCAAGGAGACAGGTTCATGCAAGAGCAAAGCACTGAAAGTTTCTCAATGCATAGAAACCATGTCTGGCTAAGGAAGTTCCTAAATTATTGGAGATTTACAGAGCAGTGGGATGAGGAGAGGAGGAAGAGCAGGGAAATGTAGAGCTATATTAGCTTTGTTCCTATATGCTGCCCTGTGTTCACCTGCTTGTGGCCACTGCCAGAGATGGGATGCAGTTCTAAACTAAACATTGAAAAGGATCCCAACTCTGAGGGATTGCTTTACTTTGGTATTCATGTGTGCCAGCTCATTCTGGGGGGTGGCAGAAGCCTTGTGCAGTTTTTATTTGTATGTTGTATATGTATTTATGTTGAGACCTTATTATGAGGTATTAGCCAGTCTTTGGTGTTTACTGCAGAAGAGTGCAGACAGCCCTGCCCATACCATAGGGCAGAATAAAATATTGCAAGTTGAAGTGTCAGTAAAGAGTTTAGAATAGGTCAGCAAGTCAGACAGTAAACTACAGCACCAACAACTGGTAGTATTCATCCAGAAATTTCACAGGAACTTTCCAATACAAATACTGAATCAGTTTTCCTAGCTTATAATTTAAGTGAGCCTTGGTGCAATAAGAAAGGCAAGTGATGAGCAATGCTATATTTTTATTTATCTTTTAAGTTCGTGGAGTAATTCTGCAGGTTATGGCAGAGTAGCAGGTCTGTATTGGGAAGAAGAGAACTGGTAGGCTCATGGATAAGTGTATATTAGGGAAGAGCCAGCATGGTTTATGCAATGCATAATTGCCCTTTCAGGGTCTTTGAGGGAGTTGGCACGCATATGCACCAGCATAATTGTGCACTTGGGTTTTAAAAAGTTCTTCATAAGAGCTCCTCACAAGCTCTAAAACAAACTAAGTTTTCGCGGCTTGAGAGGGAAGTTCCTCTTAGGAGTGAATGATTGGTTAAAAGACATAAAACAACAGGTAGAAACGAATGGGTAGCTTTCCTAGTGAAAGGAAGGTCCTATTTGACATCCCCAGGTGTTATAGTCATTAAAGGTCTGAAGAAGATGAATACTGATGTGACAGAATTTGATGCTGAAGGTCAAATCTGAAACTTCTAAAAAAAGTTTGAAAAGGATTTCACACTGTTGAACAATTATGAGATCAAATTGCATCCAGTCGATGAATATAAGGATGTCTGTGGTGGGGAAGTAACCTTAACCACACGTCGGAGAATGGCTTGATTAGATACCTGCTCAAGAACAAAGTTGTGCAGTCATTGTGTCCCTTGAAAACATCAACTGAAAGTTCGTCAGTGATCAGAAGGGCAAACAGCATGCTGGTAACCTCAGGAGAAATTATTGAGAACAAAGCAGAAAGCATCATGGTCCTCTGTGTGCTTGTGCTTGGCTACTTCATAAATTGCAGGTATCCCCATCTGTAAAGGTGTGTAGTAGAATTAGATAAGGACAAAGAAAGATGAAGAAGAAATATGGACATTAATGAATGGTTCCCATGCAGAGGATGGAGAGTTAAGCTCTTAAACGTGATAGCTGGGAGAGAGGTGAAGAGAAGGAAATGCAGTAGTCTGTAGAGTGACCTTTTCTTTGGTAACCGTGCTTCTTTGAGATGTGTTGTCCAAATATACTCCCATGTTTTTATCTGCCTTTCTCATTATCGAGAAAGCCTCTAGGAGCCTCTAGTTTTTACTTTTACTTCAGTGATTGGTAGGTAATTGCAGATTCCTTCCCTTTGGCATACTGTAACCTGCAACTTGGCATGCAGGGCAGAAGCAAAGCTCCAAAGTATACTGAGTGTTTTTAACAGCATCCTTTGTTTGGTCAAAAACACAACTCGACAATCTGCATTTACTGAAGATGAAATACCCAAATAAATGCTTGTTTTGTCCATGTGGTTTAAAGGTTTTTTTGATAATCATAGAACACATGGAAGTTTTAAAAAAAGGAAGAAAATGTCACGCTGTGTGGAAGTATTTTAGAAATAATGATAGTGTTAATCTTTTACTCAGCTACGCTGCACTTCAGCACAAGATTGCAAAACCTTTCTGTTTCTAGACTTACGCTCTGTTCAAGAGATCTGACGCATTTGGTGATAATTTTATATTGTAAAGTATTCTAGAGCCTGCAAAGGCTGTTTTCATGCAAAATCTTGACAGAAGACTTTGCAATTTAATTATTAGAATGTTTTAGACTCCATTTTATGTACTTGTCCAAATGCTTTTAGCTTTCAATCTTACCAGATAAAATTTTCCTCACCCACTTGTTTCTACTACTTTCGTGTTGAGGGGGAAGTTTGTGACTCTAATAGCTGTCAGCTCTGCCTTCTCACAAGGCATCTTCTTACCAGTGTAGACTTCTCTTGTTTGGGTTTTTAAATTTTCTTACGTATTTTCTGGTGCGTGTTAAAAATAGTGATGAAATTACAAAATGGGTGGCTTTCTTGTTATCAACTGATTTATTTTCTTCTGAAGTCCTGTTACTACCAAACAGAACTAAAGCAATAAAACCAGGCTCACATTAATGTGAAATCTTTTCCTGAAACTACTTTTGGGTAGGAAGCTCACTGAGATGAGCCTGAGTCTGTCTTCCTGAAGTGCACAATTCTGTGTATGCTCCCAGCGCTTGCCTGTGAAAGCTGTGAGACCGAGCTTGAAGGCTGTAAGTTGTTATCTAATTGGAACTTAGCGGGAAGAAGTTACTAACATAAACCCAGTAACTTTCCAATTGTATTTCTAGATTTACCACATAAAACTCTTCATGTTAATATTTTGTTCTGCTTTCTCCCGTACTTTGAACTTCTTCACAGAGGACAGTGAATTAAGAAGAACCTTGCAGTCTTTAGCTTGTGGAAAAGCACGAGTACTGATTAAAAATCCAAAGGGCAAGGATGTAGAAGACGGAGATAAATTCATCTTTAATGGAGATTTCAAGCATAAATTGTTTAGAATAAAGATAAACCAAATCCAAATGAAAGAAACAGTATGTATTCATTTTTTGCATTCATCCTGTTTATGTTAACTGTTTATCCGCATGTCCCACATGGAGACAGAGAATCTCTGCATTTTCTCTCGTAGTTTTTGCATATGAAGAAAGGAAACAGTTAATGTTTTTGGTAGTCAGGATGACTCGCAGAGGCAATGAAGATTTTAAAACTCACTGAATTCGAAACCACGTAGGTTTCTTCCTATGCTTGCAAATTTAAATGCCTGTATGCTAAACTGACAGGATCTTGTAGATGATTCAGTCCACCTTAGAAGTTTTCATGGTATGGCTGAAGTGTTGGTACTATATTGAACTCTCAAATCAAATGTCATTGTGCCACTTCTTTTCTTTATTTAGAGAGTAAAAGAGTTATTAAAGTCCAGGTTGCCCCTGTTTTTGCAGTGGATGTCTTTGTTGTACTTGAATCCAAATTCTTGACACAAGGTGACATGTTTTAATTAACGGAGTTGTTTCCTTTTTGCCTTTGCATATTAAAATCCCTGAAAATCAGATTGGAGTTGGGCAGTTTGATACAGAAGACTATTGTATTCGGGCTGTCAAACTCTTACATGTTCTTTCAAAAATCTGAAGTGATTTTTCAAGACTGAGTTTAAGTTTTTAAATAGATTTTAAATAAGATGTTATTTTTTTCTTTACATTATCCTTGATTTTATCTTTGGCTTGCTTTAGCAGTACACTTCAGAATCACTTAGTTCTTAGCATGCAGTAATGCATCTGTGTCTCAAAGATGAATAAGAATACATGAGTGTCATTTCATTGGACAGGTTAACTATAGAAATATAATTGATAAAAAAATAGCAATAAAAGGTGATATGATTTGTGGTGTCGTATTATTCTTCAGGTTGAGGAACAGGTCAGCACAACTGAGAGAGTATTTCAAGACAGGCAATATCAGATTGATGCTGCTATTGTACGAATAATGAAGATGAGAAAGACTCTTGGTCATAATCTCCTTGTTTCTGAATTGTATAATCAACTGAAATTTCCCGTAAAGGTAATCGATTTTGTTTTTGAAACCATGCTAGTATTATCTAAAAATATGTAATATGTTTTTCCATTCAGCTGGCCCATAAGAGTAAGAAATGTGAAATATGTCTGAATGAAATCCAAATATTAAGGTATTAAAATGAGTGTGTAAACAGAAATAAGCCAGAGTATCAGTAGGAAATTATATTTAGGTATTTACATGGTGCATTTTCTTATGTAGCTGTTAGCAGTCCTATTTTTCAAAATGTAATATAAATGCAAACATATTTTAACTGTTTTACTAATCTCATCTTTTCTTGTAGCCTGGAGACTTGAAAAAGAGGATTGAATCTCTCATTGACAGAGACTATATGGAGAGAGACAAAGATAACCCCAATCAGTACCACTATGTTGCATAATGGAGAGGAAATACTTTTACTTAAAAAATCTAAAAAAAAAAATCCAAGAAAATACAAACCAAAATCATCCACATACATCTTCAGGACACCAAATACCTATGCTGTTCCAGACTTTCCTTTTAGCAGATTTCAGGTTGATGTATATTATTCAACCAGCTGCATGCACTGCTGTGGAAGAGAAGCAAAATGACATGTTAATTGATCATCCTCGCAAGACTCCTTAAAAAATTTTACATGTCTTGTTTTTATTTCTTTTAATTACTCTTTAGTTCTTTTAGGTTCTTCAAAATGTAGTCTTACAGTTTTGTTAACACTGTCATTGAAGTTGGATGGAAAAGTAAAATCACCTGTGTGAGAAATATTTCTGTGATGGATGCAGATCTGGTTTCTTCGTTTATGTGTTCCTGACTGCATCCATGAAGACCCTATATGCTGCATTCTTTAGCTACAGTGACAACTTGGGTAACTTTTTAAAAACCTTTAACTGATGAACATTTATGTACAAGCAGTGTTGTTGAAATACACTGAATTTTTGAAATTATGCACCATGAAAACCCTTAAACTTGTGTTTAATTCATTTTCTTCCAAATTATTATAAACTTCAGTCTGGTTTGGATAAATCAGGTTTTGAAGTGAGATCCTTGAAGTGCCAAGAGGACAACTGCATTCATGTGTGTAGTGAGTTGTTGGATTATTTAGCTAAGATATGGATTATTATTTTATTACTACTTCGGCTGGCTTGGGTGGCAAAGATTAGATCTGAGTCAAAGAGGCCCTACCTCATTTGAGGGCAAATGGTGTTCATCACTGTTTATGTAATTGCTGTAACATTTAGTTTTGCCTTGAAAATATCATGCAGGGAACCTACTGTACAGCCTGCTCCACTTTAAAAAACAAACCCTTTTTTTTAAAAAGAATTTTATGGTCTCGATATTGTGAAAGCATAGTTTTTTGTCTTGAAAGACTAAGGATTTTGTGAGTACTTTGTTACATATTGTATATATGTAAGTTGAATTAAAGAATGAAAGACACTGTAGATCTGTTAGATAATTGTAACTATAAGAAAGACACCTTTTGTGGTAATACTTATGAGAGACTGTTTATTTTCTGGAATTGCGTTCTGGTGTTTTTCATTCTGAAAAAAAGAGATACCAAAGGAGTTTTGATCATGGCATAAATGAGAATTTAACTGAGCAATATTTTCTTGAGAGATACATAAACTTAGTAAGGTAACATGGGGTTTGTGCATCAATTAAAAGGCCACGACCTCTTCTTAAAGGAAACATTGCTAAGACTTGACATCTTGTGGATTTACATATTAAAGTCCTTGTTCTGTCATCTGGTGTCATTAACTGTATTGCATTCTTCTGAATTATTTTTGTTCCCTTTCTGTTTAGAAACTAAACATGTTTAGTTTATTGTATTTAAAACATATTTAATATTGTAATTTAATGTAGACTTATTTTAATATTTGAATCTTCAGTTAATGCAAATAAAATATTTGATGCTTATTAAATATTAATTTTTTAGCCTTTGTGAGAATGCGGCACTTCAGTTTATTTGTGAAGTTTGTTCTTTAGTGTTAATTATACCATTCACCTCGTAATTCACTTTCTATGCATGTGGAAGCTGACGAGATCCATCTTACTAGACTTTTAAAACAAAAAGGAGTATGTGCCTCACAGGAATGTAATGGCCACAGGCTTTATCCAAGCAGAAAGCTGGCAGTAGTATGCAGTAACTGATACCAAGCAGTGAATGTGTACCGCCTTCTCTTTCTGAACTCAAACTCCCTGCTTCAATGGTTTTAAACAATAAATTAAAAGCAGTGGTGTTATCCTGAAGATGACTGAAATGGTTCTGCCATAAAGCAATGTTAATTGATTAAAAGTGCCAAGATGTGCAGTTTTTAATTGCCATAGACTATAACTCTTCAGCCAAATTACTCTAGCATGGCAATTAAAAATTAGTTGTTCCACGAGCAGGGGAAATAATGAAGCCTGTCTTTCTGTGATGCGTGACCTGGATCCTCTACTGTCTCATCCCCCCCAAATAACCTCAAGCAGCAGTACTGCAGAGGGTTTGTCTGCTTAGTTCTGCCTTTGTGTTCGTGGGAGCATTGGGAGCTTGGTCTTTACTGAGCTGCTGACCTCCACCCATCCCCTTACCCACCAAACCTACCGCGAATGTCATGATCTCTGAAGATTCTTACTCTTCCAAATGGATCTGAAAGTGGCTTCAGAGGATAAAAATGGGAGAGATTGACAGGCCAGATGACTGTGGCTCTCTTTTTCTTAGGTCCTCATCTTTAATTTGATTTCCTCAAATTTTTCTTCCTGGGATTTATGTGCGGAACCAAACAGGTAAGCACTTAGTATATTAGTCAGCATGGTAATCACTTCTTCATAGCAAAATAGCTGCATTGGATAGTTCTTTTGATAGCTGGTGATCGAATTTGGGTGAGCATACGGTTTCAACTGGTTTGATGCTGGCTATTTGTTTCCCGTTGCCCCCTGAGTGTACTTGTGCCCCCAGGGCAGAGGCTGCTAAACGTTTGTTCCTGGAAGATCACTCAAGTGTTGAAGACTTCATCAGGCTGTAGCAAAGTAACAGATTTCCTCCGTAATGCATCCATGTTCAGAAGATGCATTGAAAACCTGGATCTTGGCAATTCAGCATCCTTGGAACAAATGGTGTAGCAGCTTCTCTGATCTGACAAAAATAACAGCAGAAATCTGCGATACAGGTGAGGGCTCTCCAGACTTTACAAAACCTTCCAATTTAACTTGAAACTTTCCAAGTTAACTCAGTTAAACTTAAACATTCAGATAACTTGTCCTGACATGCATGTATTTAATAAACAATCTTCTTAAATGTGGCATCCTGTCATCTAGCCCAACATTTCCTGAAGGTATGCGAGTGTGAGAACGCAGGCTGATGGCTGAGTGGCAGGTGCTTCCTAAGTCTGGCAGTTCCAGCTCTCCTTACCAGCCACTAACAGCCTCCTTCCTGACCTATCCCTGTGTCCTGTTTTCTTAGTTCTGTATTTTAGCTTATTCTGTATTCCTTCATCTGAAACTGGATTTATCATTTAACTCCCTTGGTCGGCTGCATCTTCTTTCTTCCTTTCTTTGAAAAAAAAATATAAAACTTACGCACCTTTCAAGCAACTTTAGTGCATCGATTTGTTATGCAGATAGACCTATTTGTTGGTTAATGATCTTTGGCAGGTGTGTTAGGGAGAGTGGACTCTGTACTATAACCTTGGTTATCTATTCCTAGCAAGTCTCTTCAGACAGGAAATAACCCAGTGAAGTCAGATAATACGCAGCAAAAGGCTATAGGAAAAAGAGAGTCATGTTTTGTGGAAAGTCCTGGTAAAAATTCCTATCCTGTGCTCTGTCTTCTATGCTAGTACTCTGCCTCAACTTCGCAGAACAGTTTGTGTTGTAGTGATGGCTCCTAGATCTTGTGGGTATTTCCCAGAAGCAGCCACGCTGGGTCCATGGGTCTTCAGGGCCAGGAGGTGTACCATGGTTAATCCAGAACCGTGTGCATGTTGATTGGGCAGCAGCTCTGTCAAACAAAATGGGTATGAGCTGGGTATAGACTACATTTCCCTCAATGGCAGCACTTACTTGGATCTCTGGGGTGTCTATATACCAGCTTTTACAGAAGTTGTAACTTCATGTTTGTTTATGTCTTACCCTGCTATCAAGTTTGATTGATGTTGGCCAACAAGTTACTGAGCCATGAGGCTGATGGCCAACGTGGTTGCGTAAGACTTGTTTCATTAGGAAAACAGGCTAACGAACACCCTGGTAATATTTCTCCTGACAATGACATAGAGATTGGGTTTCATGCAGTCTCTACACCACTATAAAAGGCTTAGTAAGCTAATGATCCACAGCATGTAAGATCAACATCATTCTCTGCTGATAGCCTTATGTTCTTTACTTACCAGTTTCTTGCCACAGTATTGTTGCTTGATACAATTTCTGTATTAAGTGGCAGTTATCCAAGCATATGTTATTTTTCAATTTTTAGACACCAGTTTTCCAGTAGAGGGGCAGACTACTGCACAGCAAGTTTAAACCTGGCATTGGGCTTCCCTGTCTTTTTTGTTTGCTGTCAGACTTCAAGTAGTTCACGGACTTTCCTCCACTCCCGGTGCAGGTTCCAAAAACAGTGATCAAAAAATGAGAACAGATGATGTCCCACCTCCATTAACCTCAACTCTCTGCAGATGACTCATTCAAACACTTGACCAGAGCTGTTCCTTATGTCCTTTTTCAAGCTGACTAACTTCTGCTTTTGGCAATACATGGCATGAACAAAGATTGGTAGAAGTGCTGCAGGGAAAAGCAAACAAAAAAAAATATTTGTGTCTCTAAAAATGCACAGATAAAAATGCAGCATTAAGAAAGGTCTGTCTGTTTGTAGAAATAACACTGAAAAACAAAGGTAGATTCCCAAGCCACCCTGAAGAGCAAATTAACTTCTCCAGGATGTTTTTGGGAAATGGGACGTTTAAGTGAACTGAGACAAATGCTAGGGAAAGGTCATCAAGTTCAGAGCAACCGAACTTGACTTTAGCAGCTGGTAGTAGCTAAGCTGCATTTCACATTGGTTCTAAGTAAAAATGTATTAAGGCAGCTTGGAAGCATAAATGATTCTGTCTCAGAGCTGATTAATCTGGAGTACGCTGTAACGAGAGGGATGACACGGCAGTCATTTTCAGAAAGCAGAAGCACCCTGCTATTGGCACATTTTCCAGTAGCACTAGGAATAGGAGTTCAGTAGCAAAATAAGTACTTTGGAGGTTTCAGATGAAGAAAGTCTATCCTTAACAGCTTAGGTAAGAAAGAGCATTGAATTACAAAGTGATCAAATGGCCTGTGCTCCCTATCTTTGTTACTATGCTAATATCTGAGAATGCTGATAGACTAACTCTGCCTCTTTTTTTCCCCTAGTTGGTTTTTTTTTTTTAAAGCGATTTCTTAAAACTCTTGTTTATAAAAACATCAGACATCAGAAACTATGTGAAAGTGCAATTCATTTTACCCATGCAACCACAAGTTATTAGCAGTCTCTGTTTTGGCTTGGAAGAGACAGGTGGATTGTACGTATACACACATAGATGCATCACTTCAGAGATAATAGATCATTAACTTCCAGTGCTTTTATACAGCTTGGACTGGATAAATTCTAAGCAAGATTGACTGCACTCACCTTAGACTGCCTTTAAACTCCATGGCAAGAAACACATTCTGGAAGCCATACAGGACTTAAGTGGGTTAATTGCTCACTGAAGCCATTTCTTATGCTATTCTATCACCTCCCCTTTAACACAGGGCTGCCGATGCTGAGTTCCCTCCCCACTGGGAACCGCAGTTAAATGCCTACAGTCGGTAAGGCTGACTTGGGCCTGATGTTCCCCACAGCTCTCATCTAATGCCAGTTACAGGGATAAGACATATGACAGTTCAGAGAGACCCCAGACGTCTGAATACCCACGGGCAAACACATGTGCCTCAGGTGAGAGCCAGGCAGGTGGCCTGCACCAGGGCAGCAGTGTCCAAGGGCCAAGCCTGTCTCTTCGGAAACAGACCTGGGAGTCCTGGTGGACAACAGGATGCCCATGAGCCAGCCATGTGCCCTTGTGGCCAAGAAGGCCAGTGGCATCCTGGGGTGCATCAAGAAGAGTGTGGCCAGCAGGTGGAGGGAGGTCATCCTCCCCCTCTACTCTGCCTTGGTGAGGCCCCACCTGGAGTACTGTNCAACCCCTACCATTCTGTGATTCAGCCCATGGTGGGCCTGGACACTGAGGGACCCTGAGAAGCCCCAGCCCTACGCGTTAGCGCTGGCAGCGAGCAGGGCCGGGGGCTGCACCGCAGCCGCCCGGGCCGATGGCGCGGGGCGCAGGCTTGTACCCCGGCCTGCGATGGCCATCAGCAAGTGTCCGCCCGCCGCCGCGTGGGACGCGAAGCCCCACACCCACTCCCAGCCCCGCGCGCC
>VXBO01002558.1:180366-211764 GCA_013400135.1 Rhinoptilus africanus | reverse complement strand
AGCCCCGGGAGCTGCGGCGCTGGACGGGGCATCTGCGCGCCGGCTGCCGCTGGAAACCCACCCCTCCGCCGGCTCACACCTGCTGTTGCTATTCCGGGGCGGTAGCTCTCACCGGGGGTGGGGAACGGGGACGCGGACGGCCGGGCCTCCCGGTGGCGGTACCCGGCTGGGCCGCGGCCCGGCCGAGGTCGGGAAGCAGGTCCTCTGAGGAGGTCGTCTTTCCCCCCTTGCCTGCAGAGGGAACCTCCGACAGCTGTGGGGGGAGGACGGAGAGGAGGAGGAGGCGGCGGCGGCTGCGCTTTGGGGGTGTGGGGGAACGGTGTGGCGCCCGGGAACGCTCATCGGAGCATCTGCAGTGGGTCTAGGGGCGGCGGCCCGGGAGGAACCTGGGAATACGCCTTCACCTCTCAGGAGGCATGAAAAGGCAGGAGCTACTGATGTCATGGCTAGGAAGTTGCCCTTTTCTATAGGGCCTGTAATGCTCCCTTGCTTAATGGCTTTCATCCTGCTGTATCTTAAGTGAAATCTGAAATGCCCCTGAAACAGAGAGATTTTAGTGCCTCGAAGAGAAGGTTTGTTAGTGCAGCAAGGCTGTTCTATGAGGAAGTGTGACTGGCTTGTTTACTGTTAACTACCTTGCTTTACGTTTCTTGCTTTGAAAGCCACATCATGCGACGCTATCAAGTTTCTGAAATGTGGCTTTGGCAGCAAAGCAAACTTCTTCAGCAGGTAGCAAAAAAAAATTTTTTTCCTGAATAAAGCAGCGGTTGAGAACGGTTATCTGCTGTTGTTTTGGATATTATGACAGCCTTTGAAATTCTTCTAATATTCATTTGCTAGTAAGTACCTTTATCATTGTTGATGGTACTTCATTTTCACTGACCCTGAAATATGTCACTCACAGGGGCACTGAGCAGTTCAAATATCCAGCTCTTGTGAGCCAGTCTAGCGAGCACAGTGACTTGCAGTGCTGTCTGACACGCTTTTTAGGATTGACAACTTAAGTGGCATTGAGCTGGTGCTACAGTGAGAATTCTTTGTCTTGCTTGTTTAGTATAGTTATGGCTTAAATGAAGAATTGCTTTTATTTGCCTTTTAATCAATCTGCATAGTTTTTAAGTGGTACCACAGATAATATTTTCTGGGACTGTAGCAGTCCTCCCCTGCTTACTTAGCAGTTACAGATGCAATTTGGTTCAGTAGCTTTATCACTTTCTAGCATGTAAAATGTGTTGGGTTTCTGCAGCTGAGGCAGCAGACTAGTTTGTTTTACTACAGAGTAACTATTTACTGACGGTCCGGGCTTTGTACCAGTGTCTAATAGCTGGGTTTTTCTACATAACTTTATTGTACAATCTCATGGGAGAACTTTGTGGTGCAAATAGAGACCCCTCCTTGGAGTACAGATAGCCTTTGCTATCTTCTAACAGACCATAGGCCTTAGGCTGCAGTGAGGGAGGGGAGAAGAATGTGAGATAATGAGAAGTTATGAGCTGAATTCTGAGAGTTTTAGCTTGGTTGCAGCCTTTTAGTCATCTGAGCAAACACAGATGAGGATAGTAATGATCACAGGAGGCTGAAGGATTAGCGTAGGTGAGTCAGATGTGAAAGCTTGTTTGGCAATGCCTTGACTTTCTGACAATAGAAGTTTTTTTCCCCTCCAGAATACCTCACCACACCTTGCTTACTGTTTCAGTTTTCCATTCACATTGAGCAGCAAGCACTAAGCTGAATATTTCGTATGTCAGCATTAAGTATTTTGTGATGAATTTCCTCACAAACATCAAATGTGCATATAGAAAGAAAAAAAGATTCCAGTAATACAGTGATAAATACAGGGAAAGGGGGCTATGGGAAATGAAGTACCTCCCTTCAAACTTAGCTGCTGCTGCTTTTTTGAAATGCGGAGGAAGATGGTGCTTGTCTGCTGTTGAGCACAGTGTTTCAGTTGGGTTGTGTGCCAAGCCCAACAGAGCTGCTTGTGCTCTTTGGGTCCTAGAGCACCTGTAGGTTTCTTCCTTCCTGAAACACAGACACATCAGAGAAAACATTTCTGAAAATCCAAGGTTAGAGTCAGGCATGCATTCAGTGAGTAAATAATGACGTGTCTGAGATTTGGGGAAGGGAAAAGGAGTTTGAAAAGGTAGCGTGATGCCATTGCAGAGTTATTGACACCTAATCCACATGTTTCTATTGCACAACTCTAGTCCGAAGGGGAATTTCAAACATCGCTACCAGTATAGGGGTGGCTGAGAGAAACTTGGATAATAAATTCCAGCCAGTGAGTAACTTGGTGTTGTATTGTTTTCCTCAGTTTTGGCACTGCTAGCTGTATGGAACTGAGACTGAGTATCAAGTAGTTTTCCCGAAATACAACCACTTTAACATTGTGTGACTTTCGAAACATTGTTTTACCACATGCTGCCCTTAACATGGTATTTGCTTGATAACTTCTTTAAGTGTGTTGACACAGTCTCTAAGGGTCTGAATTTTTGTGCTAGTCCCAAGCCTGTTGTCATGTGATGGGGGACTTCAGCAGCTTTTTGACTGGCAGAATAACTTCTTACTTGCTGAGTAAGGACTCCACAGGTTCCCTGACATGCTGGTCCCAAGACGTGATATGCTTCCAAGATTCCTGTTCAGGCTGACTTGGAAGTTTCATTTTTGGTGTAACCTACTTCTAGATTGTTCTGTAGTGAATAGGATGATTTCTAATCAGCAGATATAACTAGGTATAGAGTAACCCTACTCAAAGAAAAGATGGATATTTTATTGAGAAGTCGGCTACTGTTATCTCTGTTAAGCCTTTCTATGTCTTCAAGATAACTTCTAGCCCTAAGAAGGCACGCCTCGCCTTTGCTTGTTGCAGCTTAATGTAACAGTTTGTCTTTTCTCTCAAGACATGATTATTTGGAATTTCTTTGAGGAACCTTGGTGCTGTAATGAATTTTTTGGTGTTTATTCTCTTTAGCATGGCAGGAGATCTTTTTGGGGGTGTGAGTGGCATTAGTTACAACAGCTGTTTGAACACTTCATTACATTATCTTAATTTGAAATTATAGGCCTACTGTTTTAAAATGTGTCTTATGTTCTGGTACATCAGGCTTCTGTGGTTTTTGTACACCTGACTTCAAGATGGACTAGTATCCCCTTCCATCTAAGGGTAACAGCTTATTAACCTTCTCTGTCACTTGGCAGCACCACTGGCTGTCAGTACCACTTTTTTTACTGTAATTCGAAGTGTGAGAGTTAGTAGGTCCTTGGCAGTAGAGTACAGAGTTTCAAATGTGGTTGAGCCCTGAGCAGCGGGCGCAGTGGTCTGCACTTAATGCATTGAGGTTTTTTTGTATTAAACTTCAGTAGCTTCTGATTTCTTAACAAGGCAGAATTCAGTCTGTGTAATATGGGAACACCAGTATATCTTTACTTTCCTTGACAGGGGTGAGATCTGCGCTCTTCTCAATAGGACTAGGAGAGTGGTTTTACTCAGGCAGTTGGTTTATTATCTTTTGTCTAATATCCTCTCCTCTGGGGAGGCTTTCTCTTTAAATTGTCAACAGAGTGCTCCTTCCTCCAAACTGCAGTTTGGAGCTGCCAGCTGCCTTGAAGGATGTGTGTTAGTTGTGTGCTGTGATACAGCAGCACTAACCAGAGCGAGTGCAAAATGAACTTGTGTGAATGCTGAAAAAGATCTAGCCACAGGAGTTCAGACCGCCTGGTGGACTCATGTAATCAGCTGCTGTAGAGCTAGCCCAGGACTTCCTTCCTCTAGATAGGAAACCATAAAGAAGCTTCATGTGACTAAGCTTGATGCAATTGTGCAATTCTCTGGCCAAATGGCAAGTGTACAACTGCTAAATAGCCTTTCCTTTATAATGCTTTTGTACTTTTATAAATTTGTTTATAAAGACAGAGGTTATTCATCTGCAAACTTGAACTGAGAAACACAATGTTTACTGTCTTAACAGAAATCAACAATATCAAAAATATAATCTGAGACTGTGTGAATTTGTCCCTATTAGTTGGCAAGGATGCATCTTCTAGGGTTGGATCAGGAACTTGATATAATCAGGTGCTGTACCTGCACAAGTGCAGCTGATTCTCTTCTCCCCTAAAGTACTCTCATCCATGCTTGAATTAAGCTCTGCTCCCCCTTTCTGCCACTGTTTGTGTTCAAGTGTGTCCAACAACAGTTAAAGTGAGTCCGGGCTTGTCTTTTCCTGCTGTACTTTCCAGATAGCCAGCCTTCTGAGCCCATTGGTGATGGGTAGGTATAACTCATAATTTTATGGAGACCATCTTGTCTCAAGTGAAGTGGTTCATACATCAAGTCTGTCAAGGGATTTTCCTGCTTTGAGTTGTTCCCCAGAAATTTTAGGGTTGGTAAATAGTGTGATCTTTAAAAAAATACATTATTTTTTAAGTTCTTGTTTTTTCTGTAGTAGTCCAAGGTAGTAGATTCTGGATCCTAAGCAAACAATCTTGACTTGATCTTCTGAGAAGGGACTTGTACCAGGTGTTCCTCTGGGAGTGGTGCTTATGTTAGAAGACGAGGGATTAGAGGAGAGCACCGCTCCTCAGGGATTTTTCCATTCTCTTTCCTGGCATAGATTTGAGAGCCTGAAGTGGTGACGAAGGTTCACTTGTTCACAAAATGGCACTGAGATGACAGGATCCTTCCGAACCATCAGAACGAGTAAATTACTGGGCACTTCTATTCACATGTACGATGGAAAATAAACCTTCTTTAGATAAGAACCAGTGTTTCTTATCTAGGACCCAAAGAACATCTGGGCAAAGGTGCAGGGCAGCACAGCAGTGCTGTAGCTTGGGTACAGAGTGATTGTGCAGCGCTGGCATCAGTCAGCAAGCGTCCCTTGCCTTCAGAGTACTGCCGGGCAGTAATTACAGGGTAGGCAAAGGCAAGGAGAGTCTTTGATGTGTATGAGCAGGCTGTGGGTGTGATACTCTGAGCCACTGTCGCGGTGCTTGTGGGGAGCAGTTAGCTGGGCGACGCTGCAGCCATGCTTTTCCACCCTAAGGCCACAGTGGCTCACTGGAACTGCAAACAGACCCATCCACTAGATAGCTGTATTGCCTAAACTACTGGTGTTGTGGAGTACGTGCCCAGGTGGATTTGAATGGCTTGCTGCCCTTTCTTCCAAGGGCGAGGCAGAAAAATACTAAATAGGCTTTTACTTATGCAGGAAATTTGAATATAGTAACAAACCCCAGATTACATAAAAGCAGCTTTTGTGTTTGAGATCCTTGTTGTCAATGTTCTGTGTTTCTAGTAAAAACTGCAGCAAAGTAAATCATTAACTATAGTAACTGAAGTTCTCTCCGCAAGCAGACAGTGTAAACAATTGCCATTAATAAATGCTTGGATTTTTTCACAACAACCATTAATCTTTCTCCCTTAGTAGCTTTCCATTATATGGGAGAGTAACCCAAGGGTAGCTGTTGTTGGCTAACAGGATTTTGACTATAAAAAGGTTGAAATCTGAAAGCATCTTTGTATGGCAAAGAGATGAGGAATCCTGCCATTGAGAGCCATATTCCAAAGAGCTCAGGTTTAGATTGTTCAAATGTGCTAGATTGTTTTGTTAGCTTTGTAGTTTTGAGTTTAAAACAAACTTAACTTTTTGTGGTAGGTTTCTTTAAGACAAATTGTTATATAATGAAGAAAGGCGTTTTGTTTGACTTGTTTATTGTATCTGAGTGTTAATACACTCTACTTGCGTTTGTTTTTGATATAGCTATGTTAGATAAGGATGCTGGATTTCATTCAAGTAAAATATCTAGCCTTGTTTCAACAGTTTTACCTTCAATGTTTTCTTGCATGAGACTATAATTTCAGAAATTTGGTCTAAAGGGAGAGGTTATGATTTTCACTTGAAAATACGCAGCTAGAATAACTATGTAAAGAGCTCTTTTTTGGATTATAATCAAAAATTCCTTTTTTGGAACCTATTGGAATACAAAGGAAGCATCTGAACTAAGTGAAATTTCTTTGATGCTAGTACATTTTTGGCAATTCCTCTACTAGACATATAATAGATATATAACGTAGTAGTTCCAGCCAAATGAATAATGAACTTCACAAAACTTAGCTTTTTGCTATGGAAAAGTCTAGGAGCTGTTCAGCTGTGTATATCTGACGTACAGCACTTGCTCTACCACAGGTAGTTGTCATGTAGGGTGCTGCAGTTTATTAAGAAGAGTATTTGAAGTTAAGAAACTGGAGGTTGTATCAGTTTGTGTTAAATAACAAAGAATGATACTGTTATGAGAAGTACAAGCAATATTCTCAACTCGTAGATGTGCCATGATAAAATTGAACAATACTTTGTCATAAACTTAATTAGAAATATTCCCAGGATGAATTGATTCAACATCAGTTTGCTTTTCTGTATTCTTGACATTTTGACTGTAGGCTCTTACTATTTGTGAGCTGGTGATGATTCATGCATTAATCACTAGTCGACACTGAAACTGCCTTCACAAACTCAGCAGCTGCTTTCCTGCCAAACCCAGCTAGCTGTTCCTCTGCCTTAAACTGGCTGAAGCAAAGAGTAGGCAGGACCTTCTTTCCTTTGGTGTCTTGATTTGTTTTCCGATGGTGGTTTTGCTAATTTTTCTTTGCCCCTGTGTCCCTTATGTTTCACTGTTTCATCTGCATTCCTCCAAGACCATGGGAGCGGATGATGCTGCAGCACAGCGCTCTCTCCGATCGCCATCCTTGTGCATGTCGGCTTACTCGCAGTGGAACAGCCCTCTTGCCACTTCATCGGGGACAGCTCAGTGTCTCGTGCCAGATGCTGCTGAACATTTAAGGAGGAATGGGGTTTTACCATCTTTGTTCCACACTAACAAGATCAGGATTCGTATCATGGTGTGGACTTAATCTTGCAAAAATCTAGTAGTTATGCAGGTGGTATCTTTTACTGTTTGTTCACACCCCTTATTCTCTATTATTTAAACTTCCTGAGGGTAATTTGTCAGCTCCTCTTTGCCAGAATCTGTCTTCCATTTGTTGCTTTCTGGTACCTCTGCATTGTCTTATGTTGTTCTCTGAATCATCTATAATGGGCAGGTCTATCACATTTTCCTTTAGGTCAGCAACATTTTTCTTAATTTTTTCTTTCTTGTGTCCTGTCACTTTTACAAGTGACAGGACAAGAGGAAACGGGTTCAAGTTATGTCCGGGCAGGTTTAGATTAGATATCAGGAAATATTTTTACACTGAAAGGGTTATTAAACATGGGAATAGGCTTCCCAGGGAGGTGGTGGATTCCCCATCCCTGGAGGTGTTTAAGAAAAGGGTAGATGAGGTGCTTAGGGACATGGTTTAGAAGTGGTTTTTGTCAGGGCAGGTTAATGGTTGGACTTGATGATCTTAAAGGTCCCTTCCAACCTCACCGATTCTATGATTCTATGATTCTATGATTCTATGATTCTATGATTCTATGATTCTCTTTGTTTTTCAGTCTTTTTTTCCTCTACATTTCTGGGTTTTTTTCTTCTTTCATTCTTTTACTGCCTATTACTGGTTTATTTTTCACTTTAAATATTGAAGATTTTTAATAGCTGTCAAACAGGGTAGTCAATATGCACACTGAAGGCTTTCACTCTAAAATGTTTTCCACTGGTAGTGTTAGTTCAAGTAGCCATGGACTCTTATTCCCTGCTTCTACACTCTTTTCTAAGCTGTGCTAGAAATTTTCAAGAAAGTGTAAGTAGCTTGCTCTTGAGAAAACAAGTGCTTGGGTAAAATGTACACAAGTTCCAGATGTACATTCAAATTGAAGGAATTTTTGCAAATTGGAACTTTCATGTGGAAGGACATTGACTGTTTCTGGAACTGCTCTGAGCTGCAATAAATAGCATTTTCTTTGTGAATGTATGTTCCTTATTGAACATCATGAGCTGGACAAAAAGGCAAAGGTAGGACAGTTTTGCTTTGAAATATCAGTTTTCTACAGTATCCATTCTTAGGCAATTTCTTTCTTCTGTCTATCTCTGGTTTCAAGTCTAGACACTTTGAACTGGGTAAAGTGTATGAATTCCAGTTTAAGTTCCGGTCCCCTTTGGTGCTGGGGGAGTATATGTTGTTGCTAAGGGGAAGGCAACAAGGGAAAATACTTGCTGAGTGCCAGAGAAATTCTTTCCAATATATTCGTACAACTGAAGGACCTTTGACCAAAGTCCAGCTGACAGAAGTCCAATTTTTTCTAATAATTGTCTTAATACAATTGTACACACCATAGTTCTGTAGTGAAAAGTTTTAAAATTGGGATTTGCTTTTTCAAAATTTCTTGGGGAGGGAAGCTAGCTAATGGATAATCCCTCATCTGAGTCTTTTTGCTGTGTCAGCAGTTGAATGGATTAGTGTGTTTGACTCTTCAAATCTTATTTGCTTGAGATAGTAGTTTATGTCTTGCAGCTGCTATTTTATCAGGTTTTCTGCAAGAGCGCAGTTGTTGCAAATGCAAGCTGATGAAGTGCTAGCATGTAAATGGTGCAGGCTTTTTGCAGTGAGTTTTGCTTCAGATGTTTGTCTGGTGATTGAGAACCAGAAAAATAAAAAAAACCTTGACAATAAAGAACTCGGAACGCTTTGGTATGATTTTGGCTACAGGAGCACTGTCCTGTTAACCCTTACTGCAAATGATGGATGAGAGAACCAGATTTCTGGCTGTATCCAACCTGCTGCAACACATCCTCTAGGTGAAGCTTCATTGAAAGTGGCTGCTGGTCTAAGTCCACACTGCTGTCAGAAATGATGATCCCGTGCTCCTCTGGCCACATGTTCTTACCCTATTAAGTCAGTACTCGTGAGGTCAGTTGTACTAGTGTTGTGGGTGCTGGGGCCGGAGGGGAGCAAGTTGGGAGGAGGAAAAGCTTGCTTTTGTCATCAGTTCAGTCTGAGGTTAGCTTAAACCAGTCAGCAAAACAGCCTCAGTCTGTGTCAAGGTCTTGGCCCCCATCCTCCTCTCAAGTGCAGAGAGCGTGATGACAGTAAAGAGAAGTTCTTGCAAGTATGGCAAGCTCCATCGTGCTATTTTTGGCAGTCCCCCCAAAACATCTGCAGTCAATCCAAGCTTTCTAAATGCTGCATTCAGTGCATGTACAGCTGAGTGTCCTGGTACAGCGGGAATGAAGGCTGCATGGTGTGCTGGGGAGGAGGGTGAGGGGGGGGAAGGCTGAGCACTAATAGGCATGCAGGATCAAATATGCCAAGTCAATTCTGGCTGAAGCTTCAAAATAGTGCTGTGTGGGGTGAACACTGAGTAGCTGCCTTCAACACTATGGCTCGTGTTTGTTGCAAGTTTTTCTTACCCTCTGAGGACCCAGCAGGTCAACATTTCAACATTTTTGGTTTGTGTGCCTTTGTCTTTTTATAAATGGTGTGTTAAATTTGTCCTCTGTTTGTTAGTGATGTTGAAGTTAGTATAGACACTGTTTCCAAACTCAACTGCTGTTTAGGATGTACTCCTAAAAGGTACATATTTGTTTCTTTGGGATCAAAAATTAAAACTTATGTGACACCAAGTTAACCACTTACCATTCTTAACAGGCTTTTTACAGGCTTCCTTTTCATTTGAGGTGAAAGATTCAAGTGGTAAGGTCTGCATAATCGCTGATCTGACAGTAGCCTTCTCAGTGGAATACAAAAGCAATGGGCAAAAAGAGGTAAGGGGTTATCTCACTGCTTGTCTCTAACTTGTCTTTATAAACTGTGACATTTCTGCACGTATGCAACCTTTAAACTTTGAACAAATATTGAAGCATGAAAAACTACTTCAGTAAAGATTTGCTTCCTCCCAGTCAAGTTGCATCAGCTTTTCATTTCTTTACTACTGATGCTCCTTCTCATGAAACAGGATTAAGGCTGCTTGAAACTACCACAAACAATACATGTGTGAAATTACTTTTGTGACTTGAAACTCCACACCAGTCCTATTGGTAGCTAAAATGTCTTTCATTGGAACTATAAAGGCAAAAATGCTACCAGTTGTCTTTTTGTGAATTTGTTCATACTTACATGAACTAAATTGGAACTGAAATTGCCGTTGGCAGATAGGGTTTAAACTTCACTGAAATCTCTGTGATCTTCTTGCAGAGCAAATCTCTAGCTTTCATTGTATCTACAGACTAGTGCAGTGCATACAAGTTGTTCCATGTTAACAGCAAAAGCCTGTTAAAGGAAAGTTACGATTATTTTATTCACAAATACTCTGCTGTTCAGTTTACTTTTTTGGTATCTTTACTAAACAGGAATTGTGGATTATTTATAATCTCATTGCAGTTGCATGTTTTGAGGCACTCTTGAAGTTGATTTTTTTTTTTTCCTCCTAGCTATCACTGTAATATCAAGTTAAAAAATCCCACAACTTTGCCAGTGGTGCACTAGCTGTATGTGATTTGAGCTGGGAGTTACATTGCATAGTCCACTCTCAGTGGTGCTGATGGTCTGAAATCCTGTTGATATTGGTATGCAAGTTTACATTCAGAGGTGACTGCTTTCATAACATGCTTTTGGCTGTTTCTTCCTGTAAGCAGTAAGCTCACAACTTCCCAGGAAACACTGTATTGGTCTTCAGGTACCAAGTTACTTCTCAATATGTAATAAACCATTTGCTTTTCTTACTCAACTGTACNTTGATGATCTTAAAGGTCCCTTCCAACCTCACCGATTCTATGATTCTAAGAAACAAAGCTTGAATTCTCCCATTTGTTCACATGTCCAGAGTTTGCCAGATTTGATTCACCTAGTACAGAAACACCTGCAAATTCATAGTGCTAGTTTAGCAGGGGAAAAAAAAAATCTCAGAAGTGCTGAGAGTATGTACTGTTTTGTCCTCAAATTTCAGAGAATGATATTCTTAGAAATCTAAGTGTCAGCAACATGCTACTTGCTGTATACAGGTGTATAAGTAGACATCTTACAGTATATGTGAATGTCAACTGTACTTTTTTTAACAACTTCATAAGATATTTAAGAAGCAGTAAGGAAAAGCTGCTACATTGTCTGATTTACAAGTGTTTCATTTTCTGCCCCACAGTTTGCAGAATTCTTTCTTCCGAAAAATGCTACAGTAGAGCCAGAGAGCTCATGTGGTAATGGTAACACATCTCATCCAGTTCTGGTATTGGGTTTTGGAGCAGGACATTCACTAAGCCTGAATTTCTCAGAAAATGCAGACAAGTACCAAGTCGAAGAGCTAGTTTTCCACTACAATCTGTCAGATGCAACTTTATTCCATAATTCAACTTCAGGTAAAATGTTCTCATTGTGTAACCCTTCCAGGGGTAATATCGATTTGTTTCTGTAAATACTGTAACATACTAATGCAATATAATCTTTTCTACAGGAGGAACAAAGAAAGCATCGCATAAAACTACTATTCAGGCATATCTGGGCACAAAATACAGGTGCATCACCTCCAAGCAAGTCAATATGAAGAATGTGAACATTACTTTTAGTAATGTTACTTTGGAAGCCTATCTCACAAATGGCACTTTCAGTCCGAACAGTAGGTATCTTGTAGCAGAAAATTCACTTGATGAGGGACTATTTCCAATAATAGATTATTTCTTTTTAAGTCCTGACTAATCATGTTTAGGCAGGTACAAACTGGATCTAAAGCTCTGAGAGCAGCATCTTTTGAAATGAATAGACCTGCTTCAGGTTTTCTCTGTAGGGGCATTGGCATCCACAACTAGAAGATAGTGTGCTGTGTTCCCATGGGTTTTGTACATGTATTTGGGAACATTCCTTCTGTTCACGAGTATTTGTGGGTGTAAACACGTGCTGCAGTAGGTCAACTGGGCACATGGACAAAATACTAGTTTTAAGAAGTATCTGGTAACTTCCAAGCATTATGCCTCTACCAAAGAAGTTTGAACTAGTTACTGTGTGCTCTGGGGAAAACTAGTGATATAATGGCAGACAATAGAGAACTGGTTTATAGGGAGCGATGTTCATCTTCCTTCAGGACACCTTATATAAGCTGTAACAGTGATGTTTTTTCTCTGTCAGGCTCAATCACAAAATGACTTTTTGTCCTGATTGCTTGTATTGAAAAGGTTGGTTTTTTTTTTAATTTGACTGCTACACTGATTAGAAGACAAACTACTTCATGGTGTGTTCATGTCCTTGTCTTTTGTGGCAGCACTCTTCAGTTTACATGGCTCTTGATGTTTGATCACCTGTGATATCTTAGGGAGTGATAAACCTTTGTCTTACTTTTGGGGCAAGTTAGGAAGTCTGATCTTCTCTGGGAAATGTAAAACTTTTCCTCTGCTGTTAATCTCGTTTATGCACCTGTTGAGATGAATCTTAAAAACTAGGCTAGTCAGTGCTGGCATGTGATGGATACATTGAAAAAATGCCTTCTACAGGAGTATATCTTGTCCCGTGTCTCTGAAAAATACCTTGCCTGACGCATGGCAATACTGGAGTTGACTTCTTTCATGGCTGCCTCACATGACTGGCTTGGATTTCAGTGTGTATCATTCTCTTGATCAGCCTCTTCCATTCAGTGAACTAGTTTGCAGCAAGGATGTGGACCTACATTTGTAACTTTAAAAAATCAACCTGATTTCTATTACTCCAGTCTTCAGAACCATCTCATTTTCTAAATATGGTATCTTGATCCAGTTGTTATACCGGGTAAGTATGAGAAGCGATCACTTGTCAGCAGGCTTCAGCATGAGCTATGATATTGGAAAAAGCTAGTTTTTAAACTTCTATACAACTTCAATAAAATCTCCTTACTGTGTAATAATTTTCCTTTTAACACCACCTATTATCTGTTCTTACATAGTCCTTGGTTAACAAAAATATCCGTATTGGCGCTATTTTGGGAGAGTGTTCCATATGCAACCTTAAGTTTGTCAGCATTTGTTTTCTATTTCTAATTTCTTCTCTTTACATTAATATACACACTTTAATTTGCCAGGATCGCTTCCACAGAGTTGCTTTTCTCCATCCTGTGGTATGGCTGTCTTGAAACTATTGATCCTCAGAAAAAAAGTGTGATTTCCTATGATCTTGGGGTAGACACTGTTTGGTCTGAGTTCGAGGTTTCAGAGGTGTTTTTTATTTGTTTTTTGTTTATTTCCATATTCCTGTTCCCCATACTGCCATGCTTGGTTTTTTCCTTAAGCTGTCATTCCCAAGTTTTTATTACTGTCTTGGGACTGCACACAGGTAACTTTTCTATTCTACTGCACAATGAGCTATCTCTTTCTTGTTTTGTGTTTTTGTTATTTTTTTTTAAAATCAGATGCTTAAAGAATTCTCACTTAATCTTTTTTTTTTAAATCTTGACCCTGAATCACCTTGCTCTTTCCAGATCAGTTCGTTCTTTCCATTCTTGTAGGCTTGAGACTTCCCGTGTCCTTTTGCCAGCTAGTTATTGATAAACTTTAGATCTGCAATTCTCCCTTAACCTTTTTTCCCTGAAACGCCTTCATTAGTGGATATTTCTGCTGGTGATCTGGGCAAGGCTCACCGGAGGGAAGGAGAGTCAGTATCCAGCGCATCTGCACGTCACTAGTCATGGTAACTTCTGTCAGTGTACCTAGAAGTTAGTGACTGAGGTTATGGTAGCGATTATCTGCAGCTCTCAAGAAGGCTTTAATTTTATGTTAGTAGCTTTGTCAGCTGCTTTCCTGTAACTGTCAGAAAGACATAAGAACTTGTCTCGTCTCCAGATTTGTCTTGAAGAGTTACAAGGAGCTATGCTGTAAATCACTTCAGTAAAAATATCAGGACTCCACCCTAGGACAAACTTACACTTGAAGTGATTTGGTCATTTCTGTCTCTGATGACTTGAGTAAGAGGCTGTGTGTGTTGGGGTCTTGCAGATGGAGGAGAATTCTCCATTGAAGTACCCAGTAAAGCCAATGTTTGTTTTATTTGTGAGGAAATTAACACATTTGGGGACCTGACCAGTATCTCTTAAGTCTACAATAGTGTCACTCCTCAGTTCTCTGACCTTTGCTCTGCCCTTTTAAGAAATGACCTTACAGGAATGGAGCAGAAAGAGGAAAGCATGCTATGTTGGATCTGTGTGAGTTCAGGAGGTGTGATTAAAGTTCTTCTTTCTGAGCCATAACTGAGAGTTAAGTTGCTGTTTAAGTTCAGAGGCTGCTTATTAGATACCTAGGATCTGCAAGATACGTATGGATTAAATTTTAGAAGTAGGCCCTTTGAGTCAGAATTAATTGCTGCTACAGTTGTTGTCGTCCTTATAAAGTTGCAAGCTGTTATCCCTGACACGTGGAGATGACCTTGGCTTGGAACACGAAGCCTCTACTACAGTGATGTCTTTGCTGTGACCTTTGGGTTTGGCTTAGATGTTCAATGCAGGAACCTTCTTGGTTTCCAGATCAAGTTAAGATCGTACTGCCAGGTGCTTCTGAGTACTCTGGCAAATAAATCAGTCGCTGTTCTTTCTCTCTCTTTTTGCCTTGGAAATAGCTGCTGAACTGCGTGGAAAGAGAAGGCAGTCTTGTACATCTCCACCCAGCCTCGTACCCCCTGCTGGTGTGTGGCTACTGATGCAGGACTAAAGGAAAGGATGGCTGTGAGACCCACAGGGAGAGGGTATAGCAAAACATTTGCCATCAGAAGCAGTGTCTTAAAATCCCTTTGTGTTATGAGGACTTGAGAGGACTGGTGGCATTTTAATGGCACTGTGGGTATTGCCAAACTAATGACATAGGGTCTGCACAACCTGGTAGTGTGAGGGAGGGAGGGGAAGGAGAACACCACATCTCCTGGGAGACCACTTTAACAACAGGCAGGAGAACTGTTCCTCTATTTCTAGCACGCAAGTGCCCAAAGTGTCTGAGGGGCTGTCATCTCAGCCTTGCTGTGAAGATACAGTAGGAACGCTGGCTCTGTCAACATAGCAGTACCTTACTTATCCTGACTTGATGGTGAATTGAAATGACACCCATGAATAAAAGCACATGCGCTCACCGTGAGCTTCTGTAAATAACAGCAGAGGTGTCGCTTTCACATGCCAGGCTTTAAAAGAGTCTCATGCTTTTCAACAAGGCTTCAGGTAATGCTTTACCATTGTGTTTCTCAGCTTTTATTATCTTTTTTAATTGTGAAAAGCTACTTGAAATTGTATCCTCCTTTCCCTGGAGGATTAAAAAGGTAGAGCGTCCCACAGCTTCATTCTTTTCTTTTTTTGGTAATGACTGTTTTCCTTTCTCTCCAGAGACAGAATGTGCTGAAGATATGGTCTCTACTACCACTGTAGTGTCTACAACTCCTAAACATACTACTAGCCATGTTCCAACAACTAGCCCAGCACCAACTGCATCACCCCCCAATCCTGCAGTCGGTAAATACAATGTGACTGGTCCAAATGGAACCTGTGTTCTTGCCTACATGGGGTTACAGCTTAATATCACCTACCTGAAAAAAGATGAAAAGGTACACCTTTTTCTTTCTTCAAACCCTTCAGATTCCTTCTTTGGGAAAACCTGGTAAACTATTATAGGCTAACTTTTTTTCTATAAATTCAGAGTTCTTTGTAATGTTCATCCATGATTGCCCTCTGTTTGAATTGTTTAACTTGGACTAGACTGGTGATGATTCAGACAGTTACCTTCTATCAAAAGTGTTCATTGAAGATTTTTCCATTCAGTAAGAGTATTAAACTTGGCTGTCAAATCCAGGAAGTGTATACAGCCATTCCACAGAAGCAGTAAAAATAAAGATATGAGGAGGGGGAATCCTATTATCAAAGATGCCATCTAAACAAGATTTTTAAACTGTTAAATAAAATACAACAAATTGGCCCAAGGCACCTGAATGAACACAGTGAGTGACTACTAGAAGGGAAAATTACTATCACTGTAAAACTGGACAGGCTTGTGACTTAAGTTAACTTCCAGACAGCACCAAAGAGGCTTGGGTTTGACTTTAATGCTTATGAGCTACTTAATGGCTAATTTTAACAGCAGAAATGCTACATGGTTTCTGTAAGATCCAGGCCCGGCACAGGTTCTGTCCCTCCATTGTTGATGCAAAGCCCAGCTCGCATCATGAACAAACCTGTTGCCTTCTAACCAGTAAAGCAAAGCGATGAGCACAATCCCAAAGGGACTGCTGAGGGCGCTTGGTAGGAAACAATAACCGAGGGTCAGCAAACCTTGATGTTCAGTAAAGCTTTGTTACAAGAACCTTTGATCACAAGCTGCTTTTTCCTATCCTGTGGCTTAATCTGAGGTAATGAGAACAAGTGCAGGCAAACAAATTATGGCTGGTTTTGCATAGTTTAAGTTGGATCTTGGTGATGAAAGGCGTAGTGTGAGGAGGGTGGTGTCTGCACCTGATTTAGCTGCTTAATGCTGTATGTGCTGGTGTGAAGGCATCTCTTGCTGTTATTTATCATGATGATGATGACCGAGGGTGAAAGCATGAGCACTGAGAGCTGCTGTGTGGCTGTACAGTAGCTGGTGATGATGGGCAGTGTTTTATCTGCCTTAATTGTGTGAAATTCTGTAAGCTGTGTCCGGTAGCGTTGCATTCTAGCTGCTCTGGAGCAGCTGATTTCTAGGGCAGTGACCAGTGAGGAGGTGGCAAATAGGTTTTCCAATCACATGAGGGTCAACTGAAGAGCTACTGAAGGTTTCTATTGGATTGTTTGGCAAGTGCATTTAACCCACAGCAGATATAAGACAAGTATAAGTATAAAATCATGTACCATGGGCGAAGCTAAAGCATTTTGAACTGATGTGCCAGATGATCATGCTTACAGGTAGTTCCTTTGGTTGTGTCAAAGCAGTATTTTATAGCTTGTTGCCCTCTGCATAGTGGTGGTTACTAATGTTTTTCCTTATGCTGCTAGGACCAAAGAAGTTTAGTGTGGAGAAAGCAGCAGGATATTGGCCATGGCCAGTCAGGGCTGCAGAAAGCTTTATTTTAAGCATGCAAAGATGCCCTTTGTTCACTGTACCAGCCCGGTAACTCGGGTAACTTGCACATATCTGCCCAGTTGTCTGTAAAATGCGTGGGCAAACACAGCGTTGTACGCATGTGAGTATAAGCAAGCTGCAAGTCGACTGAGCGTATGGTGATGCGTTAGTCTCTTCAAATGCCATAACTGATCCTCTTCTCTCATAGATGGGATTGGATTTGCTGAATTTCATACCACATAATACAACTTCTTCTGGGACATGCGACAATACATCTGCTGCCTTGAATCTGACTTTTGACAAAACAAGGGTTATCTTCCGCTTTGCACTGGTAAGAATCTCTAGACAAAGTGTGTAGTGTCTGCAGGGCTTCTCATGTGGCAAAACTAATTGGGGCAAGTACAAGAGAGAAAACGAAAGGAAGGGGAGTAAGTAATTAATTTTTTTAATACTAGGGTTTAGAGGATTTAATGCTTGGTAACTTCTGTGAGGAAATAATATGTACATGTAGGTACACAAACATATGTATAGACAGACATCCATTTTGTTTGGAATGGGAGTTTCTTTTAAGATTATATTACCTGCTCTCTAAAGCTTCTTGCCCAGAGTGGGAACAGTTGTGCTGCAGCAGAGGAATAGCCTGTGATAAATCCGTGTCTCATCTAATCGCACAAGTCTGGAACTGGACTTAAGGCCTCATTAATATTCTGTGTGCAGCCCAAGGGCCAAGTGTGCTTGTCTTATGGACTCCTGTGATGGGTGGGAATCCCCTTTCCCGCCACCCTGCCTCAGCACTGTATTAGAGCTGTGCGCTCTTGAGGACTGAATCCACTGTGTGCATCATCTTCCTACTGCTTTTAATACTCGCAGGATTGATCAAACGTGATCACCCAGGCCTGTTGTTGTTAAATGACTCTCCACACCTCTGTGGGGTACCGAGCTCCTTTAAAGCTGTGTCTGTAGCACAGGTGAGATCCTTGCACAAGTCCGGCCAATGCATGGCTGGGACTATACCTTCAGTGTAGAGATCAAGTCAGCAGGCTGAGGGGTGACAGTTCCCCTTCCTCCGCCTCCCTTCCCTCCCCCAGAGTAATTTTCCCTAGGGTGTATACCCTCCCGTAGCTTTTTCCTCTGGAAGTGCAACTAAGCTCTTCCTCAGGATAATAATCCCAGTTGTGGATGACCCTTTGAAAACCGTTGTCAAAACGCATGCAGAATTGAAGTGGAATGTTAACACCTTATGTTGTATGGCATAAATGTAAATAACTACTGGTTTCTTTTTTAAAAGAATGCAAGTGCTGAAAAATTCTTCCTGCAAGGTGTGAGTGTAAGCACGACTCTGCCTTCTGAAGCAAAAGGTAGGGATTTTAAGAAGTCTGCTTTCAGTGACTACCACTATAAATATTAGGGGTTGCCTGCATTAAATAACACGTTAGAAATGTTGGGGATGAATGCATGGAATTTAATCTCTCTGAGCTTTTAAAGTTCCTGCTCTTCAAGATTCAGTAATAAGACTTTCTCTTGCACAGCTTCAAAGTTTGAAGCATCGAACAACAGCATGAGTGAGCTGAGAGCTACAGTGGGGAACTCCTACAAGTGCAGTGCAGAGGAGAATCTCCAGGTCACGGACAAAGCCCTTGTCAATGTATTTAATGTCCAGATCCAGGTTTTCAAGATTGATGGAGACAAATTTGGGGCAGGTAAGAGGTTTATATTTGGGAAGGGGGAAACCTAAGATTTGTAAAGTGCACTTTTATATAAAGCTGTAATATTCTGTAGTCAAAAGTCAGCTTGTGGGTGCTGTGCTTAGTCTCTGCATGCCCTGTTACAGATGTTATGGGGACTAGTGCAAAAAGCATTTAAAAAGCTTTGAAATACTTGGGACTTCTTCCTTGTGCTCTAGAGAAGAGTTAAGGAAGAGCGTTAACTTTCCCTCCGAACTGTGTGCAGACAGCTGTATGAAAGGGGCAAAGTTCTGGGCAGTTACTGCCTTTTTCAGTTCATGTTGTACTTTGAGACTGTGGGTAAAGCAAAACGGCCGGGGCAGTTGCATGGATGTATTTGTGGTGACTGAGCTTGTGTGTAACCGCAACAGCTCTCGAGAAGGAATCGATTATTATAAGTCTCTGTTGTGCATAAAACTAGTACTAGAAAGACTTCATGCTGAACAATCATAATTAGTGGACTTAACTCCCTTTTGGTTGTCGGCAAGCTAAGCTAGAAGTTAACTTGAGCCAGTTTTATCAGTGTGGTGAGAGGAGAAGCTCGAGTTCTGGATATAGCCATCCGTTGGTGCGCTAGTGCCTAACATGGGTCTCTTTTCTTTCTCTTCAGTGGAAGAATGTCAGCTGGATGAAAATAACATGCTGATCCCCATAATAGTTGGTGCAGCCCTTGCTGGTCTTGTTCTAATTGTCTTGATTGCTTACTTGATTGGCAGAAAGAGGAGCCATGCTGGATATCAAACAATTTAATGACTTGCACTAAAACCCAGTGTAGATGAAAGCAATTGCAAGAAGCTGGGACAAAAAACCCCACACATTTCCCCTGAGCTAAGATTGATATTGTAAGGGAACACCTTTTCTTGCCAATTGCTTCTTCTTAAAAGTCTGCTTTATTAAATGTGAAATCATCTTGCAGCATTTAACTATGCACAAAAATAACTTCTGAAAATTCTGGTGTTTAATTTTGCTAACTAGTTTAAATATTTACCCACTTAGAAACAAGCTAAAAGTTTTTAAGGGTGCTTTTTTGGAATTGGCATAAGGTAATGTCAGCTAAAGATTCCAGAGAGGGATGTTGCTAATTCACACTGACTCAGTTTCAGAAATCTTAACAAAGGGAAAAGGTTCACTCTTCCTACTGCTGCCACCCAGCGATGATGATAGTTATACTGATGATGCATCTAAAGGAATTTAGTAACAACTGACAAAATGGAAATTTAAAATCTAAACTCCACCATGTCTCTTAGGTGTGTATTTTTTACTAAGCTTTAAACTCGATGCCTGGCATATGCAGGGTGTGAACAACGCAATACTCAAACCTGACAGGAACTCTTTACGATTGGACAACTCCCCTGTTTGATATTTTTGATGCTCTGCCGGCTTGTTAGGAGCTGGAACTTTTTTAAAATGGGTGTTATTTTTATTTGCCTTTTTTTTTTTTTGTAAAGTGATTTCTGTCTCTTCTGTTGGAAGGTCCAGAGAGATCCTGTTACTGCACATGTGTACAATATAGATCTCAATCTGCTGATTCTCTTGCTTTAAACTTGGCTGGGGGGTTGTACACTTCAAGGATCAGTTCTTATGTATGCATTGCCTGTAACAATGCTAATAAAGACACTTTTTTTCTGTATGTCTTAGTGTTGCTGATTGCTCTTAAATTTAAATGTTTTGGTAAGTACTAAAGCTTTGGTTTGGCTCTACTTTAGAAGCTTTAAACAATCCTTAGTGTGGAGTTATTTTAAACAAGTTTTTCCTCTGTCACACAAAGGTGAGGTTTAACTGTGTATGCATCTTCAGGACAGCCCCTTGGTTTTGGGCTTTGGAAACAGGTACAGTGTCTGTGTGTCAGTGACCAGGGATCTGGAGAAGTTAACTCTTCTTCTAAATTGCTGCTTACTGAGAAATGTCAGTGTATTGGTCTGCCCTGCTAAGCGTAGCTTTCTGAAAGTGCTGCGAAGATACTTGGTATCAGAACTTGTAAATGACACTTCAGGTTTTATTTTTGAAGTTGGGTTCTTACCACGGAGTAGGAAATGCATGTCTGCTGAGGTCTGCGTGTGTTGTACCGTGCCTGGAAATGAACCTTTGTGTGTAAAGCTTCCCTGACTCCCTCCCGCAGTGACGTTTTGGTGCTAACAGTTACTAGCTACGCAGGGCAGGAACCAAGGCACGGACACTCTTCTGACAGGGAGAACTGAACACACGGCAGTAAGGCTGCTGTACTGCAGACCATCTGCCCTGCTACCTTGAAGGTACCTGCAAACTATGGATTTTGCCAATGGTGAATAAACTGGTATTTCTTCTAATACCTGGTGGTACTGCTACTTTGCTTACAGTGTGGTACATAAGGAAAAAGGGTGTCTTCCTGGTGCCATAAATGATAGGATAGCATGGAATCATACTGATGAGTAGCCGTCTTTACTTACCGAGGAGAGCACTCCTCTACTTCCTCTGAAAAGTTGTGGGCTCTTTTTCCCTGCTGAGGAATGAAAGGAACTCGGTCTGCAGGGGGGAAAAGAGAGAAGCCTTCCTTGGCAAGGAATGAAGAGAGCTTGGAGGCTGAAAAGGAGTGTGGTGTTAGAAGGTGAGGCTTTCCACGGTAGGAAGAATAAAAAGCACAAATTGCTTCTGCCTCTTCGGTCTTCCCTCCCTTCCCCAGCAGGCAGGAGCGGGAAAGGATTTGGCCACGAGAGGGCTCTGCAGGGACAATAATGAATTCACAGGCACCTGGCCCCAGCAGGGCTGGAAGTGGCCCAAGTGCCAGGGCATGGCTGCTGCTTTGCTTGTTTCTGCCCGGGGGTGGGATATTTAGACTTGCATCAAGGTGCAGCTTTGGAACTGCCCGGTGTCTCATCCTGTCAAGGAAGAAGCCTGTCTGTGTCTATCTTTACGACTTTCAGGGATGCAGGTAGACCTGTAGTGCAACCTCAGTAGGCCAGCGCAAACACTTTCAGCATCCCTTACAACAAAGTGAGAAGTGCTGCTTCCAGATTAGAGTCCAATCGTTTGTTACCTACTATGCTGGAGCTAGGAAATTCTGAATAAGCATATAATATTATAGAGGAAGTTTTGCTGCTGCTTTCTGTAGCCTTGCACATATTCCTTCCTGCTTTTACCTGAAAAACTGTTCTACACTGCATGGAGTAACAGTTAGTGAAGGTAAAGATCACCTTCCTCATTCCTGTCTTGCCCTGAACTTTGCCTTATTTACTGAGTTCCTTAAGTGATAGCAGTGAGGAAAAGGGAAGATGCTTGTATTCTAGCCAACTACTGGCAGTCAGGGATAAGATCAGATGTCTTGCTCTCTTCACACCAAGAAACAGGTTCTGACAAATTAAATAAATTTATTTATTTTGTACAAATCATAGCAGTGTCACAGTTAATACAGTAGGAAGGATATGTAATTTTATACACCTGTTTGTTTTAACATTACAAAATGCCCTGAAAAGACAAAAGGATGGTGACTGCTTTTTTAAAAGGAGTGTCCTGACACTGGTCACATTTTACTCTGAAAACACTTTAATCCTCAAAAAAAAAAAAAAAGCAAAACAACAGAACCACCAGTTCCAGTTATGAAATCTGACATACAGTACGAAGCGTTAACAACACTTACTTCAAAGGCAGGAACAATTGGTCAAGTGTCAGTTAACTCATGGAAAGCTTGAAGTGTGCTTTAGGCAGTGCAAATAGAGGAATGTGTCAACTGCTGTAGTGTCTGACCACCTGGTTCACTACGGTGAGTTATCCCTGAGAAAGCAACTTCTCTCTGCAAGTCTCTCGGAGTTTGTTGATTGTTGCCATGGACAAGCTTCCAGGGTCAGTGAATATTTTCTGGGGCAAAAGAAGAAAATTCTTAGTTAAAAACTCTGGCTTTGGACAACACATGCTGGAATTCTCACGTGACTCTCTGAGGTGTGAAATCCCTGCTTTGATATCCCTACTGAGAAAAGGCTTACTCCTTGTTACAGGGTCACATCTTCATTTACTCTGCTGTAAAGACATGGTAAACCTGCAGCTCAAAACAAGTGCTGTGAGTTACACAAAAACTGCTTTGAATACAAGTGTCCAGTTAAAATTATTTAGAAGGCATTTGTGTTGGTGGATGGCGGGCATATTTAGAACACAGTAAGCTGTCCTGGGTAATGCTACAAAGCACTAGTGCACTTCTCAGGTGGTGGCAGCACAGGTTGTTTGGGCTCTGGACCACATACATGTATACAACACGTTTCTACTGCAAAAAAATCAGCCTTAACACCTTATTCTATTATCTTTGCTCTTCTTCACCGAGCTTTCCAGAGTAGCAATGCATATGGATGTAAGAAATGGAGGCATTTCAAATGCAGTTACACATATCTGCAATTTTTTTTTTTTTGCTTTGACTCGATGCTCCAGAAGAACGCATTTGTTTTCACTACTTCATCTAAAACTTTTGACTGAACAAAACTATGAAGCAAGCTGCAAGTTTATGCACTTTAATCTGCAGTTAAGCTGTGAGAGCCCCTCAGTTCTCTCTAGTTGTAACTGCTAATTGGAGATGAGACTATAATTCAGCCGGTTTGGAACAGCGTTCTGGTAAACAAGTTCTGCATTTGCATTAAACTAAAAACTAAGATTTTGTTCAGGGGCAGGGAGCGGCGCACAACATTCAGCTGTCATGGCTGGACTAGCTGATCTTTCAAGGTCCCTTCCAACCCTATGATTCTATGATTTTATGATTCTATGATTCTATGGTCATCACCTCCCCTATCCGTACTGCTTGGAAGGAAACCCAACAAAACCAAACCGAAAAGTGCGCGTTTCAAAGACAGGTAAGAACCTAACCTAAAGTGTTTGTTTAATTGCCCTGAAAGCCCCCTCACTGCAGTAAATTAAAATGAGTGTTTTATTCAGAGTAACTGCAAGAAGGTGGTTGATTTTTCTAAAACCAGCAGCTGTAAAATGTAATGTAATTCAGGGGGGAGGGGGAAGTCCTTCAAGGTCAAGTGTTTGTATCAGCCTCTGAACTGGTATTCTCAGGGTAGTTAACATTTAACAAAACTTTTATTCTAAATGGAATGGGAAAATCCCTCAACCATCTCCCTTCTAAATTAAGCTGTACCTGTGACTTATTTTTTCTCTTGCTCCTTTAATTAAAAGGCTCACAAACAGTAGTAAGTTAAGGTTATTTTTCTGCTTTATGAGCAAAGATATAAGAGAAATGACATCCTGCTATGACAAACTTAGCCACAGAGCTCTGACGTGAGCACAAAATGCTCCTGGGAATAGAAGTCACCTGTTGACACATCATTTTGTGCACGCTTAGCAAACAGTGATAGTGGAGTTGGTCAAGTGACTTATGACAGATGTGCTTCTGTTATATTTTTTGCAGTTGCCAGCTATTAGATTTCAATCTTCTGATTTAAGCTCTGAATCTAGTGTTTTATGCAGATTTGGCATCCAATCTATTAATAGTTCACAAAAATAATTCTGAGTTTGCAGGTTATCGTAAGACTTGAGCACTCAGCTTCATGGATTTTGTCTGGAAAAAAGAACTTGGTGCTACCTTTATGTTCTTTGACTAAACATAATGCTTTATATTCTGGCACTATGAAGACTTATCAATGCAAGCTTAAAACTTGCTTTGTGTCTACTCTACAACATTCTATTACAATTAATCTTAAAAAAAAAAGCACAGGAACACATGCATAGGTCACTGAAAGAATGTACTACAGTTATTTTCTGGTCAGACTTCCTGCCTTAACCGGTAAAAAGGGCAAAAAGAATTTTTTTCCCCTGTCTGACAGATAAAGTGAACGTTTTACAGAATATGGATTTAGATGAGAAGTCTTTTAAAAAATTCTTTAAAGGGTTTTCATTTCTTCTATAAAAAACATTCTTAATCCTTTTGTCAATTCTTACATATAACATTTCTCCTAACTGTATTCATGTTTTTGACTGAGCAAAACATTTCTCAGTCTTGGTTTTAGTTCGTAACAACTGGAAGCTGCAGAGAATGTACCTGCATGAAGGTGTGACACTCAGTTACAAATGTTCCTTTGGTGATCTCCTTAAATTTATCACAAATGTCAGGGAAATTGGTGGCTTCCAAAATAAAAGCTTGGTGTTGCTTAATTAATGTTAAGGCCACACGGAAGATGATCTTTGACCCTTCATAGAATAAACAATCCCATATTCGGAGCACAGTCTGCAGGAAAGGAGAAAATTCAGATTAGAGCTTCTTGATTTCCAGTAGGTAAATTATTATTAAAGCGCTACAAAGGAGACAATGATTAGGAATGTATATTAAGAACTTCACGTTGCTGATTACCTCTACTGGAAGAATGTCAATGAACAAGCATATAAACCAGCGCGACACCACTAGGGTCCACATGACTCCATGCCTTTCCATCAGCTCTGCCACAGCTGGAACTTTCATTTTCACAAGTTCTCCAAGGACATCCTGATCAGTTTTCAGGCCCAACATTGCAGGACTGTAATAATCTTGGAGAGAAGAAACCAAAATTCAGGAATCTGTGGGCATGATTTTTGCACAGAACTGAAGAGAATTTCCTGTACAGGTGCGTACATAAAAGCATGTTGAGCCTGTGAACGCCACGTTGGAGTAAATTAAACCATGCAGTGAAGAGGTCTGCAGCGTGGTCATGCCCCACTTCTCTTTAGCCAAGGCTGAGGCCTCTACATAAACACTTCATTTATGCCTACCCAAGGATCTTCTTTCTCTCTGATGTTTTGTGGCAATTCATTCTTCCTTCCCAAGGAAGGATAATCTAGGTAGTCTTTAACTACTAGCTTAAACTATAAAAGTCTTACTAATATTTAAACAGCTCAATAGAACCACCACCTCCTTCCCACGTGTGGGGGCCGTGCGCCTCCCTGTCCACATAATACCCAGACAAATAACCAAAAAAACCCCCAAACAACTCCTAGACTCCTGTCCAGTGACAAACTGGAAATGTGAATTTCTGAGAGTATCAGCTGTGCAGGGGTGCCGGAGGCCAGATACCACTTCTAAGGTATGACCTAGCCATTAAGCCTTTTCCTCTTTTCTCCAAGGCAAAGAAATCCCACTTTTCATAGAATAATTCCAAAAGGAAGTGAATGACAGGTCCCCCAGGCAACATCTCTTCCTACTTAATTTATCTGAGAGACAGGGGTTGAAGTGAGACATACATCTCCTACACTGCTGGTCATTGCACTGTTAAACGTAAAAATTAAGCAAATTGGAGCATGCTTAGACTGTTACTCCACAGCCTGTTTGCCCGGGTAAGTATCTTCCCTACCAAGGTGCAGGATGAGTAACAAGCATCTCTGTTCTATAAAGAAGTTGTTTTGGGTATACTTCAGGGAAGAAAAAGATTATTTTAGTTCATAAGAGTTCAGGTGGCCCAGCACAGGACAAGATTTATACAGATGTTTAAGGAATTCATATTCTGGGTTTAGATGTTGACAGAAATGTTTAAGCTGAACTTAACCAGCCCTGGGAAGTAATCGATGATTGTTCACTAGTGATTTGCTGACAAGACCTCCGTTGTTAACGTTATTTACTGAAAGAAATAACTCCTATCATCAGCACCTTCCTCTGTGTTTCTTTCCTTCACTGATTCTGGAAAGCTGCGATTCAGGTTTCTCTAACTTACCTGGTTTCTGCCAAGGTTCCCAGACACACAGCATAGACTGATGGTCCACACAAAGATGGAATCAGAAAGACCAAAGTCCGAAATAATTTTAATAAAACCTCCCAGTGCCACAAATAAGTTTAAGAAGATGCCCAAGTTACACAGTACATTTATAACCACTTTAATTTCTCTAATGAAATCGCAAGAGCAGTTTAATATTCCACTCTTTTCTGGGTCAATGGTTTCCTTGAACAGGCTTCCCACCCCAGGAACTATTTCCTCTCCATTTGTCCTGTTCAAACTGCAGAACTGCAGGCATTTTTATGGTTCTAAGGAGCATCGCATTCAACCTTTAGGAATCTAGCATTTTGTCTGCGATCCTTATTTTCTTTGTTTCCATTGAAGAATGACAGGTAAAACTCCTGTACGGACATGAGTGACACTGCCACTATACGCATTCCTTTAACCATTTGCCTTTCAATTGCTTGTAGGGAAAGCTGAGAGCTAAAGCACAAATAACCCTGTCAAAAAGTGTACTAAAACCAAACTAACACACCATGACCTCAAAGCCAACACAAAAACTCCTCTTTCTCCATATTTTGCACAGTGTTGTGCTCATCTGTGAATGGGAAAGGAGGTAAAATAACATTAACTGTCTGAGTAATCCTTTTTTTAAATGCTGCTTTCATGTAAGTGAAAACCAAAGAAAGAATCACGTTTCACATAACAGAACAAGCCACCTTCCCTTTCCTCCTCCTCTCATACATCCACAAACCATTTTTTTTTTCTTTTTTTGTGCTCCTGAGACATGCAAGTACTTCTTCAAGTTACCACCGGCGAGCGTCCTCAGGAGGAAGGACAGCAGCCCACACTCTGCACTGCTGCAATCATCCCATAGGCTGACATCGACAACGGCTGCTATTTTTAATTTGTACGGCAAAGTAAATGTCAGGATCTCAGCGAGAACGCAACCAGACACCCACCCAGCTTTTTGAGAGCTGGCGAGTAAAAAGTTAATAGCCAGGCAACTTGGATACCTCCCTTCTGGAATTACTGAAGCAGCAAGCAGCCGGGAAGCCTCGGCGTAAATTAAAATTTTGTTCAAGTTTGTTAGGTTGTACTGCCGGGCAGAAAGGAAAAAAGGCACTATTCATTTATCTGGGGCAGCCTCCTGCTGCTCCTCGTGGAGCAGGAGGGGCCCCATGTGCCCTGGTACGCAGCAGTGACACGTTCAGCCCAGCGCCACTGCGCAAGCGGGAGCGATTAACGATTTTATGCCAATGCCAATAACCGAGTAGCAGCTCTTTTCCAGGGTGTTAGCTGCCAGTTCACAACAGAAAAGTTACGCTAGAACAGTCTGCATCCAAGACATTTTTGCATGTAATTATTATATACATTAATTATATACATTAATTGCAGTTAATGTTAGCATTAATTATAATTATTACACATAATTAATATAATTATAAACTAACATATAATTATATACACACACACACTTTTATACATAAATGTATGTGTATAAGATGAGCTCCTCAAATCAGGAAAGCCGCATCCGCGTTTCCAATCCTGCTGAAACATTCCTGTGGGACCCCATATTGGTGCAAGGCTTACCCGCAGGTCATTTACAAGGAACGTGCGAGCGCTGCAGTAGCCCAGGGGACAGCACAGATCTAACCCTACAGCTCTAACCTGAATCTCGGGAGGGCAGCATTACCCCTGGAGGGGCGCCAGGCCTCCCCCGGAGCACAGCCAGGAGGGGTGCTCCAAGGGACCCCCACCAAGTCACGGGGGTTACGCAGCGTTAGCCAGAACTACACAGGCAAGTCGGAAGAGGATCCGGTGTCGTGCTCAAGCCACCTTTCATTGTCCATGTCTGATTTGACTAGTGAAAATGGTTTTGGAACTTGGTTCAGTGTCTAAGTGCTTGGTAACATTTAACCTACCCGGCTCCCCTAGTCTGTTCTTACTTGCTAGGGATGCGCAGTCCCTAAGCCTTCTGGAAATGTCCCCTCAGCAAAAATCCTGCAGCTCTCCCTTGCTGCAAACATTTCACTGTGTGCCCTATTTTCCTAATCTTCTATAATTGGCTGCTCTGCCCAGAATCTCTCCCTAAAGTCAAGATATCCTTGTTTATAAAAAGTCTGCACAAGCCTTGCCCTCCCCCACGCCACAAAGCTGCTTTTCACAAGATACCGTGCAGCAAATTTTTTCTTCTCACCTACCATCAAAATACATTAGCTTTATGTTCCATCTTACAAATTAACTGAAATGTCTAGATTTTTATGATCTGCATTTAATTAGCATATTAATTATCTTTCTCCCTCTCAATAATCTGGCAAAATATTGAGCAGCTGATGACCCAGAACAAACCTGAGTCAGTAACCGTTCCTAATCTGCCATTTACTAATTAAAAACAAAAAAACCCACAACACGGATGTAGGCTAATTATATTGTCTATCTATTGATCTAAGTTGGTTTATAGGAATGTTCTCTGACAATGTATCATCCTCCTGAAAAAACACAAAGACAGATCACATCCTTTTAGTCCTCCAATTGTCAAACAGAAGTGATAATGTTAACATTTAGGTGATCTCACACCACATCATTGCTTTTCATTGCATCTTCTTCTGGAAGGCAACACATGAAATATTGTATTACAGATTATTATTCCATTCTACTATTAAATTATTATTATTGAATTCCAGAAAAATGTCTAGATGAAAATTAAGTTTCCCCAATATGAAACTCCTCATTTCCAAGCTCTTTTCTAGCCTGGTCCAAGGCTTTCCTTACTTTCCTCTCGGCTTTCCTTTTTTTGTTGCTTACCCACATGCATCTGCTTTGCCTAGTCTGTCGTTCCTGGTGCCTGCCCATGGATTTTGGATGCCTTGCTGAGTTTAGGGGCGCCCAAGAGTGTATCAGAGGGCAACGCAGGCAGCACCCCACGTGGAATTAACTCCACCAAGTGCCCCTTCCTCAAAGTCCTGACCCCAAAGAGCTGCGCAGCCCCGTGGCTCTGCCATGATCGTCAGCTTCTCTTGCTCTTGGAGTCCAGCAGCGAAAAGGAAAAGGCAGCTCACCAACTGCCAGCTATTTTATTGCTACGGTACAACACAGGTGACTAGATGAAGGGACTTTTTTCCTCATTTAAAGCACTTTTTGTTACTAACACCGCACTGACTGTGGCATGCTGTCACTTCACTTGAAACGTGTTCCAGTTCAGCATCTGTCAGAGACGGTCCTTAAACTACATTTCACTGTCTCCCTATCACAGTAATTAGCACCCCTCTGAATCCTACCAGGATGTCCAGGACTAAGACATAACTGTCTGCTTGTGCTCCGGAGCAGTAATGAGATTTGCAGGAAATAAGGATAAAGCTTGTAGGGACTGTACGACCTTGTTCTCCGTTACAAATAGATTAAGAGGTTCCAAAAATAAAAGTTTAAGAAGCAGTACTCTTATAGCCTTAAATTACCTCTACAAGTCAGAGCTGCAGAAGTTAAAAAAGAATCCTTTAAGTCTGTTGTGCATATGTCAGGTTAAATATAAATACTCCTACTGGAACTAACATGATATGAATACTTAGCGTTTTAGAATTACTCAAGACAAGACTTCAGCTCTGTTGCTTATCTTCCAGCATTTCTGTTATTTCAAGAGCCTCCATAATGCAGCCTGGGACAAACTGAGTGATTTGTCTTGGCGATTCAATTTATTTAACCAAGCTGAAAAATTAAAAATCAGTTGGTTTAACTTGTCTCACAGTCACAAGCAATGTGAAGTATTTTACGCGCAAGAATGTGTTTATAAGGTCCAGGGGAGCCCATGGCGGGGGACTGAAGTACTCTCTCCTCCCCCAAAACAAGCCAAGATGCCTCATTTGTTATACCAATATGCAACATTCAAGAATGTCTTCTCGCTGTAGCGCATTGCCATTTGCTACCAGACCTCACTGGAATCCAGGGCAAACAGAGCAGGCCTCAGCGCTGGCAGGCAAAAGCAGAGGTTGCCATGAACAGAACTGCCCAGCTTCGTGAAAAGCACTCGGTTTTACATTTCAAGTCAAAACAGAAACAGATTCCACCCTGTGCCTTTGCGGGGAAAAAACCCTTTCCAGTAATCCTTCACTATAAAAACTTGTCTGTTCGCACGTTACTGAACAGAGGGGTTATTTTAAATAACCTTGGCAGTGCAAAGTTCTGCTTTCCAAAAAGATACGCTATCATAGCAGAGCTTATGAACTTAAAGCAACACACATGGAACGAGTCTCATCACTTCGGTTACAAAGAGGTCAAACTAGATTACGTCAGCAGTCCCTTCTCACCTTCAGAGCATCTAAATGCCATTTATGCTATTGCTCTACAGTTGACAATTTACCAATTCACTCATTCTCCCTGTTGGCAACTCTCAGACTGTGTTTTCCAAGAAGGCAGGGCAAAGTTCTGCTATTTTATTTTTACCATGGGAGAGTGGAAAAAGGTGCAGCAGGTCTACTAAGAATCTATCATGAGTCTGGTATAAAAAAGTTGGAGAACCTATGTTTGGGAGGAAATCAGAAAGTCACAACAGGAAGAGGAGGAAAACCAAAAGTACTGCCAATTCTTTTTGTGATATCAGACCAAAGTGACCCCCTGCAGATGTCCTGGCCAAAGTGATATCCTGCAGATACGTGGTTAAACGGCAAGCCGAACTCTTAACTATGTATTTTTAAAACATAAGTTCCTAATCCTCCAGGGAACTGAAAAAAAAAAAAAATCCAACAAACCAACCAACCCAAAAGAGGCTCAACCCGTATTTTATTTTTCCTTTGCCAAACCAAACCGAAACAGAACTTCTGTCCCAAGGCACCGAACTCACATCAGAACCAGCAGCAGCCCTATCACTCATAATTGAACATTAGCTTTAAAAAAACATACGCAAGCCCGATTCATTTTGGATGGCNATATGCGGCTCAGTACAGACATTTGCATCATTAAAAACTAGTCTAGATTAAAGTTATAGCTACCAGAGCACTCTTGCACAAATTACATACAACTCTGAGCAAACGGCTGTTGGCCAACTCTTCTTTCTTCCCTCTCCTCCCTTTTCATATCCACTGCCACTGGAA
>VXBO01002558.1:151071-179151 GCA_013400135.1 Rhinoptilus africanus | reverse complement strand
CCCTTTTCATATCCACTGCCACTGGAATCGCTCCTTTTGCAGATAATAGGTTTTTTCATAGTATCAGTGATCTGACAGACACCACTGGACGTGGGTTATTCACCACTCGGCTGTTTCCAAATGGCCTGGCCTGACTCCAGTCATTGCACTCAATGAATTGTGCCAGTTTAAAAAGTATTTGGAGAAGGCCACAGCTTACTGGGTGGATGATGATCCCAGGGGCCAAAGCTTTTAATTCACAAAACGCTTTGTCAAACTTTTAACACCAATTCCCTCAAGTGGAGGGGAAATTCATGAACAAGCACTGAAGACTACTTCAACTGCTTATCATGCCCTTAGAGGAAACAAACANTTAAGTTGCAAATATGATAAATCCAGAGTAAGCACAACTTAGCTCAGGAAAAGCCAAAGTAATCCCTGTATATATTTGCTACTGAAGAAGAGAGTATGTCATCTCTGTATATGACATTAGCAAAACCGAGGTTAGAAAACAGCATCCAGCTCCGATATTCACATTTAAGGCAGGAAGTTGAAGAACTGGAAAGGACGTAAAAGAAAGGGTTATAAACAATACTTACAAAAATTAAGCTCTGTAAGGAACTTCTCTATTTGCAGAATTTATGCAAGGAAAATGAAAAGCAAACTTGACCACTTCATAGAGAAAACAGTCTAGGCATTATGGCCCTTTCAATACAGTGAGAGAAAGTTTTAAAAAGAAACAATAGCTACAAGTTAGAACAAGGCAAATTCCAATAAAAAGCACGGCAAACATTTTTAGTCAGAGTGATTTGTAGTTGGCATACACTACTGGGAGTGGTGGTAGGGTCTCAAGTTTTGGACCTTTCACAAAGATGAGCTCTAGCCAAACGAGTCTGCTGCAGAGGGAATGAGAGGAAATACTAGTGTTTCCTCAGCTGGCTTCTTGTACGGCAAATCTAGTTACATTTCCAGTTTTATGAGTCTTAGTATTTAACACATGGATTACCTCTTATGGGGATTTACAAGTTAAAATACAAAACTGTACATCAGGATCCGCACTGAGCACCTATAACCCCATTATACATTCATCAGCAATTATATTATTCTTCTGGCCGTCAGAGTGGCATACTCAGGAAGGCTGCATTATTAGAGCTGTAATTGAACATGCAGAGCCCTGGTTGACCATTAGAAGGCCAAAAAAACCCCAAACCAAACATATGCTATGAGGAATGAAAAAAGCTACTCACTTTGGCTTTGTGCCTCTGATGCTTTAATTCTGCAGGTAAAACAGCACAAACTCTTTAATACAGGCAGAGCTCTGTCAAAATGATAGTTTCAATACCACATGTGCACATTAGTGCTTTCACAGCTAGCGCCATTAGCTAAAACTAAAGAAAAAAAACAAAGAAAAAACCCCCACAAAACACCAAACAAAAAAAACTCCCCATCCCTCCAACATGGCTATTCCAATNCCACTGGAATCGCTCCTTTTGCAGATAATAGGTTTTTTCATAGTATCAGTGATCTGACAGACACCACTGGACGTGGGTTATTCACCACTCGGCTGTTTCCAAATGGCCTGGCCTGACTCCAGTCATTGCACTCAATGAATTGTGCCAGTTTAAAAAGTATTTGGAGAAGGCCACAGCTTACTGGGTGGATGATGATCCCAGGGGCCAAAGCTTTTAATTCACAAAACGCTTTGTCAAACTTTTAACACCAATTCCCTCAAGTGGAGGGGAAATTCATGAACAAGCACTGAAGACTACTTCAACTGCTTATCATGCCCTTAGAGGAAACAAACATTTTTGTTTAAAAAAAAAAAAAGTTTACAATTGTACATTGAGCCTTAATGACTGATGACTTTAGCTGAATAAGGATTCCTGGATCTGTAGCTTTTTTAATTCCTTTATGAGATTAGGAAGAATAGCTATTTTATCAGTTCTTTGCTGCGCTGACAAGATTATTCTTAACACCTCAGCACAAACCACAGCATTTATATTCTCTCACGCTTAAGAAGAACCCTAGTGTTACGTTTTCTTCAGCTTTTCACAGGAACCCTACAGTCACGCCATGGGAACTAAGCACATTAAAAAGACTGGGACAGAAGCAGGAGGCTTAAAATAGAAAGCTGGACAGACACATACAGTTCTAGCCTGATATCTGGAGAGGGAAACCAATCCAGCCCCTCAGTCTGAAGAGAAGGGGAATGAAAGCTACAATCCTCTTACTTCAAGCCTGAGGAAGCTAACAAGAATTAATTTTAATCTTGAAGCAACAGGCTCTGAAACTAGAAGAGGAACAAATGAGACTTCTCTACTAGCCGTAAGTTGAAAGCTTAGGATAGCATTCAAGTCTTCTGAACATAAAACAAGTGACTAAACCAAGGTTGTATTTCCCAAGCATCTCTCTGAAACTAAACAGTCACTTCTTGTACATTTAGTTAGACAAAAGTTACCAGTGTGTACCGCACATGATTTTCTTCACATAATTTCCTATACTTCCAAAGCACGTCTCTTCCCACATTCTTTATGTGGCCACCTATGCTGCATATGCATTATACTGTATTTTGAAACAGTATCAAAGCCTGCTGTCAGTGCCTCTTCATAATATGCCATATTAAGAAAAAAAAAAAAGCAGACAACTTGACAATATAGTTAAGCCATCTAAACCAAACAATTTTGCAGTATCNTTTACAAGTTAAAATGCAAAACTGTACATCAGGATCCGCACTGAGCACCTATAACCCCATTATACATTCATCAGCAATTATATTATTCTTCTGGCCGTCAGAGTGGCATACTCAGGAAGGCTGCATTATTAGAGCTGTAATTGAACATGCAGAGCCCTGGTTGACCATTAGAAGGCCAAAAAAACCCCAAACCAAACATATGCTATGAGGAATGAAAAAAGCTACTCACTTTGGCTTTGTGCCTCTGATGCTTTAATTCTGCAGGTAAAACAGCACAAACTCTTTAACACAGGCAGAGCTCTGTCAAAATGATAGTTTCAATACCACATGTGCACATTAGTGCTTTCACAGCTAGCGCCATTAGCTAAAACTAAAGAAAAAAAACAAAGAAAAAACCCCCACAAAACACCAAACAAAAAAAACTCCCCATCCCTCCAACATGGCTATTCCAATAAAATATGAAGCACAAACTAGGTAAACTTTGTGCTGCATGCTAAGGCTTGGCCACTAATTGGCTTTTACACATTCAAAAAAAAGGCGACCTCTTCCCCTAAATCCACACTTTTGTGTTTCCACCACTCTGCCTACCTTCCTCCTTTGTATGCAGCCAGAGAATTCGACCTTTGATCAGTCCTAACTGAGCTAAGATTTCATTTGAAAAGTTTATTTTGCTGTTGGCTTTTGAAAGGGATGAAACTTTGGTTTAGTGGGGAGATAAACAGGCAAATACCACTGCCTGCACAGATAGACAAGGGCTGCAGTGCCATCCAGAGTAGTTCCACAGGCAGCCTACTGAAGATACCTTAAGTCCAACATAATGAAATTATATTGATGCAAGGCTTCCTTGTCAAAAGGAAAGAGGCATACTTGACTTTTTTGGGTGGAATAAGTAATTTAGGTCCTGCTTCCAGTATAAATACAGCTATATCAAGGAACATTATATTCTTCAGCATTTTGAAACACTATGGGTCCTTTAGCTGCATGGCTGAAACTTGTCATATTTTCTCACATAAGTAAGGCTGACAACATGTATATTCTTGTCATATACAGGAAACTTCTGTTTTAGACAAAACTGAAGATTTCTACCCAGCTACCTAAAGCACACCTGCTAAATATTGAGATCGTTCTCTTATTGATGGGGCTTGTGGTTTGCGGGGGGAGGGGCATACAATACATACAGGAAATAAATTATTCCAAAAGTATAAATATATGTATAATTTTACAGAAGAAAAACTCATTGTCTTTCAAGAAAAACTCATTGTCTTTCAAGAAAAACTCATTGTCATGTTACTCATTTCCTCCTTGCTCAAGTCTCCCAAATCCCCTAGCAGTTCATATTTGTAAGTAATACGCATTTCAGGCTTATCATGGATTCTAAATACAGGCACATGATGACTCCTATGTTCCACCTTCAGCTTAACAGGACACTGCATGCTTAATTCCTAGGTAAATACAACTAACCTCTAATGTTCAAAGATGAGTGCTTTCATGACGGCTGCTGGTTAACAGTAAAACATGTCAGAATCCCGTATTTCAAAACTCCTAATTATTCAGCCTATCAGCCAAACACTCCTCCTCTAGTGGCAGATGCGATGTGGTGCTTCAGAAGCGTGTGCTGCTATGGCTTCAAATGCAATCACAAAGGAGCTCTCTAAGGATGAGCAAGAACTCTGCCACCTCATGGCCCTGTAACTGGGTGCTGCCAGAGGAGGAAGATAAGCAACCAGCCCAGAACTGATTGATCTGCTGAAACTTCCTAGGCTGATGGTGCTATAAAAAAGCTTGGTTATCAAAAACTACCCTGCGAACATGAGGTCACATTATTTATAGCTTTGCAAGGAGTTTTCCACACCAAAGGCACGTGCCTGAGGTGCTCAAGTCTCCTCAGTGAAATGACATGTTTTTCGTCATGATAGCCTCCTTCACAGGCTACAGATTCAGCTCAACACTACTACTCTTCGGGTCTAGCAAGTTTCTTTTATCTGCACAGCTTTATGTGGCACACTTCATGTGAAATGAAGTTCCACTCCCCTTTGGAGAAGCGGGTCTTAAAAGATGGAGCTGCCTAGCCAGTTCTGCATTCAGAGGTTCCCTGGCAATACCCAATCACGGTATTAAAATAAATTCAGCCACAAGAATGAAATCAATACATGATTAACTGCAACTAAAACCAAGTTGTCCAAACAGAAGTACTGTAAAGGTAGTACAGCATTCTGCGTTTCTCAAGTGGTCCTTCCCTTCAAACCTGGAAGTCTGAATATGATGGGACTTTAAAGAATGTTATAACATGAGTCACTCAAAAGAGGAGGATTTACAAGTCTTTGATGCGTAACTATGTTATTAATCACTTCAAGTATTTACATCTCTTACTATGCCTAATCACGTATGCAATAGTACCTGCAAGTCTATGGCTGATACAACCGAGAACGGCAAAAAGCTGAACACAGAAGCATGTTAGGTTATCTATTATCTCAACATGCAGACATTTGCCTTAACTGGCAGCTGCTAAGCTACCCACCAAGGTGGTATCTTGCATTTCACCTTGTGTCCTTGCAGATAATGCAACTTAGTTCAGTGTCATCTGCTACTTTTGTGACTACTTCATCATTCAAACCTCTGTTCTTGATAAACAACCAGCCAATACACATGGGTAAAAAGAATTTTAAAAACCAGAAGGCTAAAAAGCAGCAGACTGAAGGAAAGTTGACAGACTTTGTTAAAGAATGCTTGTAGGCTACACCTAATGTAATATTTTTATTAACAATGTTGGAGAAAGAGAAAAAGCTGCTATTTGTTAACAATCCTAAACTAAGAAATACTGGCCCATGCCAATACACGCAGCACAACAGAGTAACACAGTGAAAAAACACTGGTGAGAGAGACATGATGATATTTAAAATAACAAGGACAAGAACGTGCAAATATAGCTCAGCAAAAAGGTGTTACGAATTCCTGTAAGATGCAGAAAAAAAACATCTGTTGACAATGAGAGAGGGGCAATAGGACATGCATTATTACTGAGAACACAAATCAAAACCAGAGTGCCACAAGAAAAAAAAAGGCAAGGGAGATCTTACAGTTTTTCTCTCTCAAATAAAATACTTCTAGCTGTGAAAAGAGAGAAATAATGCCACTGCACAAGGCACTAGCAAATTTCCCACTGGGAAAAAAAGAAAAAAAAAAAGGGTGCCCTTGTGATCAAGTTGGAAAAAAAAAATAAAATCAATTCCAACTGGAATGAGCACATAAAATAATTACTAGGGTGAAACAGGAACAGATAAGAGTTTGACTGAAGCAACTTAGTAATACGAAAGAACTGTAAAATGAATTGACTGTATGCTACAAATACACGAAAGGTTCACAAGAGAGAGGAGGACTTCTTTTACCCCCAAAAGTCAGCATTGGCATAAGAATAAAAATATATGAAATTGTCCATGAGCAGGCTAGTGCAGAAATCACAAGACCTCTATTAACCATTGGAAGTCTTAACCATTCTACAACTAGTTTTCAGTAAGAGTAAATAACTCCAGTATAATAGTCTAGTAAATGGAGTATGGCTTGATAAATAGTGCTGCTTGCAGACTGAGAACTACTGAAGTGGAAGAAAAAATAATAATAATTGTTCAGCTATATATAAACTCACTTTAGCATGAAAGTTATGCTTAACTTGCTAAGTTTTTCTTCTCAAACTCACCATTTAATCACAGTTATGTAAAACATGACAAATACACTCCTTAAATTATGTATCAAAGTACCAGAGTTAAAAGTTCCCACCTACCTGATGCTTTCTAAAGCAACCTCCTCAATATTTCCTCAACAGAACAAAAAAAAAAAATTCCTAACAAGGACCAGAGCTAAGAACAGAACAGAAACACTAAACTACGCTGAACAGAAACTGCAGACACATCCACTCTGAGCTTGAATTGAATCCATACTGCTTCTCGTGGGCAATACTGTCTGCTCCAGCCATCTGTTTTGAATGAACCTGGGAATAAAAGATCTTGGTAACACCCAAAACTTCAGTTAAACAAATAATTCTCTTCCCCCTTGCTGCATTTAAATGAGATATGCTCCTAATCCCTCCAAATCCCTGGTTGAGCATCTGACAGACACCACAGACAGTAAACTAGGGGCCTGCCTTCAGCAGAAGCAGGGTATTTCTAGCCTCACCCAGCTGCACCCAGCAGTGCTTCGGTCAGCCAGACGAATGGCATGTGCACAACTCCACATACCGATAGACCGAATAGTAATTTTTGCAGTCTCTCTTCCAGCTGTGCTAACTCCATTTGGACGGAACAGAACAATTCAGCCAGAAAACTTCTACTGATGGGCTCCTGTTCCCAAGCCATCCCCCTCCCGTCAGTGGGTTGAAGCAGTCACACCTTCATCATGTCCTATTACGTACCTCCATCTGGACCTAAAAAGCAGTGCAAGCGGGGAGGTGAGACATAGCTTAGGGAGCCCTTCTCTGTCACTTCCCCAGAAAGCTGCCACTGATGCTCCCATCTGTCACATTTTACAATCAATGACATTGATCTGTGGCAGGCTTGGTTCATCTGCTGACCAAAAAAATGCTGTCAGCATCAAGGTACTGGAGCAGATATTTAATGTAATTAAATGCCTGTGGGCAGGGGGAAGGAAGCATTCACAGGGACTCTGCAGAGGGCAGAGAAGGGATTTCTAAATTGTCCTAAATCACCACCAATTTAACTGGCAGTGACAGGACACGCTCAAAAATAAGGACATAACCTGGAGGCACATCTGTTGCAATGAAAGGGGAAAACATGTAGATTAGAATGCAAACAGATCAAGAAAAGAGCATCAGCAACAAAACTAAAGGAAAAAACATTGGCTAATCAAACTGTTAGCGTCCAACAAAAAGTGATTGCGGCTTTTTCCTCTGAAGATCTGGAGTATATACAATGTTTCTCTGCTTCCCCAGTGAATAATTATTGGGCTTTGAACTGAAATGTGCTATGCCTTGCACTATTAACAGAAGGGAATACTTACTTACCTGAGCTAGTTTCTTTATGGATACATCTGCCTGTCTGATTCTCTCTAACATACTGATTAATGACATAAACTTTCACCATTCATCTATGCACTTGAATAAAGCATGAAAAATGAAAGGCAAAATCAGACCGTCTATAGAGCTTCTCTACCCTACCCTCGAGTCTCTGCGGTGACCTGCACGAGCAGATGTACTTTGTGGGATGTCATGGGTACACATGCACATACAATATTTCACTTAAATTATGACAATTATTTTGGGGGGAAAAAAGCATCAGCAACAAGTTTTCTGACAATAAAGCCTTGCATTACTTAACATAAATATTATTCATATAACCTAACTTGGGCTCTTGTTGAGGTATCCAAGCTGGAAGGGATGCCTCAAGCTCTCTTAAAACTGACTGTAGAGAGGAAAAAGATCCGCAATTCTGATCAGATCCGCAATTCTGATCAGATCCCCCCCATCTTCACTGACAGGCAAAGAAATGTAAGCATGCATGTTTCTAACTTCAGCACCTCAGATGGATGCCTGTAGTGGATGTACTGAACCCAGGCCAAAGTCTGCAAGAAGACTCTTGGCACCAGGTAGTAAAAATATATCTTTAAATAAAACATAAGTAAATGTGTATCTTCTTTGTACATACTAATTGCCTTTCACATTATGAGCGTCTTCTCATCACCAATGCTACTGGCACAAGATAAATTCAACAACTAAAAGGGGAAAAACAAGAGCAACTTCAGTCATTTAGGTATCGGCAAAGCATGGAAGGATATACAAGAAGAACTAAAAGTTGTATGACAAACCGAAGTGCCACACCAAAAACAATGAATACAAAAATTCTGAATGTACTCCCTTGCCCCAAATAAAAACACCTAAGACTATCAAAAAGATTAGCAGCAGAAGTTACCACACATCATTTTGCAATGAAACTTGCCTTTTACTGAGGGCCTTACCCCTTAACACAGTGATGTCAATGGAAAGACATCCACCCATCTCAGCCACTGGTAGGTCACAGGGCAGACAGCAGCCCTCAAGTCTCCTACCTGTTTGCACAGCTTACAGCTCTCAAGGCCAAACAAAAGCAACAGACAGTTGATTTCTTTAGACTATTTTTATAGCCTGAAAGTAAACTTCAAGGCTACAAAACCTCAAATATTTCCAGATTGATTCAACTAGTCAGCGCTCCCTGCCTGTCTCGTCTTTTTCAATCTGCAAAGTCCAACCACTCTGCTCACATGCAAGGAAAATCTGAGTTCTTACACTATGCATTCAGCATAAAAGATAATTTCTTACAGTCGTTCAAAAGGATTAAAAGACCTCCTCAGCCTTTTCCTTCTTTCTCAAAGTCTTTCCCCTCTGTTCAATAAGGAACCAAAACCTATATACTTTTATGTTCATTTGTTTAAGGTTAAACAAACAAAAAAGTGAAACAGAAATGAAAGTATTGACTTTGACGTCCTTGACCAGCACTTAATTGACACTGTAATAATGAATTCAGCTTTTAATCACTGGTGGTAAAGATCTCTTCAAAAGCAAAACTGAGCCAATAGGGAAAGTCAAAGCCTCTTTACAGAAAAATCCCATTTCAAGTATGGATTTACATTATGGGTGTAGCTGTAGCCAGTTCTGTGCAATGATAATGGGAATTCACAATGAAATCATTCTTCCTCTATAATTAAATACGACGAAAGAACATTCCTGTATGTATTTCCTAGAAGTATAAGACACTGTTGTGCCTACTTCTGGTTTTAAACTACTTCACAAAGATGGTGAGATTCAGCTTATACATGGGGCAAAATTCATTGTGTAAACACCTCCTGCAAACCCAGAGATCCAGACAAGGGAACCTAGAGGGCTATTGAACTAACCAGATATCGGTATTGTCTATAGCTCAGGGTGAGCTGACTTTTCCTCTAGACTCTTTTGACCAGTCTGGCTATACCACCATTGATTATAACAGAGCTTTGATAAGAACTTCCCATACAGACACAGACAGGGATTTTGGCATTTGTTTGGCTTGTTGGGCTTTTTGGCTTTGTTGCAAAATCACAATGCAGAAAGTGCCCAAGATACCCCCACTCAGAAGTGGAGGACAGCAGAAACTACTGTGTGTAGCAGAAACTATCACCACCTTGCCAAATACCTCTGAAGAAAGCTCATGCTGCCTCTTGCCAAGCGAATTCCTACTTTAAACTCAGTGCTCAAACTGTGCACATCTCCCATCTTTGCTCTGCTCAGCAATCACTGCTTCATCTGTGTCTCATATCATACTCCTGCAATGAGAACTGACCAATCCTTGGCGCAGTCCTGTTCCCCAACATCATACTGATATAGGAAGACATCTACCTAACAGGTATAAGTAGGGAGCGGGAAGTAAGACTGCAAGTTAACATACATATAAACCACTGCATCAAGACTAAAATATGACTATAAAACAGACAAGTTTTGCCTGTCTCGTGTCTTTGTCCTATGTTTCCAGGACTCTAGGAAATCTTCAGTCCAGCAAGTCCATTCTAAGATCTAAAACCTTTAAAAAATGGAGAAGAAAGTAAAGACAAAATAAAAGCCAAGCTCCAATATATGAACACAACTATGAATGTTTTTAGCATACCAGGCAATATTCTTCCAATAAGAGCATCTAGCAACCAAAAGGACTCTTCTTCATTCTTTGTAATAAGAATCAGGTATCCAGCTATGAAGTTCATGCCCTGAAATAGAAAGAAGGGTTTTAAGATGCATACACTTATCTTAAGAGTTTCTAGTTTAGTAACTTGGCCCTTAAAAGAAATACAGTTCTACAAAGTGGACGTACCATGTAAAATCTAGTAATAAAGACCACCAGTTCAGTAAGCTGTTAAATATGCATTACAACAGCTAACAAGAATTATTTACAAAGATCAAGGAGAGGAAAATTAGAAGAAAAAGCTTAGTAGTCTATAATTTACCTTCAATTTTTTCGTATTTTTTTTAAATCCCACAGCCCTGCCCCAGTATAACTGAAGACTGCTTTGACCAGAACCAAAACACAGCTGTCTTAGAAGTGCAGTACAAACGCAACCCAAGGAGAATGCCTGACCCAAACACTCTTCAGTAAAAAGTTGCAGTTCCATCAGCTTTTACAAGCTGTTGCTGCTTAACTCATCAAATGGCTGCCTATGAATCATTTGTTTCCATAATACCTCTAGTACTTCACATGCTAGTCAATGACTGGCTGCTATAGCTCCTGCCTTTCAACATGCAAACAGAAGGTAAACACTGGTGGGTGGGCGATTGGAAGAGCTACCAAAAAATGTGTGAAAAACAGTCAAGTCATGACTGCCCAGACTCCAACTGTGGAAGTTTCATAACCATTACTGACACTCTCTGACTGGAGAAGTGACATATAGAACACACAGGTCAGAAACTGGTATTGCCTGCAAACATACTGCCTCTGTCTGAGGCACTTCTTTCCTATACCCACCATAACACTGTTAAGTTATGGCAATATTACCGACTTACTTGCATTAGTAGCCCACTTTCTCAAGCGTTTTTTAAGTATGTCTTTTCCAGTGTAAACAAAAGCTGACAACTGTAATAACAGATAGCACATCAGTATGACAATATACAAAAGCTGCTTCTGAGGTGCAAGGCCCCTTAGAGTCTTCCTAAGCTAACAGAAAATTATCTTTAAATATTTACAGGCTATGAAGGCTGGTGTTGGTTACATTGCCTTCTTAGGTTTCATACCTTTCTTTGGCCTTCTCCCTCTTCTCTCTCATTCCTAGCTGGACTTCTCCAGCACATCTATTGCCAGAGGCAACACCACTGTCTGTGGGTATACTGCAGTGCTGCCAGTTACGGCTGTCAGCCAGAGGACAGCTACCAAAAAGAATGCCTCTTGCAGCCTCTGGAAGCTACAACTTCCTCTCTGAACTGAGATCTTGTTTCTTGTGTTCAGCAGATTTGACTCACCTGTCCCATCTCAGAAGGCCTTGCACCACTCTCAGAACATGGAAATATTAGGACATTGCTGCTTCTCCAATGTTTCATTTTCAAGCTTTGAGTCACTACAGCAATTGTTAGACAAATGGCCTGGACAGACCTTACATGGTGCATGGCCTTCTAGTTAGGAAGGCAACTATTTGTTTCCATGCTGACAGTTAGCTTAGTAATTGCATCTGTGGTGACAAGAGACTGGTTGGCATTTCACATGGCATGCACAAAAAGCTACTCTGCAGCATATGCTCACAGGACACTGAATTTCCCTGGTAGGCAATGCTGTACCACTGTCACAGCATGACAATGCAAAGCCTAATACACTCCCAGATGGGAGACATAAATGCCAGTAATTACCGCAAATGTGCCAGTGTTATGGAAACATCCCCTGAAGACCCTTCAGGAGTAAAAGCTCTACGAAGCACTTCAAAAATTCCATTTTTCACTCTTAATTTTCTAGTGTTTACAAGGTCTCTCCTATCATGCAGTAGGTATCACTGTATCTATCCTGACGAAATCTGCTATTTCCCTAGCAGAAAAGGTGATTTCCTGAAACTTTGCTTAATTTATGACATGCCTTGGAAAGGAGATGCTGGCCTTTGGTTTATGTTCTAGTTATTTAGACAGAATAGATAACATTCATTCTATGCGGAGACCAAAGGTGAAAAGGAATCACATAAGGCTTTTTAAGTCTTCTTTCATCTCCAGTATTCACAATGCCAAGTTAAAATGAAAAGAGTAGCCTGCTGATTAAACAGTTAATGTACCAAAACACGTTAGTAACAATGAGACATATATTTTGGGAAGAAGCTAGCATGGTTTAGAAGTTGTACATGTTTGTGGGTGTTACCACCTCTATATAGGAGCCTGAGACTTACAAAAGAGAATATTCACAATTCTACCCCTTCTATTACTCTCAAACTACTAAACATTCTATTTTAATAAATACTTAATACTGAGAAGTAATAAAAATAATTGATCTTTTACTCCCGTTTTGCAAGTACTTTCTGTACTATAAAACTGGTTGGGATAAACAAAGAGAATCTGGTTTAGTGACATCAGTCTAGGTTTAAGTCACAGAATGGTCCCTTTAAGTCTTCTCCTCTCCAGATTTCAATAAATATAATTCATATTCTTTCAACTTTGACACAGTTGTATTTACTGTACTAACTTCCTCAACTATCATGAAGTACAGATAAGCACACGTATCCTTGGTGAGGAAAGTGAGGAGAGGACTTGGTAAGTGAACTGAAAACCACATTTTGCTCATGGCAGTTCCTGCTTCTTTATGATCCTTAACGATGGCCTCTTTGTTCTTGACTGTCATGAAACAACTGTTATCTTCCTTGTGTCCCACAGGAAACTTTACAATACTTGACAGTGACAACGGGAGCTTTTTTGAGCTGCTATTTAACTAGTATCAGGTTGAATTTCAAACAAATTTTCTTCCTACTTGCCTGTCTATACTGGGAGACGGCACCAAATAAATGCTACCAACCCCCCCAACTACATTATGTCTGATGAACACTGGTCTTCCTGTATTTTGAAAAAAATGCGACAGCAAAAACAAAGGAAAATGAGATCTCATATGCCTCCTACAAACCGAGGACTGTTTTGGGAAAGATGGTAGGAGGGAGGAAGAGGGAAAGACAAGCTCGCTTTCTCTTCCTCTCTAAAGCAACTGATCTTGATATAACCATGTATGATGAAATGATTATTTCGCGGCTAACAAATGGAACCAAACATGATTGAGTAAGCGGAGAAACTCACAAAGACATTTGAACGTGTCTGAAGCAATTCATTTTTTCCTTCCCCAGGGCCATTTTAAAAACAGAAAGTTTGTGGATCTGCTTCTAAACATGCACATTCAAATGGACAAGAACAATTGCCATTGGTGAAATTCAGCATTGTTTAAAAGCTAGTAATTACATACCTGACAATATCCTACTGCTTTATTATGATGCCCATATGCTACCAGTACATTGTAGAGGGTATGCTGCAAACAGGGATCAGCAGTTTTGCGGAATTTTACATTATCTGGAAATGTTCTGTTCATGTCTAGACAAAAGGGAAAAAAGATCAAAATTAAGAGCTGTTCCCTCCTTCACTTTCCGAACAATTTTCTGAACTACAATTGAAACTTCCTATGACTCACTAAAACTGTAGTTTTGGTAAATAAATCTTAAGAAACAGCTTTACCTCCATTTTGGCTAAAGGGCCATCTGCACTCAAGGATAATCTATTCCTAGAAAGATTAATCCTATTGGTGTACAGAAATCAATTTCAAGCAGGACCAAAGAAAATCTCCTGCAGACTGGACTCTCTCAACGTCTGACTGCAAAGGCTTAAATGAAAGCAAACCAGACATTTAGATTGACAGAAACAACACATACCAAGTTTATCTTACCAAGTGGCATGAACTGAGCTGCACCTCTAGGAAAACATATTTTTGTAACAAATCAGATCAACTTTCAATTGACTTAGTCAGTGAACTTCTACCAACCAGTCCCAAACAGCTTTAAAAAAAAAAAGTCCTGTTCTTGGAACTGGTGGCTTCCACTTAAAATCACAGTATTTTTGAAGTTTTAAGTTTCTCCATGATGTGACCATGAGAAAAGTTGTTTCTTTGTTGGTGCAAGATCATCAAGCAGAGTTTATTTTTGATATCTAAGCAGCAGAGCACATCCCACATGCTTCAAGCTCAATCACAAACCAAGTAAGGACTATGCAATTACTGACATTTCAAAACATTCCTTTTTTCCAGAACAAACATGAATAGTAGGACTCATCTCTCCTTACAAAGGTCTAAAAAGTAGACATGCAAGTTTGAGCTAGTCACTCAAAACTCTCCTCTGGCTGTTGGAAAGAAATAGGCAGAGTTAATTTTTGGCCTGCTTCACTCTTTATAGAGGGAACCCAAGGTCACTAGTCCAGACTTGTGCATCTGATTTTTAGAAGTTTAAGATGGGGAGAAAAAAGATCTATCAAAAATAATTTTGAAGATTTTTCAAAACCCAACGCTTATTAATAAAATATGTTTAGGTTATATTTAACAAAAAATTGCGTTAAATTTAAAAAAATAAAATACAATTCAGTAACAGCACTACCGTATAGATATTTATGTCCTAAGAGTTATCACCTCATATCAGTTTTTCCCCCTACATAAAGGAAGAAGTCTGTTACAGCTTTGCACAAAGTTGAGCTGTAAGCAACCCAAGGAAGAAAGCCCTTCAAATCATTTATCATCATGGAAGTCAGAAACATTAAAAAGTTATCATACTAATCACTATTTCTTCCTTTTAAAAGTGAACAAATCATTTACAGAAACGGGAGGGCAGGAAAATATTTCACTTCACCTCTCATGTGACTGAGAAGAAAAACACAAGGAAAAGACAATTTTTAAAAGGACTTGAGCAACAGCCAGATATAGGATAAATAAATTTGGTTTGTTTCTTCTTCGTAGGAAGAGCAGCATAGTATTTGCATAATCAGATTTTGTTGTTTTTTAAAGAATATGCCGGATGTTAGAGAAAAGATTAGTGCTGACATTTCAGTTATGGCTCTTCCCATCATCTGTTCAGAATAAAGGTCCGGGGGAGGCGTAGGAAAAGTCCATCACATACAGAGCCGAGACTACTCAAACTGAACTCATCTTTAATTTCACAAGATGAGGAAGGCCTGCGGTAGAGAGAATCAGCTCCAGTTTGCTTTATGAGTGCAGAGCGTGTTTTTCCCACAAGGATTGGAGGAAGTCTTCCCTAATTTTATGAAGGATTTCAAACTTCTCTTTATATTTAGTAATGGTTTTTTTTGTTGGAGGGGTGGGTGGAGCATGGAACAAAAACAAGATACAAGAGCTAGAAGTCTTTACCCTTAATAAAAGATATGGGTCATGGTCTTACAGGACTCCTTATGCCAGATTATTATCTCGAGCACCCCACGAACAGACTGTCCTGCTTCCTCTCCATCCTTCCCTTTCTGCTCCATTTGCATGCTCTCCCTCTTCCTCCAGCGCTGAGGCTCCTCTGACTGTCAAGCGAGGGAAGTCAACCCGCTCCCCAAGCACACACAGATATGTTTTACCATACTAGAGGACAACTGCCAGAGATGACTGGAGATACACAGCAGGAGGAGGTGAGGGCTGTTCATTTGACTTGAGCACTTACCCCCACTAACTACACCTGTTCCAGAGATGTCCAAACACCTCCTTCTCCCTCTCCACACAGCCCACCTTCTGACCTGCTATCCATTAACCTACTTCATTCTTGATAGACGTTAGCATCCAAAGGAACTCAGCCTCAAACCTGTCCAGTCTGAGGAAAAAACATTACAATTCTTTTCAAGCAGGGAAATGAACATTAGAACTTTATACTAGATAAACCACAAAACAATGACCATCTTGTGGTTGCGTGCAGATCTGCTAGATATAACCAAACTAGGTATAGCAGCACAGGACCAGGAAGGAGGACACAAAGAAAAGGCTAGTTACTCCTTGACAGAAAATTCAGATTAAATCCCAATAGTTTGGGTTTATTTAAATGATTTTTCAGTGCTGTGAGGTGGTGGCGTTTTGCTGCCATGAAATAAAAATAACAGCCTTCCTTTTCTGTTGATTTATCTCTGTGCAGGAACCACGAGAAGACCATTAGCTTGTTTCTGCAGTATTTCTATCTCTCATTCAATAATACAAACACAGACAGAAAGCCACATTAGCCTCAGTTTATAAAACAGACATCTATTTTGGTGACTGGAATCACAATTGTTGATGTTATTTCTTCATCAGAGAGATTTAAATGTGTAGTCCAGAAAACTAATGCTTTTGTACTAGTCTTCTGCTTTTCATATTTAGAGTACTTCAGAAGCCAGGCACCTACAAGTCAACCTTGCTATCCCATCCTTTCTGTTCTTACCTTCAGATCCAGGTGCTTCCCACTCCCAGACATAGTGCCCCAGTAAAGTACACAAGTATTTTTATAACTAACATCCTCTACTCCACTTTCAATCACTTCTTTGCTACTGCTACATCTGTAACTTGCATCTGCTCGGAACCGCTTCCAGGTAGGTAATTTTTAAATTATCTTTTTTTTACTTAGTAAAGAGCAGAACAAAAATTCACCTCAATTGCCAACAACAAGCATTCAAAAACTCCACTGCAAACCTCCAGAATAATGAGGTTAGGTCACCAGTTACAAGTTGTAAAAATAATATACTTAAAGGGTATTTTAAATTTGTTATAATTGGATATTTAGGACTCATCTTCAAGCGTTTCCCTCCCAACACTTGGAACTAGAAATTGTTTTGGAGGTTTTGGGTTTGTTTTGTTTGTTTTGTTTTTTAAGCTAAGGTCAAGATTTCTATCAACCAAAACTAGACAAACTGAGCCTGACACCCACCACCACCAGCACCAAGTAACAGTTCAATATCTTGCTGCAATCAAGAAAGCAAACAGGGTTAGGTTTTCCTATGAAAGAACAATAATGCCACCATATAAATCTGAGAAGCACCCATGTAAATTCCAGCCCCCTTCATCTCCAAAAGGTGATTTTAGAATTGGAGAAACTGCAGAAGAGAATGGAAACAAAGAAGATCACAGGGATGAAATAGCTACCATACAGAGTATAAACCAAGGTGGATTAGAGTTCCTTAGTTTGGATAGAGATGCTTACGAGCAATACAGCACAAATTTGCAAAATCACAAGCAAAGCAAAGGACACGAAAAAGCAGCAACCACAGTTTTTTTGTGAATGTTTTCCCCATCCAGTGTTACTAATTACAAACGTGCGGTGTATGACTCAGAACTCCCCAATCCACAGATAACGGGAGACTAGGAAAGACATTCTGAGGAAGTATCACTACACACTTTACTCCTCCAGTTCTTCCTTTAGCTGTTCTAGTAGACAGAAGACCAGATGAGGAAGCTGTCTGGTTAAGAACTGATACAGCTTCTCTTACAGAGACCCAGAAGAGCTGACACTGCTGTTCCCATTGCCCTTGCATGGTTAAATGTTCTAAACTCACGTGAAAATTCCCAACCTTAACTAACAGTTTAAGCCCATTCAGAGAAGCTTATTAGTACCTTGATAGTATTCACTGTCTCCAGAGAAACAGCAATGGCTATTGTTTGAATTACTTTTCTGAACCCATCATAAGCTAAACTAAGTTCCAATACTACTACTATCCGATCCACACAGGCAGATCCTTATGCCAGCGGTCACGAGGTGCAACCTGATTATATCCCATTAAAGACATGCCCATATTGAAAATAAGTTCCAAACATACATGAAAATTGTTTTTAGCTTCTGGGCATGTGAGAGAAACAGGACACATTGGCTCTTACACATGTTTTAAACTGAATTTGAAATAAACTCTTTGGTTGGCTTTGTCTTCCTGCCCATCCCCCTGAAAAAAAAAGAAAGCACAATTGCTGTTCTCTTGTTTTTAAACCACAGCATCATCCTGGGCTATAACTTTACAGCTAGGCCACAGGACTAAATACAGCATAATTGCCTGAAAATTTTGGAAACTGCTCCTTCCACTCCTCATATGTTCACATTGTTTCTTCCTCTCTGAAGGGAAATCTACCACCCTGGGGCCTAAGGTCTTCTTTTTATTTTTTCTTCCTCCAATAAAACCCTCCAACCCATTTTTCTCTATCCCTTCCCTCACTTGCTCCTTGTTAGTTTTCTCTTCTGCAGTTTTCCAATCAACGCAGTAGCTCTTTCATACTTTATCCCCTACGTAATTCACAAGTAGATCTTCATCTTATTCCATTATTTTTCCTCCCCCACAGAAATATTTTTATTTCATGGTATGGCCTGCGTGAAACACCTACTGTCACAATATGATGCTTCATGTTGTTGTCTAGTACTGAAAAATAAACTGCTTGCAACTCCCTCTTGCAGCAATTGTACCCCAAATGAATACAGTTTGATCCTTCTCCAGGCCCTTACCAAGGCTGGCTTTGAAAAGTCATCTTAGTAGCTCCCTCTGTGTTCATAGTTAGAGCTCTACTGTTTCTAGTTCTGGTCAGGATATGAGCCTGAAGATTTCTGGCTAGTCTTTGTATTTGTATTCATTCGAACATGAAAGTTTATCCTCCAAAATGCCTTACTAAGGTGTGTAGTCTCAAAAGCCCATAATGCTGCTGCTGCTGCTGGGAGAGGCAGAGGGAAACTCAGCATAAACCAAGAAGTGTTCAGATAGTTATCCAAGTAAAAATCCATAAAGCCCCAACTTTAACTGCCTGACTTTTTCAAGAGGAAAAAGATAACTGCACCTGCCATTCTAATAAAGCAGCCTCACCACTGTGCTTGTCCAGAGCACAGCCAAACTCTTGACTCGTTAATTGGTCAATTCAGACAGTACTGGCTTCTTTACAAAAGCTCTGCTGCAGCAGGATTAAAAGTTTCAGGACAAATATCAGTTACATCAAACTTCTACTTGCTTGTCCTCTCCTATTGCCTCTTAAAAACACAGTGGGCCAGTTTAAGGTCTGGTTGCCCTAATACCCTGTCACCAATATTGGCCACTGATCAACGTTCATAGACAGCCTATATAAAAATGGATTAGTAAAGGAGAGGTACTTCCCTTCCTACGCTTCCATTCTTTCAGGGATTCGGTGTCTAGGATTTCTTGCATCATGGATTTCCTTGCAAAATGGATTTCCCCACCCCTCATTTTGTCAAATTCCTTTTAAAACCAATTCATACTTTTGGCCTCAGCAGCACCACCCAGTAGCAAGTGCCATCAGTGACGTGCTTTTCTGAACCTGCAGCATGGCAAATTTCATTCAGTGTCCTTAGTTCTTATGTTACGAGAAACAAATAGCAATTGCCTCCCATTCACCCTCTCTACGCCATTTATAATTCATATAGCTCTATCAGCACCTTTTTCCTCAGCAGACTTTTTCCTCAAGCTGAAATCCTAGCATACTCTCTTTGCCTCATACGGACACTGTACCATATCTTCAGCCATCCCTGTTGCTCTTCCAGTGTCCTACTGGGACATAAGAACGGAGTAACAGACACAAAGGCAGGTATCATGGTACGAAGTTGTAACTCATCATTCACATGGGAGATGACAAAATACTGTTTTCTGGTTTGTTCTCTGTTCCTTCACAAATAATTTCTAATCTCACTTACTGCTTTCGACCACATGATGAACCCGGAAAGACCTGTGCTGTTAAAGAGCTTATGGCTAATCTAATTTACATGTTAATTCAGCACCTAAACCACTACTATAGAAACCTACGTTTTCCATGACATAACTTGATCTCTAACATTTAAGGACATAGGACAGATAATCAGTGTTATCAAGACAATAACCTGTTTTGATTGCTTCAACCAGTTTGTCATTCTTCTCTCCTTCAAGCAGTCTGTGGTAATATCCAGGGTTTTGTTCCATGTTGGTTTGGGCCCCACTCACAATCATCCAGATCAATGCACGGTGTTCATTGGGGATGCCTTTCCTGATATATCTCTTCACTGCAAAACAAGAAGTTTGGTGTTGTTTTGTTTTTAAATAATAATACAGCTATATTTTTCTTTTGGAAATGAGCAACAGAAAGTTGAGAAGTCATAGTCTCTTGACCAGAGATTATTATGCTTTCTCTTCTGTGCCACCGTTTAGGATAAGCATTTCCTCCTCAGCCAGACAGTATATTTTCGATTCACTTGTAAACTCTTGCGCTCAGACTCCCACACAGATCTCCAGACTCAGGCTTCCCTCCCTTTTCTATTCTCCCATTAGGATTTTGAATCCCTTCCTCTTCTTCCCACCTTTCTGGACAGAGATAGGAACAGCAAAGTTTCCCCTTGATCTTTGTCCTTTTTCATTCAGAAAAGCACTGACTTTTTCTTTCCCTACATTACTAATAGCCTCTGCCATGGCAGCCCTTTGTCTTTGCTTCGTTATGCTCCAGCATAAATGGCTGTTACCATAACCCTAGCATTTCAGTTTAGCACCTAACCACTGAGATCGTAGCAGAAACTGAGAAACATCAAATATGCAGATACTGTCTGAATGAGCTTCTGGAAGAACTGGAGATGTGAGCACACAAATGATGATTTTTCCTAGACTGTTTGAAAAGACTGGGGAAGTCTTTTCAAGTCTAAAATAGCTTTAATCTCTTGCATCATATTTATCATCAGGGTGTGCATTGGGTTGGGTTCTTTTAAGCAGATGATTCAGTGTAAATAACTAGGATCCAAGATTGCAGGAAGAAGCATCAGGCTAATGACAGACAAAACAGCTTCCTCCTCGGAACAGTATGAAAGATACTAATAAGGAGACAATGCCATTCATTGGTACAGAATCCCAAATCAGCATTAGCCCTTGTGGCCCCAAAAGACAGCTGAATGTTTGAGATCCTTCTGCCTTTCCCAGGGAGAAGAAACTAAGAAAGAAATCCGATATTTCTTACTAAATGAGACTTTATCAATTAGAGCATCAACTTCTTGTCCCTAAATTCAGTAGGACTCAAGAGTGGGGAATTTTATTCCACTCACAGACACACACAAAATATCATTACCTAATCTGGTTTTATCCAATCACAAAGACCTATAACTCAAGATAATAGCTGATTGAATTAAAGACCTTAAAAACAGCAGAGTGAAACAAGGTTTTACAACAACTGAGTCAGCTTTTAGACAGCATGGAAATAATTTACTTGGTTCCATGGTTGCTTAATAATCCCCACTTTATCTTCTTTACAAGATTTTGAACTCTAATGCTCAAGAAATCCTATAGATGGACATAGCAAATGCAGGAATGAGTATGAGAAACCAGTCCCATTTAGGTCATCAAAAACAGACATTTGGATGACCCTGCAAATGTCTCTAGAAGCATATTTACTGGCTAAATTACTGGATTATCATATTCTAACATATAATTCCAACGGCATTTTTTTCTGGAACAGCTGTCAATTCCGAAGGCATAGCCAGCATCCACATTCAACAATACACATTAAATTCAAGAGAAACAGAGATAAGCCTTTGACATTGGCACAAGGGGAAAGCGGCCCTGCAGCACAGTATACGCTCATTATTCCTCAGTGTCATCATTTTCATGGTAATAGTCAGCCAGAGGCTTGGATTGCCCCAAGTCTACCAACTCCAGCTCCCCCACTCCCTGAGGGATGGAAAAGCCCTTTACATGGTGCTTTTCTTCCTCACACAATTATCCCACTTGCCAGGATCCGCAAACTGGCGCACAGAAGAAGCAAAGTAGATTTGAAAACAAGGACGGCTGCAATTAAATGGCATATATATATGCCATATTATATTAATAAAATTATATTGGTTTATACAAATATGTGTTTATTTTGTTTTCTATAGGCCCTCTTCCACATTATCCTCAGGAACTTTTAAAAAGCCCACAAACCCAGTCCACACTGCACAATGTCCTTCCACTGTAACGTTTAAGAAGCTTTCACAGATGCAGCCGGATTGTGCACGTGTCTCCAGTCACACATCCGAGTCCAACTTTGAGATCAAACCAAGGGCTTGATCTCAAAAGTAGCACTGCTGAATAACATCCAGCCCTGAGTATCTGCACTCAGAATCACTCCCAGGACAACTGCAGTGTACACAACAGTCTAAGCTTCAAAACATGTGTAATAAATATGTGAAATTTTTGCCTCTTCATTAATGAGGTGTGAAACATCACCAATTCTTTTTAAGCAAATAAAAGTAGTCTCGGTAATTCTATTACCTCTGACATCCAGTGCCAGTTTACAGAGGTTTAGAGACAAACATTTTTAATATGTTTTTCTTGTTACTAGAAAAAGCAGCTACATGATAGGGAAGTAATCTAGAAGAGCTGACAAATACCCAAAATAAATTCAAGAGAAAAATATGCAGAAAATAAGTTTTTCCAACATTGGGCACTACTTATAGTAACAAAATGTGAAAACAAGTAAATCACTTTAAACCTGTCTGTCTTTGTGTAATGGTAGAATACAAAAATTCTGGAGGTTTTTGCCTCTAGATAAAGTTGTATTTTTATTTTCCTCCCATTAACACTGTTTCACTCTACACCACAGATGGACTAAGCGTATGGAGGAAAATCTCATTTAAAAACAAAATTATCTTGTATAAAATATTATAAGAGCGAGATTTTGAAAAGTGCCTGCACTTTTCAGTTACTTTTTTAGTTGCTAACAATTACTGTTGAACATTGAGGAAACTAAGTTGTATCCTAGAGGAAAAATTCTGTAAAAGATCTGAAAAGAGCATACAATAAGGAATTGAAAGGTTTACTTTACAATTGCATCACAGAAGAAACAAAGCAGATCTGTGCTGTAAATGTTCAGGTTACAGTCAAACACAAAACCTGACTTTCTAAGATGCTCCTTCCTTCCTTCAACCCCTGGGCTGAAACAGAAGCGCCCCATTATAACCACTTTTCAGCGTTATTACTTTCACCTTTCACTGTATTTTATCAGCCTCTGAGACTAGAAAGCACCTTCTGCTACTGGTTAGTTTTGACTAATCCACTTAGGGCCGAGTTCTTTTACACAGCACACTTTTGGTTAGAATTAAGCTACTTTGGGTAATTATGTCAGTTTGTTTCCCTCCTGTAAACAAGCCTTATGGTCCCATAAAGATAGCAGCTGAATGTAGAAAAGTAAAAATTAAAAGGATCTCAGTGGCATCAAAGAGAGAGAAGAGGCAAATGACTGAACACTGTCTGAAAATTCACATCTGCAGAGGAGACAGTGAAGATAACAAAAGGTAGAGGGGGAAACAAAACACCAGAAAATAACAAAAAGGAAGAGTGGAGTATGAGCAAAAGGAGCTCTCAGCCAAAATTCCGATGACCCACCCTGCTGGAAGGCTGTAATCCAGAACAACAGGATACTCTGCTTAATTACCCTTGTTAAAATGTAGTCTAATTATTTTTCTTTACAGTAGAACAGAATTATAATGCATACATACCACCCTGGATGTGAGGCAAGCACAGTAGCATGTGAACATGTCACATTTCCAAACTGGAAAATTAACATAAGTCATCACTTCTTCCTGTTCATCCAGACAGGAATGATGAGCTGCTCTGTGTGTGAAGACAAATGGGCGTGAAGCGACTGAGGTACCACATGTACAATGCCTCTCTCACATCTACTCACAGCAGGGTGCATTTTGAAAAGGCCCCAGTAGAACTCAAGGATATGGGTTCGCAGATACAGCTATTGCATTCAGGGGGAGAAAGCAGCAAATGAAATATTCTTCTCAGTTCTAGCTTACGGCAGACTTGCAGCAGAGGCGAAGGTAATCAGAACCAGCAGCTCCTGAGCAAAGCTTCAGAACAAGGAACTCAAGTCCTGAAGGAGTTAAATTCAGCGTGTCACTGGGAAGACCTCCTGCTCTCTGACTGCCTGCGAGGAAATCACTGCAGGATCATCTTGCAGGATAAAGCACACACCTAGACAACTGCTTACATAATTTTAGGTTACTGTAACAACTCTGAATTTACACTCAGACGACATTTCCTCAACATTATTTATTCCTAATCACGTTCCTTAGAACTACATATCACATATATACATGACAGTGCATAGTCTACAAATTCATGTATCTTTAGCAAAAGTTAGAAAAGTCAAAGATGATGCACTACCCCTCAAGGGCTTGCCACAGTCAAGAGCCATTGCCTGTATCCACTTGGTGGATTTATAGTACTCCATTTTTCACAAACAGTAGCCTGTTAGAGATGATTAAAACTATGTTAATGGTTATTGCCATTACACGGCTAGTGAGGCAGCATGACCATTGGTACTGAAGCCTGGTGGACAAGTTGAGAGACTTGGTCAAAGTTTTGGCTCTGCAATAAGAATAAAAGCATTCACGCTGTTTGTATCACAGAAGCATTCTGTGTCTACAGTGCTGGAACAGGTCACACAAGGGAAGAGAAATGCAATGAACTCACAGAAATTACTAAAAGCTGCCACTGTCACAGTTTGCAGATTTTAAGAGAAGGAAGAGATGAATCAAAACCTGAGATTATTTTTCCACAACAACTAGAAGACTAAGTTCTGCAGCATCTCAAAATCCCACACAGATATTGCTATTTTCAAACTTGGCGCTCTAAACAAAAGCTTCTTATATATGGAAGAAAAAGAAGTAGTAGTAGAAGCATCACATAATCTGGGATTTCTCAGCCTTAAAATGGACATTCATACACTAAATACACAGTTATACTTAAAATGTTACACTAGTTATCACTCCATTCTTGATGCCAAGAAAAAAACCCACCCCAAAACAATAAAACCACCAGAATTAGCAGTCAAAGTCTGCACCTGAAGCATATAGCTTTAAATATTCAGCTATGTTATAGTCAGTGCCTGATGAACTTAGTTTTACTCACTTTAACGTACCTATAGAGAACTGTGCCCAACTCCATAAGACTCCCAAGAGAAAGCAAGCTGTATAGCATCATTAAGAACAGAGAGGAAAATTTAGATGCATATATGAAATAACCCAGAGAAAGAGCAGAAGGAAAAAACCCATCCTTTTAGTCTCAAAGGATTCCCTGACACCTTCTGACTCCCTCCATTTATTTCTCCCTGTCTCTCTTGCAAGACAAAAGTATTACTAGAGGTTTTCTTGCTTTTTTGAAGCTGCCACTAGCAGTTCCATCAGCATTTAATCCAGTGTTCCATTAGCTCCTGCATTAATTTTAGTTTCTTTACTTCATGAGGCATTCAGCATCAGTTCTTAGTACACGCTTTTTTAGCTGTGAACGTCGTCTTACAAAAGGAGGATAAGGAGAGCTAGAAAATCTCAGCAATCTAAAAAACCGTCAGAGTCAGCAACTGAGAGCTCTAACATCCCGACCCCTGGGGTTCAAGGCAGTGTCTTCTACATAATCTCAGGTCTTTTTAAAGAGCACAGAGCAGAGTACAATACAAACAGCTGTAAAACAGTATCTTGAAGAGACAGTGGCCACAGTCTCTGGGTTACAGATGTAATAAGATATTATAGTGCATGACAAAGAAGGATTACTCCTTTGCAAGCTTTAAATCAAATCAACCGTCCCCCTAACAAAAGCATACTTGCTTATGTATTATTACTGTTTATACTTGACGACAAAAATAGTATTTAACATTCAAAAATGCAAAACCAATTTAATACTATTTATATTGGTTCCATCATAATCCACTTTTACCTATAAACAGACATACAGCTCACCTTTTAAACTCTTCTGTACACTGTTCTTCCCCTTTAGGAGCTTGGACCATTTTATTGCTCTTCTAGTGAGTACCACTAGATATCTGGAAAAGAATGCTTCATAGGACGCATAATCAAAGTCTTCTGGCCTTTCAAACCCATATGGATCAACCCTATAAAATAAAAAAGAATTCTTGCACAAATGTTTCTACATACCTACAGCTGAAAAAAACCCCAAACAAGTATGCTTTAAATAACTTCCAGTTGCTCTTTCTAAAAGCAGCTCAAAACTCCCTCCTCCCAATAAAAACCTACTTTACACAAACTCTTACACTCGATTTAGCATATCAAAGCTGTTTAAGTAAATGAATTTAAACATGCACTGTTCAGTCAGTTTTACAGATTTCACTACTTTTAGAAGTAAGGAGTCTTTGGAGCAAAGGATCCGTTGTGTGCAAAATTGACCCAAATTATGACCACACAGAAGTCTGGGAGGTTTTTTTCTCCATAATACAAGCAGTTGAAAAGCATGAAAGTATAGCACAACCGCTCACGTGTGGCCTGAACTCACTTTCCACACTGTTCTGCACAGAAAAATGACACAGAAAAAAAAGAAGTTACAAAGATTGTTTTTTAGAAGAGCTTATTTCTGACATTATCTTCATGAAACCTGCTCTAAGGTGGCCCTGCTCTGGCAGGCGGGTTGGACTAGATGATCTCCAGAGGTCCCTTCCAACTCTATGATTCTGTGATTCTGTGAAAGTATACAGTTTGGGAAAAAAACACAAATCTTTCAGTTAACCACCTTCACAACTAGCACCAAGAATGCTTATTTTATTACCTTTACCAATTTTTCAGTGCTACATTGAGTCACCTTGCTAAACTAGATTTATGGCAACTTCCTGGGATGCTTTATACCTGCCGATTATCACCCGAGTACAGAGCACTCGCAGGCAGAGGGGTCTGTCCATGCAGAAAAGTTTGCAAGACAGATGCAAGGTAGACCTCAAGGCTTAAAATCCAACCTGGTGTCGTGGGAGGTGTCCCTGCCCATGGCAGGGAGGTTTGAACAAGATGATGGTTAAGGTCTCTTCCAACCCAAACCATCCTACGATTCTATAATTTCATTCATGGAGAAGGAGTTTGCCCATGGAGCGGCACCGGCACGGCCTTGGGTAAACTCCGGCTCACGGGATGGTTACGGGTAGTAAAGCATGAATCAGAAGAGGAACATTTTAATATTCAGACCTCGAATGGGTATCACCTAATCGGCAGTCAGAAGAGTCACCTTTGTATTCGTGTGGTCCTCAAAGTTGACACANCCCGGCGGCGGCAGCGGCGGCAGCAGCGGCAGCAGCCCTACCTGTACGCCCAGTCCCGCCCGTCCTCTCGCCTCTCCATCGGCCGTCCGCGCTCGGCCTTTTTCCCCCACCGCCACCCCCGCCCTGCCCCGGGCGGGGAGCGCGGCGCCTCGGCCGCGGGGTGGTCTCTCCTCAGGCCGAGCAGCGCCGCGGCCCCATACGGAGCGNAATTTAAAAAACAAAAAAAACCCACACCGAAACCCCCGTACAGGTTTCTCTGGAGATGCGGAACGTGAGAACGCTCAAAAAAACCCAAACACCACCAGGAAAACACATCGCCGATTTACGGCTGCCACTGTCCCGGCAGCAAGCACGGATTAATTTCACGCCGAATTCCATTCCTGAGGCAGAAAGGGAAAACCCAGAGCCGGGAAGTAGGGTTTTAGGGAAGCCCCCTCCCCTAACCTGCCGGCCCGTTGGCAGCACCCCCAGGTACGTCAACGGCCGCACCGGTGGGGGCCGGGGCTCCCCCCCGGGCAGGCGGCCACTTCCCGCCGGCCTCCTGCCGCCCCCCCGCGCGCTNCCGCTCCGCTCCGCTCCGCCGGGCGGGGGTGCAAACGGAGGCGGGTCGCTGCTGGTACTGCTTTAGATTCCTGTGTTTCACGTTCCTGTCACGTCTTGGAAAAAAATTAAATTATTTGAGTGGCGAGGGAAATACCTCACTGACATAGGGGGAGAGCGGCTTCAGGTACNCACCTTTCGCTCCCCCCGCGTTTACCGGCTCCAAATTCACCTTCCGGCCCTCGGCAAAATACCGGCACAGGGGGAAAGGCTGCTGTAATGAACTACCAAAAAAACCCGCAAACCACCCCAAACTCCCTGCAAGGCGCTGCCAGCCACCGCTCTCGCCTCCCTCCCTCCCTCCCAGCGCCGCGGATTCACAGGAAAGTTGTAAAAGCC
>VXBO01002558.1:69951-150986 GCA_013400135.1 Rhinoptilus africanus | reverse complement strand
GTCTTGGAAAAAAATTAAATTATTTGAGTGGCGAGGAAAATGTCTCACTGACGCAGTGGGAGAGCGGCTTCAGGTATGGCCCTTAAAACCAAAGGGATTTCTCCATAACCGAGGAGAAGAGGTGGCTGTGTTAGTATTTAAGTTCACTTGCTTGGTTTGGGTTCCCAGCCCCAACCAAATCTTCACACTCTTCCCTTTAACTTCTCCAAATGATTCGTTCAAATCAATGCTTTGTAACACTGAAATATTACCAACTTTAGCTTCTGATGGCTCAATTTTGACCACAAACTAGCAATCGTTTGAATGTGATTTAAGTAATACATGGCAGGTTGCCAAAAACGTGGAGTAATAATACCCAAAATGATACCCAAAAAAGGCTTCCCCCTTTCCAGAACCCGCCTCTAACATTAGCACGTGGCTCTTTGTCTTCAAGTGTGTTGGACAATCCCTGAAAACCCCATGGACTCTGCCCTACCTGCCTGCCAGCAGCCTAATCCGTAACACACTGCGTAACAGAAGGGAGACCAAAATTATATCCCTGCATGTCCTTTCTGAATCAAGTTCTGACTTTGCACCCAGCAAAGTGCTTGGAAAATTACAGCTACTGCCAGAGAAACATTATCTTGTTCAGCCAGCGAGTAAGAGTTGCTGAAGACAACAGATGGGATTTCATAAGGGAGATCAACAGTTGTTCCCTCCCAGCACACTCCTCGAGCAAGCTACCTCCTCTCTGCGGGATCAAAGGCAATCACCCACACAGAAATGTGGAAGTAGTTTGGCTCCAACGGCAGGGGAAAAATACAGAGATTTGTACTTGGTTTAACTGCCATCACAGGATTGTAAATGTTCGTGATTGTTCAGCAGAGCTTAATTTTTAATTTTTTTTTTTTTGGTGGGAAAATTCTGTGCTTCAGCAGGCATAGGGCTTCTCTTGCAGGAGGGTGGTCCTGCTCGAATTACTGTGCGGCATCACGAACACGCTTGGGTACTGGCAGGACTGGAACCTGATTACAAACCAGGCCGGGGAGAGCCAGCAGCCGGTGCCTGTGCCAAGCCTGTGCTTTGACATCCTGCCAGCGTTGCCTTGGCGGAGCGTAGGCAGAGGCACGCTTTGCAAACAGCTCTGCCCCAGTGACTTGGTCAAAGTCGCACAGAAAATTCTTGGCAGAGCTGTGAATAGCAATAGGCGATGCTGTCCCGTGGAAGAGAAGAAGGAAGCAACAGTTAGGCAGAATACACCCTTTCCCCCCAAATCCTGAAGCCACAGGCTTGTTTGGTAACAGGGTTATACTTCACCTGACAAGGTCAGGCTCTTTGGTGCGTGTTCCTTTTAAAACGGACCCATCAAAAGTTCCCTGCAAAGAGCATATTGTTTCTGTGATTAGTTAAGGGTACATCTGCAGTACATCAAGGGTAGCCTTGTGTATACCATGGTGCGTGTTTACTGCCAGCAAGCCTTAAATGTTATATACAGTTTCTGTTGCTCTAATACAAGCATAATAGCTTTGTGGTTCACTCAGATTTATGCCTGTTTCACACCAAGGCTACAATGGAGAAACTTGATGTAACTCCTGTTAAGGAAGCTACTTAGAATGTTAATCAATTAATAGATATAATTCCTAAATTTCAGTGCTAATTTGTAACAATAACTGCATCCCCATATTGTGGCTGATACTATGAACCAGCCTACTCTCTGGCAATAGGGAATACCTTGGTTGTCCTTCACCGGGTACCAATGCTGCTCCCTTCTGGGCAGATTATATCAAGGCATTCAAAGAAACTAATGCATAGAACCTTGAATCTGAAAAGTGCATGTACTTGGTGTTGTGCTCAGCAGAAAAGGGTAGTATTTACTTTTGATCCTTTACTTCTGACGGAGTTGGTGGCAGTGTCAGCGTGCAGGAAGGCAGACTTAGGTGACGTTCAGACCAGTGAAGCTCACAGCCTTTCTACCTACCACATGGCAGAAAGGAAATGTACCCTATGTAACTTCCCCCCCGGCCCGCCTTTTACATCTGAACTTTATCCCTGAATGTTTTACTTTATGATGGGTGTGTTTGTTTGGTAGAAAATCCCATCCCGCTGTTGCCAGAGTAAGTCCTTAAAATAGTGGCTTCCCTTTAAGGCTAGGCATTTAGATGTGTTCCCTGCAAAGGCAGATGAAGACAGCAGACAAGTATTTCACAGGCTGAGGCATTGAAAGCTCTGCTTGTCTTATACCCTGTATTTTACTGAGGAAGGCTTCCCTACTTGTGTTTTTTGAGTAGTTGTTGTTAAATAACAATACCAGCAAAATTTTCAGCCTTATCAGGAACTAGTCTGGGATGGCTTTATGCTGTGAAATGTGTGCTACACCACATGTGCTTCAACAGCACTGAAACATCGTCCAGCCCTCACATATGACCCCCAAGCTTGTTAGTGTTAGGCCAGAACTGGGGAGGGAGCATCAGGAGCAAGCCTTTGATAATATTTGTGCCTAGAAAGTATTTTCTTGGCTGCCTGTGGGGGCCATAAGGATTCTTTATCTGCCCAAGAATAGACAAATATTTTATTATTTTGTGTATCATAAATGTGTCAGTTTTCTTGCCTGACGTTCTTTTCACTGGCTGCAGCAAGGTCAATGAAAAGAAATTGTTAGGGAAAAGCAAAGCGCAATAGGACCAAGAAAGGGATAAGGTGTGCATGGATATTAGAAGGTGTGTGGATATAGTGCAACTTTTTTTAAGATAGCATGGGTATTTATTGAGAAATACCAGTGAGTAACTGGTATAACAGCTCTGCTTTTCCAGATCCAGACATTAAGTTTAAAAAAACCCGTAACTGCTCACAAAACAGTTAATAGTCCCTGCTTAGGAAATGTGCATGCAGCAACATTTAGAAGAGATAAAAAGATAATTATTGCAAATGACTGGGTGTTGTAGGATCCCAAGCAAGTGAAGAAATTCCTAAAGCATACGTGGCTTCCCTAACTTGTGTGGCTTACCATACAGCCACCCATCTTTCTGCCTGTATTTAGTAAACCACTACACACAAGTGAACCCCGCTTTGCTGGAGCTCTGCTCTGCATCCATTTGGCTTGAGCTACTTTGCCACGACCTGAAAAAAATCTGCTACTCCATACTTGGGGAAAACACTTTCGATTAAGAAGATTTGGCGGTATAGAAATAGCCAGTAAGAAATAAACACACACACATGTATATATCAAAATCACTGCAAGTGTATATTCTAACCTAGGCACAATGTGCTCCGGGACCAGACAACTCATCCACCTAAGAAGGTGAAGGAGTGCCACCATCACATCTGGGTGTCTTCGGTTCCTGTTGCAACCAGCTACCCAGCAAGTTTAGTCAACTTCGCCTACGTATGGATTGAGACTCCTGATGGGTAATGAAATGCTGAACTTGCTCCATATTTTTGTCCCAGAAAATTGCATCATGCTTACATAATTGTAGTCTGCAGGCCTGATTAAGCCTGTTCACGTGAATTGTTCCAACAGCAGTCACTGAACTTTAGAACAGACTGCATAGCAAGGACAGAAACATATTTTTAAAAAATAATTTCCTCTATTCCCTGAAAGCTTCACAGCTTCACGTCTATGAAGGTTACTAGCTGATAGGACAAGTTACAAATCCACGTGTGGTCTGGGAAGTGACAGTATTTTGATTATTCTCAGTATGACCGTGGCCCCAGGCGTCAAAGCATACTGATATGAGCAACTATAAAAAGGAGCTCTAAAGCTTGCCGCATACCACCACAGCTGCCTGGAGAATCAACATTACCCATGGAAATCTCTGCAGAAAGGTTTTTTGCACTCAGCTGCCATCCTCCAGCTGCGTCAGAAAAGAGGGCTCAAGGCTGTAAGTGACAACGCTGGAAACAGCAGGGAAAAAAGAAATGATATGGTAGTGCCCTCCGTGTGAAAAAACCAGCAAAATTATATGTCAAAAGTGATATGGAAAAAATACTCAAACATTATTAGCAGGAAGGGTTCCTAAGACAGGGACAAGGATGTCCTTAGAAAAAGGTCAGTAACTATCACACACTAGTAACCCAACTAAGTAAATGAAAAGAGCAGTTCATAGTGGCTAATTACTTGATGAATCTAGCTCAGGTCAGGCCAGAACTCTGTAAAAACGTGTTCAATATTTCAACTGACAAAATGAAGTATTTTCTAGATGGCTTTGTTCTGATTGCTTTGTTTTTCCTTATCTGCTTGAATGATCGTGAGGAATATGTTGAAAGCACTTTAAATTCATGCTGATGATGTTTACTTCCCTGGCTGCTGATGTTTACTTCCCTGGCTGCAAGAGTACAAGGCTTATAACTGAACTTTCAGATTTCACAGGAAGAGATGACAGACAAGATTAGAGATTATTAACTCCTTCTTACTTCTCCCATCCCCCTTTTCTTTCTTGTCCTTATTTGTGAAGGTATCAGGCCTAGCAAATCCATGGTCTCCAAGATCTACTGATTAGGTATGGGGTTTAACCTGGATATTCTCTGGCTGTCTATTATGATTTTAAATTTGGTCCTAATTGTGAAATGTAAAGGTAAATCTTCTCCTGGCCTTCAGTTGCTTCTGTATTACGACTTCTGCAAGGACTCTCATTTCAGTTGTCTCAAGCTATATCCTATTCCATAAGAAGCAGGCAGAGTTATCATTGCAGGTATTTAAATGCAATCATTGCATGTAAATACAATGTAAATAGTGTTAGCTTTGAATAACATTATCTATTTCACTTAATTTTCTCTATGGAGTTAAGAGTTTCTCTAAAAATCACACATTAACGAAAACGTTCCTTAAAGTATTGACACAGTTTGGTGTAAAAAGAAGAAGGTATCCATATCCAAGAGACATCCATTCCTTATGTGGAATAAGATGGGAGTTTTCCAGGAGCACAGATAATCTTAGGTTTCTGTATTTCTATTTCATAACGAATAGGTACAAGGGCACCAAGTTTAGGTCAAATAAACAAATTCCCTTTCTCTAAGTTCCCAGCTTTGTAGAGTTCAACTCTGCAAAGTTAACATGCTTCCAAGGAGGTTGTTCTACACTGTAGCTTTCTGCATGTTTGTTCCTTACACGTTTTTCAAACTCACAGGCTGAAATTAAAATAAAGTTTGTGAAAACCCAAACTTGGGTTTGACAGCAAAAGCGGCTGAAGCTTCTTTCAACTGCAGGGTTATAGCAACAACCGTCTGTACAGATATGCGTCAGTATTTACATGCAATCGAGGTATCAGCTGAAGTATCATGTTATTTTTAAATTCCTTTGAAAGGTAAGAAACCTTGATTGCAACATCTAGGATCAAATTATAACTTCTCTCTGGCTTACTTTGTCCGGTTACAGATTATATCACATAACTAACACTGAAGGAAAAATTCGGTTCTCATTTTGTGTTAATATGCAGCCAAACGTCACACAAACACTAATGTTATCACCAGCTGATAAATTGTCAAAATTGAAATTATTTAATTTAGATGTCCTTTTAATATTTCAGGTATTTCTGATGCTGTTTTTTCCAGTTTTAACGTAATCATACTGAGGAGGCATGTGTATCACTGAAAACTATCATCATCAACATTTTGGTATTTCCATGGTTTGCTGTGTAAGTGGTTACAAAAATAAGATGTTCTCAGCCAGCTCTTTGATTCTTTTTGCCATTGAAAGTGCAGCTCACATGTCAACAATAAACCAGAGTATCTTTTTTTTGACTGAGAAATTTTATTTAACTATGTGTGAATTTACAAAAATTGCACATCTTAATTTGACATCGTTATCCAGTGAGCCATAGCAATCATTATCTATCACCATGCTGCATATTTGTATTGCTTCTGCAACAGGTACATTGCATTTATGTATTTTCATACTTCTCAGCAACGTATTTTTCAAGGATTGTCTTCTCTGAAACTCCGATCCTGTTGTTTTTTTAATAATTTCCTTTTACATGACATTGTGTCACCACCATTCATCCATGAGCAACTGATAACTTTCTGAACACAGTCAAGTAAGCTTTATGATAATATCTTTCTTGATCTATGCAAAGTCATTTTTTCACATGATTGCAAAAGTGCAAGCATCTTGTTATTACATGTTGATGGAAAATTGTTGATGGAAAATTGACCATAGTAATAATCCATATGTAGATGCAAATCAACCCACCAAAACACATAAGTAATACTTAAAATTGATGTTAGCCCAGTACAGTTTTATCTGCTGTGGACATGCCTTGTAGGGGCCCTGATGTTCTGCTCCATTCAGTTACCGTTTAGCCCATGATATCTACGTGTGATGAAACCATTTACCATTCCAAAGAATGAGTCTATAAGTAATTCCAGCTGCAATTCTCTTAACTACGCTGTTCTGGAAATATGTCTCAGACATAGCTTTTTGCATTTCCATGGCAGCATAAATGCCCTGTATAAAATTTGCTGAGAATGACAAACTTTGAATGTTTAATGGTTCTTCATATGTGTGCAACATGTTAGTTTGTGTAACTGAAACAACTTTCAGCAGGGAAAGCTCAGATTAAATCCCACAGAAGTCACTGGGATGGGGAGGGAAGGGGCCGAGTGTCATGCCTCTCTTAATCATCTTCAGTTCTTTGTTTCAGCCTGTCCCAGTCCCCGGCATTCAAACAGTGGTGGCAGTGCAGGACCAGAGAGTGTGTCAGTCACTCAAGGGGAGGAGGTGATTCTCCTACAGCATAAAAAACTCTCACTCAGGCCTTCAACTAAGCAAAAAAAGGTGATTTCTCTCTCCAGATCCAGTGCCCAGCTCTGAAGCCCACCTAAGGCTTGGAGCCTGGCAAAGCTCAACATGGGGTTGCTAAGCTGGGAGGAACACCTCTGGGAAGCTCCTTCTAGCCAGAAATGTCCAGTCCCTGCCTGAAGGAACCAGCTGGCTCTCACAAAATACATGACATGTGTCTGTTCTTTCTCTCACATGTCATTTGATTGTGCCACCAAAAAGCAGAGGCTGGGGGCTTTATGTTAAAGCAGGCCAGGCCTTAAAAGTGAAGGTACAGCCTCAATTTTACTTCACATTTGAGTAGCCAGGGAAAGCAAATATGAAGGAGCTGCAGGCAGAGAGAAAGCAAGTTCAGCCTTCCATCCAGCAGAGAAAATGCTGCTGCATTGGATATTGCACAGAACACTGCACAGTATTTCTTCTGCACATCACAGGATCAAATATAGCTCACAGCAAAGTTGGGAAGTCTAGTACCTATATGCAAGCTGAGAATCAGTTAGATACTAGGAAGATGGACAACAACCTGAGAGCTTCCTCAGACCCACCCTGTGCTTCAGGAAAAAAAAAAAAAAAAGAAGAAGAAATAAAAAAGAGAGCATTTCCACAAAGCGAACTCTTCTAAGTCCTCTTCTAGGGACCACTCAGTCTTTCAAAATGTATTATCAGAATTTGACAGTGTGGCTGAGGAGGAGTTCAGGGAGCTGGGGTTGTTCAGCCTGGAGAAAAGGAGGCTGAGGGGAGACCTTATCGCTCTCTACAACTGCCTGAAAGGAGGTTGCAGAGAGGTGGAGGTCAGTCTCTTCTCCCAAGTAACAAGTGATAGGATGAGAGGAAATGGCCTCAAGTTGCTCCAGGGGATGTTTAGATTGGGTATTTGGAAAAGTTTCTTCACTGGAAGGGTTGTCAAGCACTGAAACAAGCTGCCCAGGGAAGTGGTCGACCCACCAACCCTGGAGGTATTTAAAAGACATGTAGATGCGGTGCTTAGGGACATGGTCTGATGGTGTTAGGTTTACAATTGGACTTGATCTTAAGGGTCTTTTCCAACCTAAATGATTCTGTGATTCTATTCTACTCTGCCTGGAAAAACACTGGTGACTCTTTTGATTGCAGTGGCTGTATTTTAGGGTACCGATGTGCGGTTACTACAAGGGATGGTTAGTGTTTGCAATGTGGTTTCTTGTATGAAACAAATGCCAGATTAGCAAGGTGTTGTATTTCCCACAGCAATAATAGTGCGTCCCTGTCAATACCGTTCACGTTCCCAGGGGAGAAAGCTAACACTGATTCTTGCAGTCAAGTTTATGTGGTGATAATAAACAGTACTTAAAAACCTCACAGTTGCTGTCAAGGGTTCTCACAAAGGGGATCCTTGTATTGAAATAAGAGACAGCTCTGATGGACTGTTTTCTGAGAAGAAATAATGATTAGGTAACAATTACATAAGAATCAATGGCTGGTTTTAGCTTTTCAATGGTCTATTTTTCTGCTTGAACACCCTTCAGTATCTTTTGTAAATACATCCTCCTGTGCATAACTGGCTTTTGCGACTTGCACTTCCTTGATCTACAGAGAAATCTTCAAATCTTCGGTCTGGACTGCATTTAACATTCTTGCTAAACACTTTTGAAAACCAGTGGAGTAACATCAAATAATATTTGAGAAATTTGCAGCAGATGCTTGCAAAGAGCAAAGCTCCAAATGCTGAAATGTTGATAATAAGGACATGTGAGATGCATATCTTGCCTCTTCTGCTTTAGCACTTACCCTTAATTAAACTAAAAACCTACACTGACCAAAGGCTTCTGGGGTCTCCTCCATGAAGATATGTAGTTCAACACAGTAATTGAGTTAATGGTCTGTGCTGTTAAAGATGGGTAAAAATAGTTTAGAAGAAGTGAGGCAAAATCCCTCTTTGATGAGTGTGAGAAGAGATGAGGTAGGACACCACAGAGAATCACTGCATCAGAGTTTTTTCAGCTCTAATTTGAACGTGGCTATTTTTAGAGGACCTGTTGTACATGTAAACAACACTAATGACTGCCAGCAGAGACAACCATGTTCCTAGAGCCAGTGACATTGCGTGCAGCTCTCTGGATTTAGCTAAAGCATGTTTTTGCCAAGTAGGCGTTAAGAAATTCGTTCTTTTTGTTTCCATCAAATTGAATTATGCTTCTCTTTTACCTCTCTTTCCCTTTGGGTTGCCATTTTTAAAAGTAAAACTGTGTGGAACAAAGGACTTATAAAGTCAGGCCTGAGAGGTTTCCATGGGCCAAATTAGCCAGAGATAAATGAGTGACGTGGAGCTAAGCCAAGAGCAAGCGTGCCTGGAGTGCAAAGGGAAGGGTGGCTCAGGGGCATTAGGTTGGGCCAGTTCAACTGGGTATGAGATCTAACTGCCCAGAATGGGTGAGAAATTACAACTGTTAATGTTTAAATCTGACAGCGGAGAGTAAGAAAGTGTATCACAATGATACCAGTCAGAGCACTGCTTCCCCATGAGTGTTCCCTATTGGAATATTCAAAGGCAGTCCTGGGTGGTGAGTTTGTGCTTTAAAGTGTGGAGTGAAAGCAATTTAATTACCTGAATTCTGATCAGATACCTTTTACCTCCATAATTTTACAGCCTTTTGTTCTTACTATTGTTGCGGTTTAACCCCAGCCAGCAGCTAGGACCACACAGCTGCTTGCACAGTTCTCCCCCTTTCACCCCAGAAGGGCAGGGATAAGAGGAAGAAAAGGAGGGGAAATGGAAAGGAAAAAGACTCATGAGTAGAGATAAAAATGGTTTAATACAACAATAACAGAAAAGGAAAATAACAATAACAGTAATAATGACACAAGTCACCACCCGCTGAACTGGTACCTTCCATAGGAGTGACCATGGATTCCCCTCCCCATTGGTTGGCGGGGTTGGATTCCCTCCAACCCCCGTTTATATACTGAGCATGGAGTCTATGGTACAGAATATTTCAGTGGCCATTCCACTGTTCTGTCTGTGCTCCTTCTCAGCTTCTATGGGAAGCTGAAAAGAGTCCTTAAGAAGTATAAACATTGCTTAGCAAGAAATAAAACATCATGCATTATTGACAGTCCTGTCACAGCAATCACTAGAAAGAAAATTAACTCTTTCCCAGCTGAAACCAGGACAACTATTTAATGGAGTGAATGACTTTTCTACAAAATTCTGGGGGGTTTTGTGTTATGAATGGTTACTGTGGTTTTATATTGCCTTCTTTTCATTGCTATTCTGTGATGCTTCTAGTATTTTGGGAAGCAAGACAATCCCTACCAAGAAACTTGTCTCCCTCTTTACTTAATCCTGAGAAGAGCAGAGAGAAAGAATCCTGCAATCCCTAGCAGGAGACATGCACATGCGTTTGCCATATAAACCCATATTTGGCTGTCAGAGGGGTGGCTCAGAATAAGGGAGCTGTCGCAGGGCAATATTCCTTCTGCTTTTGCCAAGCGCGGCTTTCTTACTGCCATTTACTATTAGCAAGCTCACAGATCTACCCGCAGTGCTGAATGATGATATTCATAGGTGATAGAACAACCTCGTTATAAAAGCTTTGGACGAGCTGTGGTGGCTGGGGAATGCAAGTTGAATGGCAAGGGGGGGGGGTGTGTGTCAGAGAGAGCACTTTGATCTATGCCTGCAGCAGAAGAACAGCCAAAGAAATCACTGTGCAAACGCTAACGAGGAATGTCAAAAGGGCCTTGAAGCAAATCGTGGTGGATTTGATTGTTGATCTAAGCAAAACACCCTCTAGTTCTTTTAAAGTCTGGAAAATGGAAAGAAAGAGCCGGATTGCACAAAACACAGGGGCTCTGGCTAGGCAGAGCCACTTCGTTGTTGGTTTGTGCTCAGGGCAGCTACTGAGCCCACTGCAGACATGACATCCAAACCCTTTGCCCTGAAGTGGCAGGACTTTGCAGAGATCTGGGTGGGGGCCCTCCAAAATGACTTGTGTGGGGTGGGGGGAGCCAGTGCTCTCACCACAGAGGGTTTGCCAGGGGTGCCCTCTTCCTCTCAGGCCTGCGCCACCATGTCATCCAAGTGACAGCAAACCCTGGGATTATTTTTGTCAGAAGTAATCTGGGACAGCGGTCAGATTATTTCAATCCTACGAAATATAAAAGTACATTCTGTGCCAAGTGATAATGGGGCTTTAAGACCCCAGTGCTCTGGTACTGCTAAGACCCTGTAGCAACTTCACTCTCAGCTGAGCCTGGAAGCCCCTGCGTGGAAAGGCAGATGTAATGGCACAAAGAGCCTTGCAGCAAGTCAAGAGGGCTTAGTCAGCCAAAAATGCTGGGTTTTTTCAGACAAAAAATGTTGTGGGGAATTTCAGCCAGAAAACGTGCAAAAGGAATGCCCCCAGGCTAGTGAAATGCGCTAGTGGGGTATTGCCCCTTCTCCCCTTAGCTCTGCCCCAATGGTCCACAAACTGTTGTGGGGTCAAAGACAAGTTATTAAGACCTAGAAATGAAGTAAGTTTCTGAGTTGCTGGAGGGATGAGGTACCGAGTGCTGCTCTTTGCCAGCATCATGGTCTTCTGAGCATAAATCAAGAAGTTTTCCTGTTTGTTTTCCACTTTGCTGTGCATTTCTCCTTTCCTAGTACTGTAGGACTCCTCCACCTTCTGCTGCGCTCCATAGCCGCTTGCTGGCTCAGAGAGCATCCCTCAAACAGCTCCAGTCACGGCAGCAGCCCTGCAGCGCTGGGTGTTAGGTGTGCAGAGGAAAAGCCACAGGCAAATACGCTCGCATACATGTCCAGGCTCTTGCAAAACCCACCCATTCCCTGTGGGCAAGTAGGGGACAGTAGTGATGGTGGCACAGCAAGGGGAGGCCGGTGTTTGCATGAGTTGTCAAGTCAGTGCTGTGTTACAGCACACAGCTCTTTTGGTTTCGCGGCTCGTAGAGATGAACACGATGGCAGAGCTCAGCCCTGGTGCCAGTGTTTGTTTGTTGTGCCTGGCTTGTTTGTTGTGCGTTTAGGGTCCGACATCTGAGATAGCATCCTTCTGCAATGATAGAAATTGCAGGGGCTGCTGCTGCTGCTACCTGCTTTGTAGCAATACTGGCAGCAGCGTCCTGTCCCTTGTGCTGCCCAGGGCTCCGAGATGCAGAAGACCATGCCTTCCTCTCCCCAGGGCTCCTTCTACAGCCTGGGGGGGTAGCAAAGGGAAAAACTCAAGCTATCCAGGGAGGAGTGAGTACCGCACTGGAGAACAGGAGGGATGGAAAAATCCTCCCCCTTCCCCCCCCCAATTTTTAGTTATTTGAGCACTATATTGTCACAAATTTGAGATTTGCAGCCAGAATGCAGTGTGTGTGTGCATTTGTGTAGCTGATCAAAATAGGGCATTGAAAATGTTTTTCTTTGAATGGCTGCGAGTGCTTTCTTTAACAAAATAACAGTGAAGCTTCAGAATGGAAAGATTACTACATTACTGAAAACTCTGTTTGTTTTAAGGGTTTTCCCAGGAATTAATGAACAGCTGCATGTTGGAAAGATATTCCTACTCATGCAACTCTCTGGAGTGCTCAAAAATCTTTATTGAAAAATAAATGGAACATTTGATCCACAGAGCAAGCTCTCTATGTTTCTTGGAAATACATGATTCACATTCCAGCCTTATTTTGTAGCCCTTGGACAGGACAGAAATGTAAGGGGAAAAGCAGGAAAGTGGAAAGGAAGAGAGGGAAGCCAGCAATAGGAAATGCATGTGTCACAGGATGAGCTTAGCGGAGTTTCCATGTGGGCAGTCAGGGAAAAATATGTATTCTTGTACCTATTACAAGTACTCTTTTTAATGTAATATTTTTGCTTTTGTGAGTATTGATATGTTTGCTTTTGTGAATTGGTGCAGGAGTCCGAGTGAGTGTAAAACACAGATACGGATTTTGAAAAACAGATATGGAAAACTTACATTCCTGAAAGTATGTGGTGATTCAGTGGGCCTCAGACTCAAAATTTTGAAATTCCTTGGAGAATTTGGCTCATGGTGGCGCAAAGACCAGTAACGCTGCAAGTCATTGCTTGAGTCTTGGACCTTGCTGTGGGACCTTTGGAGTCAATCAGCCAACATGGTATCTCTTAATTCATTACTTTGCCTCCTGGAAGAGCAGTCATAGTGATTTTGTATTGTGGCTGCTGCTGAAGTGGGTGGTGAAGTTCCCCATTTCCCTTGCAAACGATGTTTAATGATCAGCCAAAGTACTGATATTACCATCTTCAGGGCAATATCCCCATACCTAGTAAACAGCTGGTCACGCACACAAAATTAAGTATTACGGGGGAGGCGTTGGGGAGGGTGAAGAGTTAAAACCCTTAGTTATCATCTTCAGACGCTATTTGGTTTTCAGATTTCCTTAAGGATGCAGGGCTTTTCCCCATCTCAGCAACAGCCAGGTCTCCAAAAGGCAAACTCGCCATCTGCAGGCCAGCAGGACCACTCACAAGGACCGGAGAACAAAGCAACCCCTGAGGCTCGGGGACACCTTGCTTAAGGTGGTTTTAGGATTTCCTCTTCTTTTATGCACCAATTAGCAAAAGCTAATTGCCCTTTGGACGTTATCACAAAGAAGTTTAGAGCGTCTGCCTCTGGAACTTAATTCTATCCCAGTAGACTGTTTAAAAAAATGTTAAAAAAAAAATAGACTTGAAGTTCTTCTGCAGCAGGCTGCTTCTACAATTCCTGATGTTCTCCTCAAGCCAGGTCTGCATCTCAGCTGGAAGGAGAGAGCACACTGCAGGGCTCCTGCCCCCTTTGGCTTCCCAGCCCAGGCCTTACCACCCTGCCTCCTGTGCTACTGGAAATCAGCAATGGTTCCCCCATGAATCGTGGCTTTGATTGGAACATACTGTTTCTTAAGCACATATTTTTTTTCCCCCACAAAAGCATGTTTTATTTTTGAAAGATACCAAAACACAGTGTTTCAGGAAGTTTGAGCTTTCTTTGTCAGGCTGGAGGAACATTACAGGAATGCATTATTCTAGTTGAAATATATTTTAGGGAGGAATGTTACCTTAATTCAGTGGTTGGCTGTTGTGGTGCTCACGAATCACAGTTGCCTCCAATCAACAGCAAAAAGTCAAAACCAAAAGAAAACGTTTCATTTTTATAATGAAGCCCATTCAGCCCTTTAAAAAAAATCAAGAGGAAACCGAGGCAACCTCAGTTTCACCCCATTTTGAATAAAAAATACCTCAAAGCTACCAAAAGGAAAACACACTCCAGCAACAGAAGGGTTTGTAAGCACCACAGGGGAACCAGAGAATCTGTAGCCCTGCCTTTGCCAGCCCTGTAAACCGTGTCCTAAATACCATCGTGCAGCACGCTAATGAGAAACAGCAGCGTCTTGTTACTGCTATGCCTCCTGCCCGTAACTCACTGCACATTTTGGCCCCATTGGTCCTATCAAATGTGGGTGAGACCCAAGCCTGTTTGCCATGGCCTCCTCTGGCTCTTATCAAAGGTCTGATGGTGCTCCTGTCCCACCTGGAGTTTCTGCTCTGGGGGGAGCTGCTCTGCTGCCACAGCGTTACAAGGAGGGCAGCCACCAGGGGAGGGGCTGCCCAGTGAACCGGTTAAAGCTTTGGGGTCCTGTCGCTGCTGGTTGACTTGATATGTTCTTAGAATCATTCATCAGTCGCAGAGCACTCAAAGAAGAACTTTAACGATCTTCACGGAGGCTGTTGCGACCTCATGGCCTTCAGAAGTGAAGCTGAACTGTACTTCGGCCCCTAGGAATTAGAAGCTTATCTCATTGCAGTTTAGCCCCTGAAATTTGCAAACAGCTGATTTTTCATTTATACCTGGGTTTCTAAAGGAGAAAGCGTAAAGAGAGACCTGATTTTGCATTTCTGTTTGCCTAGAGTCGGGTGCTAGTGGTGTACATTACAGGGCAGTGGACACATTTTATAAAGATATTTTAAAAAATTGATTAAAAGTTACTTTTAAAAGTTGATATTTTAAAAATGTATGATCCGATTTTTAAATACAAAACTAAGCCTCAGTATTAGCTTGTTTGAAAGGGAGCACTTGAGCTTTAGCCTGTGCCATATTTCTGTGGCTTCCAGGTCAATTCTGAAACTGAGGGACTGAAGTTAATAGAAAATAATAAATTTAATCTCAGCCTGAGTTTTCACATTGCCTGGAAACTTGAGGTGAGATCTTGGTGCACACAGACAGGCGGTACATCCGCATACATATACTTGTTGCAGACTTCCATGGCCCAGAGAACTTACATATCATGTGTACGAATACAAGCACCAAGGCAAGGGGAAAAATTGTTCATTCCCATTACACAAATGGAGAACCAAGGCACAGAGAAAGCTGATTCTTTTGACTTACTGTACTGGGGAGCAGGGGAGGGAAATCAAGACTTACCTATATTTTCACTGTATTTTCTTAGGAACAGCTTGTGCTTAAGTGCTTGTTTCCATGTGGTACTTGTACAAGTCTGTTTTTTCTAATTCTTAGTGACATTCAGCTTCATCCTCACTCCTGCTGGGAATTGTGCTCCCACACACTTTGCACGCACCCTTTGTGACTTTTTCAAACATGGGTTTTACAAGCCAGTGAAGAGAAATGCCGGAGGAACATCACAAGTCCCCAGGCAACAGCTAGCATCAGTTTGAGTAATGACAGGGGAGTTACAACTTGACTAAATATAGAGCTGAAAAAGCGTTGTCTGTGTACAGGATTGGTCTGATAACCTGCACGCTTGCGTGGGTTGTCTCCCATTGCAGCTCTGCCCAGCTCTCCACCACACTTCTCCCTCTCAGTGGCCATCTCACCTACACACGTGCCCTGGAGGTTTAACACTGAAAGAGCCGAAGGGGAGGTGAGGATGAGCAGTGGTGATTTTGAAAGAGTGGTCAGATGCACAAGACAATGGCGAATATGGGTGGGCAGCCTCTGTCCTGTTTTCCCTGTTCTGCTGGCTTCAGAAGGCTGCTTGCTGGACCCTGGCCATGGCTGGCACCCGAGCTCCCCAATGCCTGTCCTCTGTTTTGCAGAGGGGGGATGCACAGACAGATGAAGGGCCAACAATTGTACAGTCAGTTTGTGATGGGGAGGAGCAGAACTGAACTCGGCTCCTCCAAAACATCTTCAGATGGGGCAGGGTGAACCCTCAGCAAGATCTCTTCCCATCACAAGCCTTTGCAGGAGCAGAGGAAAGGCTCAGCTCAGGCAAGGGCCAGAGGGTTTGCTCCTCATGGGCTAGCCCCGTGCTTGCCTGACTGCTCCGGCCGAGCAGCAGGCAGGGCTGGAGCGCTTGCAGGTCACTCAGAACCACTCTGTGTATAACCATATTTCCATATTTTCCAATGTTCAGTTTTACCCAAGTTTCATGTTCTGGAGGGGACAACACCAAGCAATCTCAACAGCAATGCTGTTTTGCTTAAAGGTTATATATGAAGGAGTAGCTGCCTGAGGTCTTTCTGCAGCTCTAAAGCACTAATGTGGTCACCAGGATATTGCCTTCTCCTGCCAGCCTTGAATCATGGATAGCCAAACCTGATCCAGCTCTACCGCGGAGCCAGGTTTGTTTCAGGTGTCCATTTAATCACTCCCATCACCAAGGAAAAGCGAGATAGGAAGTCATGTCAGGTCATGCAGCCCAGGCCGGCCACCTCCACTCTGCGGGCAGTGTGGGAGGAGGAGGTTGTCCCAATAACCTGTTCCTTAGCCTGTCACTGCTCCTATTTCCGTGGCTGGAGTCACCTCCCTGGCATGCTGCCCCACTCTTTGCCCGGGTTGGAGGAGCCGGCGGGGACACAGCAGCCAGGAGCGAGCTGCAGAAAATGCAGTTTGTCGTGCTCTTTTCAAAGCCATGGCATTTGCATAATTAATGCTCTGCATTTTCTAGCTATTCCCAGCTGTCCCATGAAACTCAGCATGTGTCAGCTCTCTTGGGCATAAGGAAAAGAGTTTGCATACTGATGAGATGTTTACAGGCGCTGTTTGTCTTTGTTTCTCATGCTCCTTCCTTGATAATGACAGAATGATTACACGATCGTTATTTTGTATGCCTTTATTATTTTCATCTTCTCAACACGCAAGTAAGACTCAGTGGTACAAATAAGTAACCCATCTAAGAAGGAAAACAGTTTTATTAAGAAATCTGTGTAGTATGACAATGGTACAGACTTTCTTGTTACATGATGGGTGTAATTTAAACGAGTTAATAACGAAGATGTCTTTTAGGGATTTCTGTTCTTCTGCAATAAGTTGCCAAGAGCCTGGAGATAGTGAGAGCTGAGATACATTTGGTGGGATCTTGTTTGGATGCTTGGATCACCGCTGCCTGCACAGTTCCCATTCTTCAGAAGAATGAAAGATCTCAGTAACCGGGGCTAGCAATCCAGAGCTGCCTTTGCCCACTGTATTGATACAAATCCCAAGGGACACAAGCATTTCACTCTGATAGTGTGACTCCATTAAACACGGTTGTATCTTAGTAAGGATGGACTGGCTCTGCAGTGTCTAAGACCTTTCTTTCTTTGATTCCTTCCAGAATCACAGAATTGTAGAGTTTTTCCAAGGATCCTTCAGAGATCATCTAGTCCAACCCCCCTGCCAGAGCAAGGTCACCTAGAAAAGGCTGGACAGGAACACATCCAGGTGGGTTTTGAATGTCTCCAGAGAAGAAGACTCCACCACCTCCCTGGGCAGCCTGTTCCAGGCCTCTGGCACCCATAAAGTAAAGTTTTTCCTCATGTTGAGATGGAATTTCCTGTTCCAGCTTGTGCCCGTTGCCCCTTGTCCTGTCACAGGGCTACACTGAGGAGAGTCTGGTCCCATCCTCTTGCCACCCGCCCTTTGGATATTTATAAGTATTGATGAGGTCCCCTCTGAGTCTTCTCTTCTCCAGGCTAAACAGATCCAGGTCTCAGCCTTTCCTCATAAGAGGGGAGCTCCATTCCCTTGATCATTTTTGTAGCCCTTTGCTGGACTCTTTCCAGTAGTTCCCTGTCTTTCTTGAACTGGAGGGCCCAGAACTGGACACGGTACTCCTTGTGGAGCACAGTGAAGGGAAGGGCTTGCCTTCTTTTTAGGCTGCATCTCAACCATATAAAATCTCTCTCACCTCCCTGCAAGGGCTCGAGTGACTGGCTTGGCAACTGCTGTGGTGCAGGCCAAAAAGGTGTGCGGTCTGCAAAAGGTGGTTGTAATTCCTTGCAGTGAAAGGAACCTGCACTGGCTGCATTCACCCACAGGGCTGCGGTGAGCTGGCCAGTCCCTGCACACCAGTTCTTTTGTTCACAGCGGGGGTTTTTTTGTGGATGCAGAGGCAAGCAGGCGGCTGTGACGCTCTCCTGTATTTCAGAAATCTGAGTAATTATTTTTAGAAGGAGCTTTGGTTGCCTAACATGAGGTATCTTATGAAAGAAGGTTGATTTTCCGAGAGCAAGTGACGAGCACTTCCCCCAAAAAATCAGATTCTTTGATAAAGTGTCCCACGTTGGATATTTAGAGTCAGTAGCCATTTTTTAAACATATAGTTCCTAATAGCTATTTGGTGGCTTTTTGGGGATAACGGGTTCAGTGCATTATAGATTTCTATGGCTTTATTTTCTCTGGAAGTTTTCCCTCTGGCAGTGCATTTCTGCTGTTGCATGACAAGCGTCATCAAAAGCCTGCTGCAACACTCATTTGCCAAGTGAAAATCCCACCACTTTACAAAGCTGTCGCACCTGCAGCTCGGTAGAGTACAAGCAAACTAAAAGCACATTAAGGACAAAGTAAGGACAGTAACAGGAGGTGTGTAGCTATTCCCAAACCTGTTTCAGGTCCTTCAGGCTGTAAGAGGTAAAATACTGATTCTTTTGGCTATGCAGGGTACAAATAGTCTTGGCAGGAAAGCAGACACCCAGCAAGACTTTTTTTCCTGTGTTGGCAGTTCTCATCAAGGAGTGAAAAATGCTTCCTTCTCTAAAAAGAGATGCTCGTGGAAATGAAGAAGAGAAATAAAGATTAGAGAACATGGTGCATTTTGGAAACCACATAGGGAGTGAAACAGAAAATTGTTTCTGCTGACAGCTGATAATACCCCTGCGCTTCTTTCTCAGGAAACAGGTATCAGAGATTTCCTTCAGTATTCCAGAGCAACCCCTCCACTCCAAATCCATAAGGATCTTTACTTGTAAGGGTACTCTGGTCACATAGACAAGCTCCTTTTGGATGGTGTCCAGTTCCTACTGGTAGAGGAATAAGAAAAGAAACAGTTCCCTAAATTTCCTTACTATTCCCACCGCTATTTCCACTTGTACTCTGCCTTCGTCGCTGCTTGCTTGCAACCTGCTTTACAAATTCAGCCATTAGGTGGAGCGTTTCCCCCGTCAGCAGACCAGAGATTTCCTCTGGGGGAGCTGGGAGGGATGCTTTACCCAAGAGCTGAATAATCCCTTTGTGCTGGGATCTGCTGGTTGCAGCTGGAAATGAAAAAGCTAAAATGGGGGGAGAAAGTTGCATTTTAATCTGAGGTCTTTTATAGTCTCTTTAATGCTTACTTCTGTTACCAGCTCCTTTGACATCCAAAAAAGTATGAAGGGGAAAATCTGAGACAAATCACATAAATTCAGTTCTTAGTCTCTATCTTTTTTGTCATGTGTGATGTGTTAAAGGTTGTCTAAGACACAACTCTAGAAGACGCTGATAAATTACTAAATTATTTCACAGTTCAGAGCCAGAAGTGTGCATTCATTAATTTTTTTGTTGTTGTTGTTGCATTTGAGCAATTTGGAATCAGACAACACTACTGGGACAACTGTATCTTCCTGGTTTTGAGGTCCGGAGAAAAGTAGTGACACCTTTCCTGATTTTGATGTGGACTGGTTGTGTCTTGTGGTACAGCACTGGCCTGAGTTCTTCCACTGGCTAAATCTTCTCAGGGCTTGGGCTCTTTTTGCTGAGAGTAGCCATGGTTTATATGCCCTCTTTCAATTAAATAATAAAAGAAAGAAATCAGCAAGCGTGAGCCGTTTGTTACAGTTTCATGGAGACAAGGCTGATCCAGCATAGTTTAGCAGCCTTTTCTGAGCTGGGGAGGGAGAGGGAGCTCTCAGCCCTTCCCCCTGATCCCTTTGAGCTCTCTTGGTGCCTGAAGCCCCAGAAATATGTGCATCACATTCCCTTTATGAAACTTTTGGAGAAAGTGGTGGTGTCTTTACAAAGCTGGGACTGTGGGGGCTGGGTTTGTCCCGCACAGCTTCAGGCGCCTCAGTCAAGGGCTGCGATGCTGCAGGAGATGGAGGGAGAGCGAGGCACATCCAGAGGGCAGTTGACCTGGTGCTGGGTTTGGGGACCAAAGGCAGAGGTTTGTCCTTCAGTCAGAAATGGGGGAGGATGAATGGGGCTGCTGGAGATGATGGCCATGTCTTCAACTGCGGGAAGGGGACCATACTACCGCTGTGCAGTTTATTCGGGCCATGCTCGGTTATCAACCCAGAACCAATCCTTGGCTATCCAACCCAACCCAAACCAATCCTTTTTTGAATCCCATGTTACTAAGCCCATCTGAGAGATGTCCTGCTGATGTGAGGTGCTAGGGGAGATTTTACTATGGCCTAATTAGAGAGGACATAAAAAATCTGAAAGACTTTACTGATGGCTGCTACTGGGAGCCTGCCTGGCTTCTCTGCTTGCCCTGATCTCTACCCACCAGTTACCACCAAACACTCCTCAGAGCTGCCTCTTCAGCTGGGACCCTTCCGGTGCCCCGGGTCCTTCTCGGAGTCTTAAAACCTTAAACATCTCATTTTTTCAGGCTTTTAAAAACTCCTGGAAAGCTACACTTTGAAGAATCCAAAGGAATGGGCTACGCCCGGGAAAAAGACATTGTCATTCATTTTACCCAGTCCCCTTAAAAAATTCTCTCTCTATGAGAGGCTAATTCCGTAAGAATTGGAGATTTTAAACTATGTCACCACAGAGAGGTAACCTTGAAAAACCTTTTATACCTGGGCTTTGTTTTTTCTTTGTTTTCTGTGTGCCTGGCCTGGTTTTGATTGCCTGTATCTATAGCTATGTCAGAGCTTTAAGGAAGCATCACTAAAACTGGCAAAAAAGCTCCTGCTACATTTAGTGCAGGCTAAGGACCTAATGCCTTGAGAGAGGCTTGTCTTGAGAGATGGGTTTTAGTAAAGAAGAGGGTGGTAGTGTGGTGGAGGAACAGAACTGTTCAGAATTACACCTGTCGTGCAAAACTACGAAAGCCAAGAGATGTGCTGGCAGGAGCATCAAAAATATCTGTTATTAGGTCAGACAAAGTGAAATTGCAGCCCAGTAGGGCTCCCGTCACTGCCTCTCCTGTGACGGCATGGGAAATGTGCTTAACGGAGAAGAGAGGCACAGGGCCTCTCCTCCTGGGGTGAAGGAGGCCGGGAAGGACTCCTGGAGACTGGGAATGAGACTTTGTTTTCTGTTTGTGTATCTCCCTTGGGCGAGGGTCTCACCAGCACCAAAGCCTGGCTGTTTGCATGCTTTCTGATACAAGGAAAACCCTGCATAAACCTGTGTACCCCTCCTCGAACTCTTGCTCTTTCTAAAATACCCGTTTCTGACACTTCTTTCCTTATCACCAGTGCTAAATTTCCTATCGGCGTGGTCTGGAGCGGCTCGTTTTGGGCTGTTGGGCAAGTCACACCAACCTTCTACTCCTCTTCTAGCCATTGCCACAGGAATTAGTATGGCCTCACCCTCTCCTTTCCTGGAGGATTACTTGTGTTAACTCCAGAAGTGAAACTCTGTGACTTGCTTATATGAGGCATTACCCTTAAGGATGCATCTAATGCAAAGCTCTGTCATGTTTTAAGTGCACTTCAGGGAGGAACGATCAATTGACTTGGCTGGATGATTGATGTCTTACCAGCAGAGATTAAGGCATGCAGTAACCTAAAAATTAACCTCCATGAGATGAGTCTGCCTGACTTGTCCTGAAGACAGGGTGCTGTAACTGAGTCTCCTACTGCTCTACCTCTGCTGAGAAAAACTTGCAGGTGTAAGTTGAAAGAGTTGAGGGCTGCCCGGTACTCACTCTCCTGGGGGGGGGTACCTGCTTAATATCTGGCAGACAGAAGTCCTTTAATTTGTAACAGGGTAGTGATCTTTCCAGGTGTGAATAAGAGGTAAAAAAAAAAACCCAACCCTTAAAATTTCTTTTAAAAGATTGGAAAAACAATAATTAAAATTGCTTCTCCTGTGGTAGCAGGAGAAGCCAGCTAATAAAGAATTTACTATTCAAGTCTGTTGCAAAATCTTTATGTTGTAAGGGCTTTTCTCAAATGGGAAATGAAATCATGGACAATAAAAAGTAAATTACAGTTTAGGTTTAGTACAAAGTGGCCTTTATGGTTGCCAGCTCATAAAAGCAGTGGGTGAAACACACCCCTGCACAGAAGGGCAGTCATGTACCTCCAATAAATTCCATTTAGCCTCTGTTTTGAGGACCAGTGTGATATACATACTTGATTTTAATTCTGTGAGCCTCTGGATGCCAGAAAGCCTCATTCTTGGCATGTTATGAAGGGTAAGAAATCAAAGTCCAAAATTCTTCATCCATCAGAGGACACGATGTTCACGATCCTTCTTCCTCCCTGCAGCGTCCTCGTCCGGGCCAGCCCAGTTGTCATGTATGTGACTCGTGTGCATTGTGCTGGTAAATGGGTTTGATCACAGCTTGCTGCCAGCCTGCTCTTGTCCTCGTTCCCTTGCTGGCAGCGGGTCGGGGCACTCTGCCAACCTGGGCTGGAGGAAGGGCCAGCCCTCGGCTGCACGGAGTGCGGTCATGGAGAGTGTCTCGAAAATTGAGGGAAAGTCACTGCCATGGGGGAGGAGGACCTTGCTTGTGTAAACCCTCTCTCTTTCTGGGTAGCTCTGCAACTTTGTGAAGGTGTGTCCTTAGAATGTGCCTTTGGGGTTACTCCACAGTAAGTTTTAACCTGAATATGTGGTTACAAAGCTGAGCTGAACTGGGGTATGGAAGAGTGGTGCTGTAAGATTTCCCTGTCTGTCACCACTTTGCTACGCCACCTACGGCAGCAACCCTCCCCTCACTTCTCCAAAACAACGTTCATCACGTGCAAACTTTGTGCAGAAGCCGCTATTACTGTAAACACAAAAAATCATATCCCCTTAGCAGGATCCCAGTGACACTGGCTGCTTCTTACTGCTCCATTTCACATTGCATTGTAAAATAAACACTTCCTAAGACTTTTAATGTGATCTGCGGCACCTGCTTCATGTCTGTGTGCCTTGGGATTTGGAGTGGGACAGATGTCCCAGGAAGAGCTGAATTGCCCTGGCAAGTTGTTGAGTCTTTCTGGCTTACATTGTCCTCAGGAGAGGTCCTCAGGGCCCTTCAGTGTCGAGCTTTTCTGAGCTCTTACACTTGTTGCATGTCCATCTGCAGTAATTAAGAACCCCTTGAAATGGTGTATCTTTACAACACTAACTCATACAGTGTATGTCCAAAGTGCAACTAGCTTCAGAGGACGTTAAATCATTATTTTTCCAATATTAATATTAATGAGGCTGAACATTTGCATTTGTGGTAAATCCTCTTGTAGCATCAAAGTTCTTTGAGGACTTTTCTGCAGATCAATGAAGCATTCACCTCCTTCCCTCACTACTTCTACCAATAGCGTCACTCAGTGCAGCAATAAATCGACAGTTCCCATTAATCTGTGAAAAGGCAGAACTTAGAACAAATGCTTTTTGACATAATTAAAGCTGTCACTGCCTACCACCATTCCTGGAAAAAGTACTAGTGGAGTTTCATTAGAATAAGTAAATACAAACAAAGTTCACCCTGAACAGTCGTCTTTGTTACAAACAAAACCCATTAGTTAGCAAGGAGAGTCTGGAGCGGGACTGAATTCACGCTCATCTCAAAGCCCTTCTCATATTTAATTTATAAACCTATGATTAATTCAGTGATTAGCTAGTTCGCTTGCAGTGATTAATTTAATTCATGTCTTCAGGCTAATGTTTAAGAGAGAAAAAAAGCCCAGCTCAGATAGATGCATATCAATGTCCTTGTGATTAAAAAATGATAATATAATGCCCTGGAGAGTAAAGGAAAAAAGAAAGATCAAGAGAATCGGTGGCATGATCGGTTGTAAGTTCTTGCCTAAGCCGTAGCCGCATTTTTTAGCTGTGATGTTTAAATGTGTCAGCTACTCTAATGATCAATGGTTTGAAAGATGAATCTAAGGGTCTTTCACTGTAGCTTTCCACTGTGTATTTTGAGAATGACACTGCTTTAGAGCAGTCCTCCAGTTCTGCTTTTCTTTCATTTGTTTTGCCAGCTGCCTGCCAGCTCCCCTCCCTTTCACCATCAACTTTCTCATGCCTCACCAAATTCCTTGATGAGAGTGCTCGGTACTTCTTAAATTCAGGCTGTCTTTTTCTATTTCCAGCAGGATTTTCCTCATCTTTTGATGCAATATGAAATGAGGATGATTTGGGGGACTTCTCTGTATGAGACAAACTGTTCCCTTTTGGGACAGTATTGCTTTCACAATTTATGCCATCACTTGGCAATGGAGTTTGATAGTTCTTGAGGTTGTCCACAGGGCCTTTCTTTCCTGAGCCATCACTGCTGTGTTTCTCTGATTGAGCTGAAGAGCGTAGCTGGTATTTCTCTCTTCTCTCAGGTCCACTCTTCACTTCTGGACTACCAGTTTTATACGTTGTTTTTTCATCGGGTGGTGGTGGCAATTGCTTCTTTTTGGCTGTGGCGTTCTTTTCTTGAGGTTTCACCAGTGAATTTGGAGACGGGGACTGGCACATCCCAGAACCTGGGTCTTTGCTTTTATCTTTTACAGCACTTGCATCAGGCTTTGTAAAACATTCAGGTACAGTTTGTTGTTTTTCTCCTCCTGGAGTAGTTTTCTCAGGCTTTGATGATTTGCTTGAAGGAGGTAACTGATGGTTCCCAGAACCCTGGTGTTCATCATCCTCCTTTACAGGCTTTGTTTCAGTTGACCTGATGTCCTCTGCTGTTGGTGTCTTTTGCTTTCTGTCCCCTGAAGTATTTTTCTCGTGGGACTTCACCACTTTCTTTGAAGAGTGTGACTTCTCAGAGTTTGGATCTCCATCTTCTTCTTTTACAGCATTTGTACGAGGCTTCTTTAAACCTGCAGAAGGTGGTGTTTGTTGCTTTTGTTCTGGAGTATTTATTTCTTGAGGCTTAACCAATGTTTCTGATGATATTGATCGATACTTCCTGGAACTTGGAAATTTGTTCTTCTTTTTCGCAGCGTTCGTGTCAGTCGTCGTAAAATCTTCACATCTTGTTTGCTTCTTGTCTCCTCCTGAAGTGTTTTCCTCATGCTTTGCTGATTCTGTTGAAGGAGGTAGCTGGTACTTCCCAGAATGCTGGTGTTCATTATCCTCTTTTACAGCCTTTGTTTCAGGTGAGCTGGTGTCCTCTGCTGCCAGTGTCTTTAGCTTCTGCTCTCCTGAAGAGCTTCTTTCTTCAGGATTCAGCACTTCATTTGAAGGTGACTGGAACTTCTCAGAGGTGTGTTTAGTCTTTTTTTCATCTGACTTAGTGTCAGGCTTTACAAAGTCAACTGGTGACATCTGCTTCTGTGTCTCTCGAGATGGCGATTTCTTGTCTTGCTTTACCAATGCATTCGGTGATGGTATTTGGTTTTTAGGATCACATGAAGTATTCCTTTTTCCTTCAACAACCTTTTTATGCTGCACTGGTTCTTTTTTCAAATTAGGAGGGGTATTATCCTCATCAGTGGTCTTATTGTCCTGCCTTGATGTATTCCTTGTTGGCATTGAATAATTCCTGAAGTTTGTCTTGATGTTTCTTTCCTCTGCGCTGCCATTTCCGTGTTTCATTGTTTCATTTGATGGGGACAGGTTGTGTTTCCCATTATTGCAGCAGATGTTTTCATCTACTGTCAGATCATGTTCGTGCTTCACAAAATCTCTTGAAGGTGTAAGACATTTCAAACTCTGCACAGTATTTTTCACTCCTTGAACGTTGGTATCATGCTCTGATGAGGGAAACTGGGATGTCTGAAGTCTATGAGCATTCTCCGCATTTGAAGAGTTATCATGATCCATCGTATCACTTGGTGTGGATACTTGTTCCTTCTCAGATTTATGCAAGATATTTCTCTCTTCTCTTTCCTCTGTATCCATCTTATCATTCTCATGCTTCATATCATCATCTGATGACAAGAGCTTATCCTTTTTGTGTTTGGAGAATTTATTACTAGCTTTTGCATGCTTCTTTTGGTCTGAGTCCAATTCAGTTGAGGAAGGAAACAGGTTCTCTTCCAGCATATCACTTTCTTGCTTCATGGTATCATCTGAAGTTTGGTTCTTCTCCAAGGGTAATGGGGGCTTTCTTGTTAGTGTGGTTTTGTTTTCATATTTTCCTGGCTTCATGTTTGAAAATGAAAGACAATTCTCAGTGCTCTGATATGTATTTGTCTCTTCAGCTGTAGAGTTTTCATTTTCTGTTGCATGATTTGGGGATGGCACTTGGTTCTTGCAATCACATGCAGTTTTCTTCTCCACTGTAATATCGTTTCCACAGCTTGTCAGCTCGTCTGAAGAGGGTAGTGGGTGCTTCTCACATCCGTGGGTGGCATGGTCATCTTCCACACCACCAGCTCCCTGTCTTGCCAGATCAATAGGTGGAAGGGCTGGGGGATTTCCAAGGGTGTGATGGATTCTTTGTCCTGCAATCCCACTCATTGGTGTTGGTAAAGGGTTTGATGATGGTGACTGGCATACCTCAGAGTCAGGCCAGGGCATCTCATCTGCAGTAGCATCCTCACGCTCAATGAAGGATTTGGATTGATTGTGACAGGTCTCCAGGTCAGTCAAGGTACTCTTGCCCAGGGCTCGACTGTTTGCACGATTCATCGTTTCCTTTGATGAAGACAATTTGTCTTTCTCAAAATCTTCTTCTGCGAAGTAGAAGTTGTGTTTCACAAGGTCTCCTGGCAAAGGGGTTTGTGTCTTGTCCAAATGAGAAGAGAGGTCCTCTTCTGCAGTACCAGGCTTCTGCTCCTTGTTCTCATTTGAGGATAACATGCGTTTGGTCTGATTTACATCTGGATTTGATATGTCAGCACTGGAATTACCGAAGTTATTTTGTGGACTGGGCATTTGAGGAGGCTGTAGCTGCTTGGTTTTGGATTCATTCTGCATTTGACTGTTGGGTGTTTTATTCTCCTCTTCCTTTTCAGCTGGGACATCACTATCATTTTTGACAGAGGTAGAGGATGTTTTGTATTCACTATGATATTTCAATCCTTCTTTGACTTCCTCAGAACATCTGCCACTTAAACCTGGTGCCTCTTTTTGGACTGTTGGTGGCCTTTTGCCAGAAACTGATGTTAAGACAGTTAGCTGCTGATCATTCATTGGAGGCTCAACTTCACAAGATGCTTGAACTCCTGGAGACTCAAATGGCAGAATGCCTTCCAGTGCTTTCTGCTCTAGAAAGCATTTTTGGCCTGCAAAGAAAGCATCCTTTTCTAGCTCTGTGAGCTCTGTATCAGCTTCCTCTGAACTGTATACGTACATAGTTATTTCAGGAATCTCACCTGTTTTAGTATCCTGAGGACTTTGTTCATGGGATCCTTCAGCTATGCTAGAGTAAGATGAGTTAGAAGGTGGGATGTCTTCCTTAACATGTTGCACAGCGTTGGCAACCACTAATGGTGAAGGAGTATCCAGCCCAGCCGGCACGTTATTCCTGTCACAGCCTAGACTACGTTCAGGTGAGGGAGGAATGCAATCTGCAAGAGCTTTGTTTTCACAGGTAGTAGAAGAAGAGCTATCTAGATTAGGGTTAAAGTTGGGTCCTTGCTTTGTGGAATCTATTTTAGCCTCAGGATGATCCTTTGCATCACACATGGCCTTGGGTGCCACCAGTAAATCTTCTTTGTTCTCCCTGTCCTGTGCTGCATTTCCTGGTGTTTTGTTCTCATCAGGCTCTCTGTCGGACCCCCCCTTTTCCTCCAGTGGTGTGTCACAATTGAAAGGCTGCTTTGCGGCATTATTTTTCGACCAGCTCCAAGGATGGTTAATTTTGGTAGCAATGCTGAGTTTGGGCACTGGGACTGTGGAGCACACTAAAAATTGGGACTCTGGGCTGTTTATACCTGTGGCTGTCATTGCTGCCGTGCGCAGCACTCTGACCTCTGGCTTACGAATAGTTTTTCTCCTGGGGAAGTTTTTAGTCTTTTTCTCACCTTTGCGCAAGAGCGATGCTTTCACCTCTGCAGCTGAGCAGAGAGCGCTTTGTTCAAACTGCTCCTTCAGTTTGGACAGGACCGAACTCCTGTTGACTATTTTCGGCAAACCGCTGTTTGGCCCTTTCTTTTTCCAGCTAGGAGACTTCTCCTTGGCTTCTTTTTCTTCGGCAGCTAAAAATTTCTTCAGGATATTCTTCACTGTGTTTTTCCCACAGGCGCTGCTCCACCTGGCTCTCTCGCTGGGTGCTGTGTCTGCATCCTCCTCCGCTGCTTTTCCATCTCCTCTCCTGTCTCTGTTACCAGCCCTGCTCACCCACAGCTTCTCTTTAATGACCAGTTTGCCAACTTCTCTTCTTTTCTTGGCGTACGGCTCGCGATTGTTGTTTAGAAATCTGGACCGCAAGAGCTGAAATCTGGTGGGATGCTGGCCCCTGTTTGGACCTGGACACGGCTGGTTATAACTCACCTTGTTTTCTTTACCTTCTGTCCATTTTGTCCTCTTGCTGCTGAGCTGCGGATCGCCGGCTGCGAGCTCGGTGACGTACAGCAGCAGGCTGCTGAGAACAGCAAAGGCCCCTTGCTCTGTTGCCATTCTATTGAGCTTCTTCTTCAGCACCAGAGGGTCTACCAGCATCTTATCACCTCCGCAAAAGTGTGTGCTTTTGGTGCTGTGCAAGAGAAAACACAAATGTTCTTTTCAAGCCATCAACATTGCCGCTACCTCCTTATTTTGCTTTAATGGCATGCTGCCGTGCATAAAATGGAAAAAAATCCTTTAATTTAGAACTTCTCAAGAGAGTTGTTGTTAGTGGCCTGTTAAAGAGCATACAAAGTGCTTTACAAGCTTCGTGAGGCATGGTGTAGTGGGAGTGTGCAGGGCTTCACATGGTCCCACACGGCACCGTTGACTCTTTCTTCTGTGTTTTGTGGCCAGCGGAAGCACTTAGGGGAGCAAGCAACACTAGTTGGGGTAACCACATCTCCTCTGTGCCACTCCTTACTCATCTAATATTACTGTGTCCTAACGCAAGGGCGACATCGAAGGTGTTTTCCTCTCCTGCTAGGTAAAAAGTAGGCAAAGATAAATAGATGAGAACGCAGTTAGCAGGAAAACATGGTTCTGCCTCTGGGTTAGAAAAACAGACTCAAACCATTAAAATATCAAGGCTGAGGAGCACAAATATGCCACTGATAGTTTTTGCTATTGGTACAAGTTAGAAGTCAGTAGGCACTTCTCCAGAATTAAAAAAAAACACACAGGATTTGCATGATTTGCTTTTTGACAGCATTCAAATCCTACATCAGGACTATGGTCTTAAATCTGCTTTGTAAGTGTAGCACCACCACCACAACGTCCTTTGACCACAACCCCCTTTGCTCTGGAGCAAGAAGGCTGATATTTTGGACCTACACTTGAGTTTGAAGAATCAGGCCCTTGGACAGCTGGGGATTTAGGCAATGCTTTAATTGGTGTGGATCAGTTACTAAATAAAATACTGAACTCAGCACAAAAACTGGAGCGTGAAGTCAATAACAATAGATGGGGCTGGGAGGGAAAAAACCTGAGAGGTATCGGTTTTCTGACACCACCAAAAGCTGGAAGGTTACTTCACTGTGCAGTGAAATAGCTTCATGCACAGAATGCAGCCTGCATACCAGGAGGGGATTAATTTTTATGAGCAGAAGTGAATGAAAAATTCTTTAAATTAAGCCCACATGTAGAAAATGAAGAAAGGCTGTGAAGAGGCTCATCCTTCTGGGAGTGTCAGCCTCGAAAGGCTGGGGAAGACCCAGCTGTGCCCCACCAGCTGGTACCCCATGGACTCTGAAAGAAATTGGACCCAGCCCCCCACTGTGACATTATGGGGTCTGTTTGCAAAGTGGGGGGCTGGTCCTCGTCCAGTCGGGTAGTGACATTTGGTTTCCATTTGGCTGCATTTCAAGTGCACATATTGAAAATTACATCCCTCAGCAGTGGGATGAAGTTGCCATCTTGAATGGAAGAAGGTCTATTTATAATGACTTTGTAGATATTTTTAAAGGCCAATAAAAGAAAAAAGTGTGACAACTGGCCCGTGTCTAATGTGACAAACAATGCTTCGTAGGTTTTGATTGGGAATAACCACATTTCAGCATAGCACAGGTGCACGCTCCCACATGCATAATGTGGTAACATCTACCCTTTCCCTTACGGAATTGACCACAGCCAGACAAGCAAGGCTCCTGTGCTACACCGAAATCTTTGTTTATCACAACTATGGGAATTTTCAGAATAAAGAGAAAAACTGGAATTCATGGTATAACTAAGCCTAAAAATATCTTGGTTCTCTTTCCCTCCTATAGCCAGTCTGCTGATATTTTGACTGAAACCTTGCCATGGCAGAAGATTTTTCCTCTCCTCCCTAAGAAGTACCTCGTGTATTCAGAAACACATATAGGGCCATCTCAACCTGCATGAGTTAGGGTCGTCTCTGATCTCTCAGAACAGCAGTAGAATCAGATGGCCTGCTTCTGGCTACTTTTTGGATACAATAAATGGCCACAGCAAAATATCAGTGCGTCACCATAGCCAAACTATGTGAAAGAAAGAAGATCAGACCCTCTTTACTATGAGTAGTCAAGGTAATTAATCAATTATGAGCTATAAAATTCAAACAACTTCATTAAAATATATTATTAGTGAGCTCTGTTCAGAGTTTTCCTTTTGTGCTTTTGTTAAAATAAATGTGAGAGCATTCTTATAGGATGCCTTCTGAAATGTAGCACTTGTGGGAACACTGCATTGTCTTAGGTACCAAGACGTGTTGCATGGGTTGAGTGCTTGATCAGTATATACCAGCAAGCAGCAGCAGATGAGCAAACAGCTATGGCACCTTTTTAGGGCATCTGCAGTTCTTCCAAGATGATTGCACCTGCAAACCAGCGTCACAACAGAGCAAATCTGAAATGAGTTGTGTGCAAGGGCTGTTGGTACAATGACACTAAATTCTGACACCGCCACAGAAAATGTGAGTAGTGATGAGATTGTGTTGTCCCAGTGTTTGGTGAACACAATGCTTCCGCCTTGGGGAAGGAGGGCAAAAGTGGAGGGCTTGTCAGGTTTGGGAGCATGACCACAATTTTCAACAGGCCAGCACGTCATCCCTAGTATTTCTTTACCACCTTTTGCCAAGTTGCATCCTGCTGTTCTTAAACTATGTGACCTATCAATGATATATAGTCACCTCCATATTGACTACATACATGTATGGCTGGGAGGAACCAGGCAGGTGCCCCCTGTGCACAAGGGGAACCCCATGCCGCCAGAAGTCACTTCCCACTGGATGACAAGGAGGAAACTTGGACTCCTCCTATGTGCTGTGAAATGGCCTAATGTGGACTTAAGCCTCCTTGCCCCTCCTCCCCTGGAGATGCTGGTTTCCACTGTTTTTAATGTGTGTGGTGCCGCCTCGGCGTGCTGCTGGTTTCTGGAAGCACTGCTGCATCGTTTTCAGTGTCTAGAGAACAGACCTCTTGGACCTCTGGAGTAGGCGAGGCCACCTTCAAAAGTTTCCTATCTTCTTGGCCCGCGAATAATTAAGATGCATAAGACAGGCAGCTTAGCTATTTATTTATAGGTTCTTTGGTGACACTTATCATGGCAGCATCAGGGTGGCAACAGCCTGATATGCTAACAGGCGGCATTGCAACCCTATCCCGCTGGCTGGTCCGTCCCAGGGAAACCTCTGCAGCAGCCACCGCTGTGTCATGGAGCGGAGGAGAGCCAACAGGCTGTTACAGAGAGAGAGGGGCCAGAGCTCTCCCCGAGCCCTGCCTGCACCCTCCTGCATCAACACACTCCTGCCTTTTTTCTCTGTTAGGGCTCCAGAGGTTGCTGAGTAGCAGCGGGTGGTGGCATCCCCTGGCATTTGCTATAAGCAGATGGCTGAAGGAGTTTCTGGTTTCCTGTCTCTGGTGTGGAGAAGAGAAGGTCGTGCTGCTTGATCCTGAATTACCTGTTAAATATCTGACCACCATTTTGCACAGCCTGGCAACCTGAAGGACTAGCTGCTGTGGGGGCAGCGCTCAGGACAGGGCATGGGCAGGAGGAGGCAGCACTACGGACGCTTCATCACAAGACAGGAAAAAAATTGGAAAACACTGTCCAAATTGTAGAAACTGCCAGAGATTGATGGATTGCTCTGCCTCACTGGTGGCTGGCTCTGGGGAAATGGCCACAACCCAGAGTACTCAAGATGCTGGGTCCCGTAGGCCCCCTTGTCCCTGGTCATCTCCGTTGCTCCCTGGCTCTGCATGGAATTTGGTTCAGAGATGCCTGTAGCTAAGGAAGGCAACCAGGAGCAGCTCTGCCTGCTTGGACCAATGCACCTGCTTGGACCGATGCTTGAACCTGCTTGGACCAATGGACAACACTTGGACCTTTTTAATGTTATCAGTGAAATAATGGCCAACATGCTGCTCGCCTGGAGAAATGGTGATTTACAAGTTCAGTCTTTGGGAACCGCCAGTTAATTTATATTATCTTATTTGTCTCTGGAACAAACTTGGTCCTCCCCGGCCTGGATAGAAAGTAAAGTGGGAACAGTTATGAATGCTCTTAATTTTTTCGGTGATTTCTTTTTTCTAAAGGAAGAGGAAAGCCAAAATACTAGAGAAAATCCTATCTTATGCAGGGTATGTTCTCTCTTCTCTATTGCTGAATTTATTACAGATATGCTAGAGGCATCCTAAACTAGAAGGAATATTTTTAGAAAGTCTTGGTATTCTCTTAAATCAAAAGCTACTGACACAAATCCTCCTTTTGGTTTAACGTATCTCCAAAGCAAACAAGAAAGCACCTTGCGAAGCTGCAAAGAGAAAACATGCTCAAACAGTGTTTGTAGTAGCTCATAGTACGGAAAACCTTTCCATATGGATATTGTCATGCAGGCTGCTATTCATAACGACAAGGATCACCTGCTCCTCTTTCTGCCACATAGCATCCCAGTGACGATTGCAGCAATTGTTTACATGGAAAAAGGGGTAGGAAAGTACTTATGTATTTTTAGCTATCTTTTTAAAATGCAGTTCGGCAGCTGGAGCAAGATAGGAGAAACCAACACCACATAGGCAATCACTCAGGATGAAGACAGAAAGTGCTATGTAGACCTCAGTTTCTGAATGTATGAGGTAAAACATAAGGGTAAACACCAGGAACAAATTCTGTGCTTGCTTCTTCTGTGTCATTTCATTAAGGATTCCAGATTTGTGCCCGTGCTGCTGCAGGTGGATCAGAATCTCCTTCACCAAGGTCTACTGTTTGCTTTGTCTGCTGTATGCAACTTCTAACTGTATCATAGTTTGTTGGTTTTCTTGAAAAATAAAAGAAAAAAGGGAAAAAGAAAAAGAAAAAGAAAAAGAAAGAAAAAGAAAAAGAAAAAGAAAGAAAAAGAAAAAGAAAAAGAAAGAAAAAGAAAAAGAAAAAGAAAGAAAAAGAAAAAGAAAAAGAAAGAAAAAGAAAAAGAAAAAGAAAGAAAAAGAAAAAGAAAAAGAAAGAAAAAGAAAAAGAAAAAGAAAGAAAAAGAAAAAGAAAAAGAAAGAAAAAGAAAAAGAAAAAGAAAAAAAGTTGAAGAAGGAGAGGCAAGGTGAGGCAAGGCAAGGTGAGGCGAGGCAAGAGGAAAAAGGAAAAAAAGGAAAAAGGGGAAAAAAGGAAAGAGGAAAAAGGTAAAGCAGTTGTAACTGTTTTTTTCATGGGTTTTTGTGGTGCTCAGACTTGTGAAATGCATCACAGCATGACTGCTGATCTATTACTACTACTTGAAGACCTCAGCCAAAAATTCTGATACTGATACAGCAACATATAATCTGCTCAGTCTAAAAATAAAGAATGATGCTTAGAAAATAGTGTAAGATTAATTTATTTACAAATATTTCAGCCAGTCATATTTTAAAAAAAAAGTTTGTTCTGAAGTCTGAAGAATAATAAAAGTGTAATTCAGAAATTTTAGGCACACTGATGCTTTGCTGCTCCTTGGGGGTATTTTTAGTGTTGGCTTTTCCTTTTCTGGAAGCTTCTAATGTAACGATACCTTGCACCACAGTACTGATGCAGGGATCAGCAATTCATTAAAAGCTAATCCGTGAGACATTAGATTTACAAGTGTCACAGACACATTAGATTTGAGAACAAGGAGGGACAGCAGTGGCGAAAGGATTGTCAAATATACAGAGAATATCCCCATAAGAGGTTGCTACCATTAGTTTTGCAGGAAAGCATTAGTTCTGAAAATTAATTTTGTATGTGTAATTACTGGTCACAGCTGTTTAGGAAGTGGTATTATAGCAAGTTAGACTGAGATCAACCAAAAGAGGTTTTATTTATTTTTTTCCATTTGAGATCATCTCACTGGTTTAAGCAGCGCTCTTTATACTCAGAAATCCTTACATCTGTAAAAAAACCACAAAGCCCATAAGTATCTAACCAGTCTTGAATAATTCAGCTGTCTTTTCTTGCACACAATCTACACACAGCCTATCAGACTAACTCCTGGCTAATTCCTTCGCTATGAACGTCAGTCAGTTATCTACAGGGTTTGATATCGTCTTTATAGAAAGAGAAAATGGCAGAAAACGCTTTACTTTTCCTCCATGGATAGTCGGTAAAGATTCTCGCCCAAGTACTCAAGCCTTTCCCGTTGCTCCAGGTCCTGGTACAAGCCTTTGGGGACTTTGCTTAGGCCATAAACCAAGCCGTACAGGCAGCCGGCAATAGACCCAGTTGCCGCACTTTCTCCTGCAGGTTTAAGCACAATCACAATGGTCTCTTAAAGCCACCTTCCAACACACAACCAAAAAACAGCGCTGTGCTGGGAAGGAAACATGCCGGCGATCAAGCGCGGTGGGGACATGTTGGGTCAGCCCTGACGGCTTTCGCCACCCCGTGTCCTGCCTCTGGCAGTGCCAGGTGAGGGACCCTAGGGCAGAGAGAGACGCCAAGGCAAGGATGTGGTGACACCTCTGTGGCATGCCCTCCTGGGATAGGAACTTATTTAGTTTGGGGAAAATCCACTCCAACACAACAGCTCTTGCAACCAGCTAGCCATTGCTAGGGAAAAAGGAGGGAAGAGTAGTTGCAGGGGACACTGCCACATGGCAAACATCCTGGAATGGAGAGCGTACCTGCCTTTCTAACAGGACAGCATGGCATTACATGCTCTTTTGAACATCTAGCCATGCTGAGTGGCACCAATGCCCCATGTGGTGCCTGTGGGTTTGTAGGGCTCTGCAGCAAGGGGCCGTGAGCTCTCTTGGTTTCATTATGTGCAGTTAAAAGGTTGCGTTGCCAAAGGCACTGGAGATCCCACCTGGAGTACTGCATCCAGCTCTGGGGCCCTCAGCACAGGAAAGACATGGACCTGTTGGAGCGGGTCCAGAGGAGGGCCACAAAAATAGTCAGAGGGCTGGATCACCTCTGCTATGAGAAAAGGCTAAGAGAGTTGAGGTTGTTCAGCCTGGAGGAGTCTCCAGGGAGACCTTATTTTGGTCTTTCAGTACTTAAAGGGGGCCTACAGGAAAGGTGAGGACAAACTTTTTATCAGGGTCTGTTGTGACAGGACAAGGGGTGATTACTTTAACTAAAAGAGGGAAGGTTTAGACTACGTAGAAGGAAGAAATTTTTTATGACGAAGGTGGTGAAACACTGAAACAGGTTGCCCAGTGAGGTGGTAGATACCCCATCCGTGGAGGTGTTCAAGGCCAGGTTGGACGGGCCTCTGAGCAAACTGATCTAGTTGAAGATGTCCCTGCTCATTGCTGGGGGTTCAACTAGATGACCTGTAATGGTTGCTTCCAACCCAAACCATTCTATGATTCTACAGTTCTATGATTTTGGAAGGGGAAGATGCCAGCCCTTTACTTAGTCATATTGGATATACTTTTCATGAACCTCTCGAAATGGTAATATTTGGAGCAACCTTTGAAAAGCAGCATGAATGTCTTGCATGGCAGCTGCCACTGCAAGAAGGGGGTTCAGGGTGTAAAACCAGGGGTACGGGTTTAACGAGTGGCATGGCAGATTGGCCAACAGTGGCAGCTGATGGCCAGGAGGGCTCTCTCCCACCCCAGGGGAGGGAGCTGGGGATGGGAGGCGCGGGGGATCCTCACCTCCGTGGAACATGGAGCGGTTGCAGAGCTCCGTCCAGTCCCCGCCGCAGCCCAGCAGGGCATCATAGGCGATCATGGGGGCGTCGTGGCCTCGTCTCCCACCCCGGCCTTCGGAGCTCCACCTCCGGTATGTCTGCGGGAGAGACGGCGGCGTCAGGGTAGGGCACTCGAAAGGGGGACGTGGGGCTGTGCCAGGGTGGCTTCTCCCTGCTAGGTGGGAATAGCCCCTGGCACAGGGGCAGCCACCACAGCCCAGGTGATGCCAGAGGGGCAGGTATAAGCCTTCACCCCAACTTAATGCACCAAATTCTCAGCAGGCCAAGAACTTGTCTTGATTTAAGCAAGCCAAGAATGCCAAAAAGAAGACTCCAGAGAGATTCCAAGTTCACACCCCAGAAATTCCTTATTATTTAAAAATGAGCGTGAGTGCGGACTGAGTTTGTCAGTTCTCTTCCTGCCTCTTGGAGATATTCTCAACTCCCTTGTCACACATTTGCAAATGTTTTAATTAGCCAGGTTTCACATGGGGCGTGAAAAAGTTCTGATTCAGTAATTTCTTTAGGAGCTCAATTTCAGAATATGTTATTTCAAGTCCCCTTCTCTGACTTTTTCTTGACAAACCCTTTCTCTCTTCTTCCACAAGCATTTAATGAACAAGAGGGAAAATAATTTGCAAAAGAAACATTTATTCCCAAGGAGAATAAATAAGGAAAAAAACCCCCAAATCCCACGTCTAATTTTGCAAAGGAAAACTGGATTTTCTCTAAGAGTAAAAAGAACTCACTTTTCCTGTCTGAAATCCCCAAATGAACTCAATGGTGATAAACTTATAGTAAAAGATTACTTTCCTTTAAAGGAAATGGGCAGCTTTATTTCCTGAAGTTTAAGTAACATGATGGTATGTTGAACTGTTGGTGCTTGGCTGGCTCTTGGCTTCTGCAACACATATGAAGGGTTTGCATTTCTATCTATTCACTTCCACCTCAGCCATTACTCACTTGGTTGTGGTTTATCTGCATGTACATCAAACAAGGCAGAGCTGGACTACTGCTTGCTTTTTGTTTGGTTTTGTTGTTTGCTTGTTTTATTTTTGCAATCTAGAGAGTTTATTTATGTCTTTATGCTGCCCTTGGACACATGCAAACTTTCCGGCCCTATAGCTGTGGTTTGGATGCTGGTGGAGCAATACTGACACCTGCTCTAGGTGACCGTGCCTTGGCAGGGGAGTTGGAGTAGATGATCTCCAGAGGTCCCTTCCAACCCCTACCATTCTGTGATTCTGTGTGATTCTGTGTAATACTACCAAAGGCCAGAGGACTAAGCGTGGAGGTGCTATTCTGGGTGCGCAGGCAGGCGGCTCAAGTGTCGCTCCATTTAGCCCTTTAAGAACACTGATGCTCTGCGCACATCTGGTGTCCTCTCGCCTTCTTGAAACAACTTTACACTAGGGATTGCTGTCCTGGGGACCAAGCCTAGGGGGACTTAACTGCACCAAGTCTGCATTTATCAAACATTTCAAAAGTGCTGCCTCTGTTCAGCTCCCACGCCTCCGTGCAGCCCTGCAGTGTGACACCAGCTCAGCTTCCCTCGGGCAGGTGGGTGAGGAGCGGCAGCACAGAGGGCGTGGATGGAGATGTCAACACATACTCCCTCCTGCTGAAGGCACTGAGCTGCTGCCAAGCCCTGGAGGTAATTTACACATCCCTTCCTTGCTGTAAACCCCTGCAGTCAGTAATTACAGCTGCCTCTGATTTCCTCACCCTCCAGGAGTTGATCAGCTGCCGGCTAGCACTCCCCTTCCATCCCTTTTGCTTCCCTTTCTCAGGGCTGGTTTAAACAACTCCATCTTAAGGGGACGAGGTCCTCACAGTCTAATTGGCCTGGATGACTTTGTTTTGGTTCCTCTCTCATTTTGTCACACATGTTGTATCCAGCCTGGGAAAGTGAGCAGGGTGAGCGATAGGACGAGGGGTAACAGTTTTAAACTGAAAAAGGGAGAATTTATACTAGATATTAGGAAGAAATTCTTTACTGTGAGGGTGGTGAGATACTGGAACAGGTTGCCCAGAGAAGCTGTGGATGCCCCATCCCTGAAAGTGTCCAAGGCCAGGCTGGATGGGGCTTTGAGCAGCCTGGTCTAGTGGGAGGTGTCCCTGCCCAGGGCAGGGAGTTGGAACTAGATGGCCTTCCACCTCCAACCATTCTATGATTCCATGATTCTATGACTTTTTTGCAGGAGCGAAGCTGATCCCAAGTGCAGTGCAGTTTCTGCCTATTCACTGTGTACCTAACATGTTCCAAACACGTATCAGTGAAAAATTATTTATCTTACATTGTTCCATCTTGTATTTATGCAATGAGGAAGGGGTAATTTGTCTTTTATCCCCATATTTCTAGTTATCCCCAAATTTAAGCTGTATACCTGCTTATACAGAATGTACTCTTTGCTGCTTAGCATTTTGAGGTGTAATTTTTTTGAGAGAGGGGAATTGGCTTTGCAATGTATTCAGATCAATACAAGCCAAGTTCAAGGGCTTCACTTTCACATCTTCTGCAGCTGGTATGTGCCTGCAGAAGGGTGTTTCTGGTCGAGCAAGAACGTGCATACACCAGTTGGCAAGAGTGGTGCCAGATATTGGTGCTTTATTAATTGCCTGTACAAAGGCAATTAGCTATACCTCCAGACATGAGTGGCCAAGTAGTTTGGAGGGAGTGCAAAGGAAAGCACTCCTGGGAAACAGACAGGCAGGATGGTTACCTTCTCCTCATTTATTCTTTCCATGGTGAAAAACATGCTCGGCTTATAAGCAAATAAAGTCTCTTGACTTCTGTGAGGCTGTGATCTCTGGCTGGTGGTGGACTTTGGGGGTCAAGCAACATTTTCCTTTCTTATGCCTCAAAATAAATAACTCAATAGGCCAAACTCATTGATCTTGGGCAACAAAAGTTAATTTTGTTTCTGCATTAGGAATTTGTGCCATTCTCTCTTGAAATGATCAGGGGAAATACTGTTGAGTTTGATCTCTCTTTACTATGTCCAGTTCTGGGCTNGCAGGGGGTTGGACTAGATGACCTCCAGAGGTCCCTTTCAACCCTGTGATTCTATGATTCTATGATTCTAAAGCTCTGCTAAGACTCCCGTAGAACTGGAAGGAACAAAAAAAATAGGAACAAGCTCATGGCCCTGAATTAATAAACTAAAACTGTAAGGAGAGCTATTCTTTATGTTTAGACTAAACCATTTCTTATTCTCCACAGTCAATCTGTCTTCCATTGGCACGTTTCACTGTGTAGATGAGCACCTAAAAATATACAAAGTGACTTTTCAGAATAGAGCTGTGCTTTAATAGTCTAGAAAAAAAGGACTGATTTATGGGAAAAGGTGACAAGAACCACATACTTATTGTTTGGCTGCTAAGTGGAGAGCTTTGAGAGATGCCAGCATGTATCAGAAAGCTGTAAACACCAGGGAAGAAGACACATTATTTCTCTTGAGTTAATAAGATATAATCAGAAGTCATGAGGCAAAGGAAAGATCATGTATGCTATAAAATAGTATCCCGTAGGACGTGGTGAAACACCATCTCTCGAGACACTTAAAACTAGCCTGGGCACAACCTGCGTTGGCAGAGCATTGCTTAGGATGGCTGTCTTCTATTCAAAGGATCATATCCAAGTCCAGCTCCTAGTACTCAGAGGGATTTCTGTGGGACCTGGGCCACAGCCCCATTAGGCTTTCGTAAGTTACCTTTTCCAACCCTCAAATACCCGTGGCTTAAGTTTTGTACCTTCTCTGGGCCTCAACGCATCTGAGCATTATGTCCCTCTCTCTGCACCATTTTCTCCCATTGCAGCAGCCCCAGGACCGGTGGCAACTGCTTTTTCACATTAACACATACCTGAGCCAAGGATGTGAGTTGTTTTTTCTTTCTTGAAATGTTAGAAAAAAAATCTAAAGACTTCCTGACTGCTCTGTCACTGCTCTGTCAGTTGAAAAATACTGGTGTTTCTCTTTGAAAACACACCTCTATTCAGAGCCTTTCTGAGCACTTTCTGAAGTTGCAGTTACCTTTTCTCGCTCCTCTGCATCATAGTTGTCTGGAAAGACAGCTTTATTCTGATTTTCCTCGTTGATTTCTCTCTCCTCCAAATAAAACTGCCACTTTGCTTCGAAGTAAAACCAGTGCTCCTGATACTCTGAGAGCAAAAGAAATCAGTGATGTAGCATTTCATCTTGGCAACATTTTCAGTTCTACTTAAGTATGTTTTAAAGAAAATGACAGACCTGACAAACTGGGTATTTTACAGTAACATACATTAAAAAGGCATATGTACTAATTATGCATTTTAATATGAAGTGGGACTTCTAACTGGAAACAGAAGATGTGAAAGAAAGAAGAAAATATTTTCAGAATCTTATGCTAAATTGCCTCCTACCTCAGTTACCAGTTTTTACTCACATAATTTCTGTAGTATTTCTGTTCCATTCTCACAGTATTTCTGTGTGGTTTTTCAGGAAAAGGCAGGTAGGAAAGACTAAGATTTCCATTTGCATATTAATATGTATCCAATGTAGTAAAAGGGATAAACAACACACACACATCTGCTATCTGTGTCCATACAAATAAGCCTTTTTAAAGAACCACAGGTCTTTCTCCTTTTTCTGTCACTTTAGGAAGAGCACCTCTAATCATGTTTAACTTTACATGTGTGAATAATCTTACCCAATTCAGGTTTTTTCAAGCCAATGCTCTGGTTCAACCTTTATAGAAAGGCTTAGAAAGGCACATAAGTCACCCTGACCTGTTAAGCACACAAATGTGCACCCACCTGCAGAATTGAGACCTGAGTGAAACCCCGCCTGGGAAGCCGATGGGGTAAGGAATTAGAAATAGTGAGATTCACTGGTGACCCTCTTTGGTAATCCAGATTTTTAAAGCAGTTCAATTCCATGGTAAAAAATCCAAGCTGCCTTGTAGGACCTGACACTTTCACAAAGTTGCCGGTTGCCCAGCTCCAGACAGGGATGAGCCTTCAACCACGTGGCCCTGTGTGCCTGGGAATGCCCAGCTGCTCTTTTCCTGAGTCCATGCCCCAGTTCTGCCTGGTTACAAGGAAGCCATTCATTAGAACCCTAAAAATAGGGGGGTGTTTAGAAAAACAGAGTGAAAGTGCACTCACAGCCATCAGGCCAAGGAGAGCATCTTGAGAAAAAATAATCACACGGTGTTGTTTGTTGAAGTAAACTACTGAGGCCCTGGTTACACCAGCTAGTCCCAAAACTTCTTTTAAAACACAGGTGATCTGAGAGGTTTCTTTCTCTGTGTTTGGGGTTTTTTTTTTTCCTATTTCCTCCATGACTATAAAACAAGAATGCCTCAAAAACGAATGTTTTCTATATGGCACCTCAACAAGCAAGGAAGTGTCGTTATTCCAATGCACAGGCTCAGAAAAAAAGGGATCAAGGAATTGCAGGACATTTTGGTTGCATGGAAGACCGGTAGCATGGTCAGAAATCCCACGCCACCAGCCCCAGCAAGGCTCTGCCCCATTCCTTGAGCCCAGCCTGAGATAACAATCACATTCTGTGACAGGCTGAGAGAGTTGGGGTTGTTCAGCCTGGAGAAGAGAAGGCTCCAAGGAGACCTTACAGCAGCCTTCCAGTACCTAAAGGGGGCCTACAGGAGAGATGGGGAGGGACTCTTTATCAGGGAGTGTAATGATAGGACACAGGGTAACAGTTTCAAATTGAAGGAGGGTAATTTTAGATTGGATATCGGGAAGAAATTATTTCCTACGAGGATGGTGAGGCAGTGGAACAGGTTGCCCAGGGAAGTTATCAATGCCCCATCCCTGGAAGTGTTCAAGGCCAGGCTGGATGGGGCTCTGAGCAGCCTGGTCTAGTGGGAGGTGTCCCTGCCCAGGGCAGGGGGTTGGAACTAAATGATGTTTAAATTCCCTTCCAACCTGAACCATTCTGCGATTCGGGTCCATGGGAGTATCTGGCAAGTAATCACAGCTGAATATCAGAGAGGGCTGCTGAGTCGAGCCCTCTGCCACTGAACACTGTGCTTGTTAGCCACAGGGGATAACACAGCTAAAAAAGAGTTTTCTAAAACTGGAGGACTCTGTTTAGCAGCATTCCTTTGCCGTGCATCTCACCAGCCAAAGAGCTTAACTTTAATGCAGGAGATTTTTCCCGCTACCAAAATAGGAGGAAGTTCAACAATACAGGCACTAGCTGGAGAGTGTGCCTCAAGAGTCCGGCGTGCATACCTCCATGCCGAGGGCTCCTGCTGGGCTGGAGTGACAGGGACCTGCTGCAAAATGGCTCAGAGAGGAGCTCGCTCACACTAATCCTGCACCTGCTCCTCATAGGTCTCGGCTAAAAAAATCCTGGTGCGCAATGAGGCGCAGACGAAAACGCGAGGTCTTTCAGGAAGGCTCCCTGGGGCTCCTTTCAGATTTTAAAGCAGCAGTTTCCCTTCCCGGGTAAATCTTCATTCCCGAATGCTCTTGAGTAAAGATTTCCATTGGATGCAATCTTTCTCAATAGCCTTTCTTTGAGATCGACAGAAAAACCTCTTTCCTCGATTTTTTAATGTAATGATTCTCGTCTGTCCTCAGCAGGTCTCACTGTTACAAATGCATCGCTCGCTAGCTAGAGGGGACTAAAATACCTTTGCCCTGAAGAGCACATACATTAGTAAAGTAGCAATATCAAGTTCAGTAGTTGTGTTACGCTTGGCTGTTTCAAAACAAGGGTACAACAGGTTTCATCTAATGTATTTGTTCAGAAAAGCAACAAGACAAATCTGAATTTGCAGTCAAAACCTAAATCTTGGTCAGGAGGCATCTGCAGGTGAACTTTTCCTGGAAAAATGAGGAATGTCAGTGTGTTTTCTTATGGAAAATATTGGACTGTGCTAATTGATGTAAGGGAGCTGCATAATTCATATCTCAGCAGTCAGTTTGCCTAATAACCTGCTGAATACCATTTCCTCCCTGCTCCCTGCCCAGCAATCTTTAAAGACTTCCTAAAAATAATCTGTGCAGTAGGGCATTATCTTTGCTATTTCTCTTTGTATTTTTGCCACTTATATGCCAGGGACCTAACAGTAGAAGAAGGCAGCACCACCTGCAGAGAGCTTACAGTCTGAGCAGAAAAGCAGGAGGGTAGACAGTGGAGATGGGAGAGGGGGGGAGGCAGCAAAAATGGAGAGACTGGGGAATGACGTTTCTTCAGTGTCTTTCTAGCTGAACATACGTTTAAGAAAACAACTCTTTTGATTCAGACCCATTACCTGCCATGTGGCGAATGGTCTTCTTGCAGTATTCTTCAGCCATCGGCACAACCTTCATCATCTCTCTTCCCCACTGCACAAGGGGTTTCCCTTGTATTGCATACGCCACAAAGAGAGCTGTGCATAGGGACCCTAGAAAGCCTGGAATTAATAGATAACAATGATTACCAATGCACAGTATGGGCTCTTACCATCCTTGTCATGTCCTTCATAAAATCATTAGTGGAATGCCTCACGGCTGTTGGGTAGATTAATGAATGTACATAACCTACCTCCGCCTGTTTGCAGGCTGGCTCGTGGCACGTTGAGGTTCTTGGCTGATGTGCTGCACCCATTGGCTTACAACTTATTTTACATAGAAGGGACCTTCTGTTCTCGGTGGTGTAACGTGACAGAAATTGAGGTAGGGGTCAAAAATAAACATCATCCACTAATGTAATACTGAAAATCTTCTAATTGAAGTCACATGAAACAATTGACTTGCACAAAGTGATTTGGTTACAGACTGTATCACCTTGCTTACACAGTCATCCAGCTCAAGGGCTGTGGTTGTCAGATCTAACATTATTTCTGGCTCATTTTACTCTAAGGGGACAACTTCATGCCTTACTTGGACAATTGCTTCTTTCCTCTAATGGAACAAGCCCATGTCCCCTAAGAGAACAGAAGCAATTGTCCAAGTAGGACATGCTGTCTGACTGCCTAGCTAAGTCTTCCACTTTGGATACGAACATAATTAAGATGAACTTTCTGTTAAGGGGCACTCAACGCTTCCATGATGTCAGAAACAGAGGAGATCATTTCTCATATTTGCTTGTGCTCTTGGCATTCTTTCAAAGGCAACAAACCAACCCAGTGCAAGGTGCAAAAGAAGGTTAAGAAAACAACTCAGTCGTTTAAATAAGCCCCAGGTGAGCAAACTATTGATGCGTGTGCTTCTCTCAGTGCATGGGTCCAAAAGCATTCACTCGTACATTGACTTCAGCATGAACTTTGTGTGTTTTGTTAAAGGTAAAACCAAATTATTTGAGGAGGTTACAAGTCCAGAAGAAAGGATTACTCATGCTCTCTGCCATAAGACCTGCAATACTGGGTCGGGCCAAAGGCATGTGTAACCCAGGATCCAATAGATGCTTTCAGAAAGAATAAAAAAAACAGGTAGAGCCAGCTGAAAGGGTCTCACTCAGATAGACAGCACTTAACCGAACTGGCATAAAGGTCCTTGAGTGTCACATTCAGCATGAGGGTGGCAGCAGAGAGTTTAGAGGGTGAAACAAAGGGCTAGCAGGGGACACTGGGTGGTGAAGAGGGTGATAGAGGCTGGGTCATGCCCAGAAAGTTTTGAGGGGGCTGGCAGTCTCTTCTTGCCCACTCCCCCTCCCCCTGATGCTACTGCCCTGCTCCTGGCAGCCCTGACGTAGCCTCCTGCCCCTCACTGGGGAAGAAAGCAAGCCCCAGCCGAGGTTTCTGGCTCTGCCTATTAATGCCAGTACAGAGTGAGCCTAATTGGTTTGGCTGGTCTGCTCCCCAGAGCTTCTGTACTAGCTTAGGGGCAATTTTAATTACACAGTTTGATTGCTTTTAACAGCAACAGCCCTTCTCGTCTGCTTGCCTGATACCTTTTGAACCCAGGCTTATTTGTGGACTTTGCAGCTGCCTGCAGCAGTGAGGGCTGCAGCTTAAGGACGCACAACACGGGGAAATATTTCCTTTNTGCAAAACTCTACACTTGCCCTTACTGACATGTACACTTACACTTGCCCTGACTGACATGTCAATTGGATTTCCCTTGTCTTTGAGTTACGAGAATCACAACTGACGTTTCCCTGGCACCTTTCAGGATGGCAGTGAGGTCCGTGGTGGCTCTTCTACCCCTTTCCTCCCCACCTCTCCACCGTGCCACTCTTTTCCCAGTTGAAAACTCCTTCTGGGTGTAATTTCTCCTTGTATGGAAAGCATTTGATGACTTGGATGCCCCTTGCTGCCATTTTCTGACTCTTACTAGAGAGACAGGAGACCCAGAACTGCAAGCAGTCTTACTGCTGCTAATGCACCATGGATTTTATATATTGGCTTAATGATATTTTCTGTTTTGTTTTGAATTCTTTTCCTCTAATTTTATGCCATCCTGATGGCTTTTCTGACTGCTTCAAAGCACTGAGCGTGTTGAACGTGTCACCATTCATTATGGTTTTATTTATTGCTGTCGAAAGCAGGAAGAGTGAATATGTGCTTACATAGCATAACATTATCAGAATGACAGACCTAAATATTCAAAACATTAAATCTACTTATTTATGTTGCTTAGAGAATGCTTCAGATTGTGTCCTAAAATATGCGGCGTTAGATTTTTTTGGCTTTCTACCTTTACCTACAGTGATTGGGTATGACAAAACCTGTGAAGAGAAAAATGTCATTATCCCCTGAACCATAAACCTGCACGATAACAGCAAGTCATCTAGATGTACATGAATCCTAAAATTTTATCAGGGAAAGTTACATGAATATGTTTTGGACAAGATGGGTTGTGTTCAGTTATTGGGATTCTAGGAGGGAAAACTCCTATGCCTGAGGCTGCTGTTTGTGTAATATACAAGCAAATATATAAGCTTACGTAAGCAATGTATACATGTATACACTATAGAAGCAAATATATAAGCTTACATAAGGAATGTATACATGTATATACTCTCCAAGCAAAATTCAAACTAAGGCCTTGGAGTCTGCAAAGCAGAATCCGTTTAACCAGGTGAATTCATGAGGCGTGTTAGTCCCTGTGGAAGCAAAAAGCATCATTAGGGACCTCACCGCGCCGATATGTCAGCGGGCATTACCTGTAGGATGGTTATGAGTCATTCGTCCGCACTCAATGCTCACTTCAATGAGCGACTCCAGCCTCTCTGGCTTCCAGTATCGCATCCCTAAACACATGGCTTTTGTGGATGCTCCAAATCCGGAACCTAAAGTAAAAAGATAATGCAAGCATTTAAAAGGAGACTAATGATACACAAATATGTTGATAAAATGTGAAACAAGCGCATTTCATTAATTCAATTCGTGTGTGGGAACTCCTCAGGGAGTGGGAAATTAGCATACTAAGCGAGTTACAAGTTTTGAAAGTTTCTTGTGAGGAATTTTGCTTCTGCACATTCTGGTTTTACAGGTACATCCCAATATTCTCAAGTGCTACAAAGAGCATAGTAGGTTCAGAAAGCAGCTCACTGTCTTGTTCACAGCACTTGTTTGACTCACACTCATGTCATCTTTACTCATTCTTGGCTGACACCTCTGTTTTGCTTGCTCCAGGTGCCAGCACTGGAAACAGAAGTTTGAGAAACAGATACACTTTTACTATGCCCTTATTTTAGTAGTCTTCATGCTGAAAGCACATGATTAAAACACTTTATGTGAGTATCACAGCTGATCTCACAATTTTAATGCATGTTTCATCCTAGAGAGCCCCACAGGTAGTTCACAAAATAGTTTCTGCTACATACAAAAGTAATGTGTCCAAAAAGAAACTAAAGGCTACAGAGCCAAATCCTCCAAAGTCAGGCACCGTCAGAATGGAGGTTTCCTCTGCGACCTGAAGTCAGTGCTTGTGTGCGCACTCATTACGGTGCAGCCTGCACTTCTTGAGCTTGGTCTTAGGAATTTCTGCCTTGTGCATCATGGAGTTTATTTATTGAATAGCTAATTCAGTATTTCTTTTAATCCTCAGCACTGAGTGCACGAACCCAGGTGTTCAACTTTTAAACACTTAATTGAGTGGAGAGTTAAATTTACTGATGAGTTTCTCTGCAGTACTTATCACAGTAATATCAGGCTCCCACAGAAGTTTTAATGAGCTTATCTTCACAAGGCACCAGTGAGGTGATTATCTCCTCTTTGCAGCTGGTGAGACAGTGCCCAAAAAAGCATTAACTCGTTGCAGGCACTCACCCAGAGATGGATAGGGTTCGATTTTTCAAAGTACTTGGCATTTTTCAGCACTGTCATTGCTCAATCACACGTCCCAGTGACCTTGGGTATAGCTGAGAGCAATCAGCATCTCTCTACTTGGTCCCTGGAAGATAAGGGGCATATTTATGCCACCTAATTTTAGCCTCTGTGGAACCTGCATTAGGAGCACAGTCTCCCTGTCTTTCCCAGACTGGCAGCGTGGAGAAAGGCTGTATCTCCATTAGCCAATGCAATGGTGTAGGAGGAGAAATTCATTAGACAGAGTGAATTGAAGTAGCAGATGCCAAGGAGCCAATGTCAGGGCTTTTAGACATCTGTCTTCAGAACAGCCCTCAGCTGCTCCACCTGGACTGTGCCTGCTGTGGGCGCAGAGCACCAGGGACTGTCTTGGAGCACTACTTGCCATTTAGTGTCATCCCAAGCAGCACCAGCTCGGGTGTCCTGAGATCATGACTGTGATCACAGTGTAGTAGTGGAGATGGCAGGAAGATTTACTTCAAGCTAAACTGAAGCCTGAGCCAAACTAACATAAGCCCCCCCATTAGCATGTCCAGGTGCAATACAGACCAACCAGGGTCTGAATTTCAAGAGAAGAGATCGTCTCCTTGGAGAGCAGCTATCCTGAGTGAGCACCCTGGTTAGGTGATCTAGTCAGATTAGCTGAAGACTTTTCTCCCCCCCCTCAGAGACTAATGTGCAAATTTTGCCTGCAATAACTCTCTCCCAAAGGGCCAAACACCTGACAAATGTGACATGAAAGCTTTTGCAAAACACCATTTTGTTCCCTGCAATCTCAGAGCTTCCTTCCCTTTCCTTGCTAACCTTCCTGATGATAGCAATGAAAGGGGCCCTCTCCAGAACACCTTTGGACACTGCTCCTCGTGAAAAGGCCGGATACTTGTTCTGCAAATGGTGTGATTGCTCCTGTACCTCACATCTACTGCAGCTGTAGTGCTTGGTTATTGAGGAGCCAGGAGCAGATAAAACTGTCTACCTATCCCACAAATCACATAGAAACCACAAGAAAAAGTCATGAAGGAAATCCAGTTTTCCAGAGCACCAGTCAGCTTGACTAGGAGAACATATCTTCTCCTGCTTGCAAGACCAAACTCCTCATTAAACTATCTGCTTTCATAGAGCAGCAGATGAGAGTCTTCCTCACTATGCAGTCCTGGTTCCTCCAAAGGACACAATCTGTGCTGGTTATCCAAGAGGGAAGGGTGGTTTGCTACAGAGAGCTGCTAACTGAGTAACATCTCTCAGTAAATACAAGGTGGAGGATGCACTACAGTAATCTGACCGCTGGTCAAAGGAGCTTGTCTTTGCAACTTCATTGTGTTCCTCCAGTCTAGGAGTTTATACTGAAATCTTCTGCAGAATTAGACAAGCAAACTCAGTAACAAAAAATTCCATCACATGGAGTAACATTAAGCCTAGACAGGGCTTCAGGTGATTAGCGGCTGTTACCTCCCATGTCTCAGTATCTACCATTTGAATCCATGAAGTCAGAGAGAGCAAGACTAGCCCAAGCAACAGATGAGATGTGTAAGAGCATAAGGACTGTCCTCCATGATGAGACAAAGTTCTACCTAATTTATCATGTCCAACAGTGGCCAACGGAGAGGATATTTAAGAAGGAGTAAAAGAAAAGTACAATGACACTACTCCTTTGCACTAACTAAGCTGCTGACAGTTTGTCTCCCTGATCCAGAAGGCAGCTGGTTATTCGCCTTTCTGCTTAACTATCCTTGAAGGATTTACCTTGGGTGACTTTGTCCACATGAAGTGTAGCATCTGCAAATTGGCATTGGAAAATAGTTGTGCAGCTTAATGAGATGTTGTGTGAAGAAATCTTTCCTTTTGGTTGCTTGGAACTCATGATCTGCCACTTTCATTTGCAGTCCCTAGTTCCTGTGCTGGAGGAGACAGTGACTTTTCTCTGTGTCGTGTCCTGTGCCATCCCACCCTCCACCTCCCCCAATATGTATGACTTTTCATTTATCTGCATCATTTGGTTCTGCTACTGTGCAACAGTAGCAACTCTTCCTCAACTCTGTTTCATATTACCTTTGACTTTTTTGACCCACTATGCACTTGCGTTTACAGATGGTTTGTCGACATGTTGAACAGAGGTCCAGCACAGGCATCTCCTTCTCTATGGAGAAGACAGACTCCAAACTCCTGCTCTTTATTTACTGTCTTTAAACTAGTTGTCTATTCCCAGGAGAACATTTCCATCATCCTGTAATGACTTAGTGCTTCATCACTTAGTGGCTCGGATGAGGAACCTTGTTGAGTGTCTTTTGAAAATCCTAACAGACCACCTTCACATCTCCTTTTTGCTCCTGTTTCTTGGCTACTTCATGAGCTTTCTAATAGATTTCTGAGGTGTGACTTCTTTTCACAAAAGCTGTGTCAACACTTTCTTATTACATCATTTTTGTTCATGCACGACATTGTTCTCTTTTACTATGTAATACCTCAGTGTGCTTTACTTCACTTTACATCTGTAGAATAATAAAGATCAACTTAATGGCTGCCAAGCCCTGAAGAGGACATGTCTTACAGTTCTGCATGAGAACTTAGAGCCTGGTCCCTTTATCTCCTGTCCCTCTGTGTCTTAACCTTCATTTTTGCTCCCCAATTTTCTGTATTTAATTCATACATTTTCTTTGTGCTCCCCTAGCAATGCCACCAGCAAAAAGGCATTGCTATTCTCAAGTGCTACTAGAAAGCCCTACAGCTGCCCCAGTAGCTGCAAATAAAGACCAGCTTGCATGCGGCAGCCTCAGCCTGAAATGCACACAATACAGGTAGAGCCAGGCTGCCATTTGACTGGACTTTCACCATGTCTCCAAAGGTACATCTTTGGCTCAAGGGGTACCACCTTATGTCAGAGACGTCTCTTCTGAACAGTTTGAGTTTTTAGCAGTGGAACAAAACATTTTTACCATGTCTCAGAAACAGCAGACTCACCTGCACCGAAATTTTTAACAAACTCTGACAAGACAAACAGCAGCAAGCACTCAACAGTGAGAACTGCATCCTCGAGTTTATCAATTGGAAACAAGCTCTTAAAACAGAAGGTGTTACAGAGCCTTGGGCAAGTCTTCTGGTGGTCAGTAATCTCAGCAGCCTTTAACGTAATTTGGGTACCTCTGCAATGAGTGAGGGAATGAGCATCACATGAGGTGGCAGAGACACACCGGGTCGTTTGATTTAAGAACTCAGTGTTCTGACTATACCCACGTGAATTTGAACAGAGGAGCTTCATATAAACAATGCAAAATTACCTAAGCTATGATTTCACTGGTCCATGAAGGCTGACACATGAATTCTTGCTAGAAGCGAGATAAGGCAAAATGACCACAAGAAAACAGCATTTTAGTTCCAGCGCATCCAAGATATCACCTGACTGCTAGGCATTCAATGCCCACAGAATGCTTTTGCCTTGAAAAAAAACTTGTGAAAATTCAGTTTAAAAGTTAATTATGCCCATAGCAGTGTCAGGTCCCGTGACAGGCTTAACATCTCCACCTCAGGTCACTGATTCTTTTGCTCTCATGGTAGAAAAAAGGCTTCTTGAGGCTTCAGGGTCATATTTGTCAGACCAGATGGAAAAGGAAGGTTTTAGCTGCCAAGTCTCAAGGCAGGAATTAATTTTAGATCATTCTAGCCCAGACTATCCCAAGAGCAAATAGTTTGTCATGGAAAGCTGGTGAGGAGGAAGGCTAAAAGAAGAGATGTGGCTCCAACACAGTAATGGACTGGGGAACAGCTGTGATCCACTGCTGGAGGTGCTGAGAGCTCCTCAGGGCCACCATCGGCTCACACAAATTTTACTCACTATCAGTCAGAAAACGTATGACAACTGCCAAAGGGGCACTCTCTCAGATCTGCCTGCCCGAGAGCGGGGTGAGCTGAATAAACGGGGATTGGATCCTTTTCCCTCCCAGCAGCTGCTGTGAGGAGCGGCGGCCAAGCGAGGGATGCTTTTTGTGTCAGACAAAACTGACTGCAGAGACCCAGAAATAGCCATGGCTTTGTGCCGCCGGGCCCTTGCCATGATGTTACATCAATATGCAATGCTGTTGAGCGGTGCCAATACGTACTGCAGTGGCAGAGCATCACACCGACACAGCGCAATGCCTGCGTGAGCTGCCATAGTCTTGTGGCCGTCCAGGTCTACCTCCTCCTCCTCTGATAATGATGCGGCGTCTCTACAGTCTTTCAAGATTAGTTGCACTGGATGGGTATATGTGTATGTGTGTGCGCATAGCTGCATGCGTGCTGTTTAACTTGAAGTAGAAATTCAATTCATCATAAAATGGAATTATCATAAAGAGAGAGAAAGAGAGGGTCACGGGTAGGGAAAGGGGGATAAAAAGATTAGGGATTATGAGCAAAACAGTCACAGTTAGCAGGGCTTCCTCCTGGAGGCAACTCTCTGCTTTCCCTCCTGTGAACAGGTTGGTGCACAGAGCATTTCACAAGCATGGCTTTTTGTTTCAGATCTGCCTTTGCTGAAAAGGTCCAAGACTACAAATATTTAAGCAAGAGATGGCAGAAAATATTTCTTAAAATAACCATTAAACTCAAGGACAAAGGTCTGGACCCAGAGGCACAGAGCCAAGAACAAAGTCTCTTTAAATAGATGTTAAAGAGGGAAGGGTTCATTTACGAGAGGACATAGTGCCCTACAGAAGGAATTCCTGGCAGATCTCTCGCCATCCTCAGGCAAACATGGAAACGTTTCAGGGGTAGTAGCCTTTGATGTCAGGGGGAAAAAGGAAACAATTTCCATACAGCCACAAACACTGAAAGCATGCATTATTCAAGCCAGGATCTATAAACGGAAGGTGGTACCGTACCCTTTTCATTGAACGGCGTGTGCCAAGCAAGAAGGTAGTTGTCTGGCTTTAATTCCCTGCAGCCTTCAATGGTAGCGGGGTCTGGCCGCCTCCCTGAGAGTTTGTCGATAGCATCCACGTAGCGCTTTACCAGCTCCCGGTACAGGTCTTCTAAACACCAGTAATCTGCTCAGAGGAGGGAAGAGAAGGTGGCTATGTGAAGGCAGAAGAGCAAGAGAGCACTGAAAACAAACAAGCAAGCTCACTATGGATTTAAGAAATGTTCGTATTTCCACTTCCAGTGCACTGACTTGTGTTCCTGGTGCCACTGTCAACACATTGTTACACACCATGAGAGGGGGCTGGAGGGAGAACAGCCTCATATCTCTGTCTCATCTTTTCCTGCTTTCCTTTCCACTCTTAATTCCTTTAATCGGAAAGATGAAGTCATTCTGTTTGTCAACAGTAGCTGCTCAAAGGCTTATATAGGCTCCATGGTGTGAAGTATTTTGCAGAGGTGTCTAACTGCAAGGTGAGTGGGTTGCCACGGTGGGGCCTGGGTGTGCGCATGAAGGCAGCTATGCCTGGTTCAGCCCGTGCCTTTGCCGTCATTTGCAGACACAAATCCAATTTAAAAATGAAAGCCTTTTTTTTTTTTTTTTTTAATTACCACCAAATTATTTTAAAGAGGTATGTATGGTTAAACACAAAAGCAAATTAGTGACATTGGTTTTTATTCTGTATTTTATATTTATTTTGTCTAAAATTTGTAAGTCTTTCATACGGGCATCTCTATATCTTATGTCAGTACAGCAACCAGAAGAGCGAGCTTTTATAAAAATTATTATGAAGGTCAGTAACAATAGTAAATCCCTACAGTCTATAGTATTTCCAGCAGATACATTTATTTCTGGAATAAGTTCACTAAAAATATCTGTTTATTGATTCTCTTTACCAAAGCCTACAGTCTTGCCTAAGGAGGAACCTTCCACCTGTTGAACATATACTGTTTCTTCAGTATAGCTGCTTCTCTCGGCTGCTGTTGCATTTTGCTGGACTTGAGGATCCCTGCCCTCAGCTCTTGCTGAGAACAAGCTTCCACTGGCATCTATTAGAGTTGTGTAATCAGTGGGAACTGAGGAGACCACCAGGATGCGTTCATTTATATCTTCTCTATGTACTTAAAGAAACCCCACACAATACTCTGTTTGACACACAGATTGAGTGATACAGGAGGGGAAGTTCTTCTAAAAATATCCTCATTTTGTCGAAGGCGGTGATTTCTTGACATCCACAGAAGAGGTTTAATTTAAGAGAAAGTTTGGAACCCCTTAAACCAGTCACTTGAAACTGCCAGTTATGCAGACAGGTGAATAAAGAAGACGCAGTGTAAAACCAAGATTCCCCTCCTTTCGCATAAAAGAATACCCTGTCCACTATGCTGGCCATCCCACATACAATTCTAGAGGAACAAGATAGATACTTTCAACCTGCCGACTCTTTCCAGATTTAGGAATCAGGTGTCGGTTTCTCCGGATGGGAGCCAGGAGCAGGATATACCACCCAGGCAGCTTCTGCAGAAGCCTCGTCCCCAGAGCCAGAGTCCCTGTGGTCCAGCACCTCCAGGCTGCCCAAGCCCACCACAGTTCCCACACCTGGACACAGGCTGACATCTCAGCCCTCAAGTCAATAGGACAGGTTCTTTGTTTAGAAATGAATCCTTATTTTTTAAAACCCATGTTTAAGTCAGAGAGGAAAAGGCTTTCCTTGTAGCAGGGGTAATTCCTTGTGCTTTTGACAATACTGTTTTCATTCCTTCCTTATGGGACAGATTCCTATTGGCAGCAGATGTTTCATTTATCCTTCATTGTGGGATCAGACTTTCAGTCTGTGCACGTGGTGGATTTGGGGAGAACCAGCTCAGTCTGCAGCACTGCTCACAGCCCTCGCTCCTTCTGGCCATGGTCCTCCTGGGTTGTCCTCCATGCAGCCAGCAAACAGGACACGCGGGGAGAAGGGCAGTGATGGACAAGAATGTTTTTACTGCTCATTTGCACTCCTTTTTTTTTTGATCAGAGGATCACAGAATGACAGGGGATGGAAGGGACCTCTGGAGATCATCTTGTCCAACCCCCTGCCAGAGCAGGGCCACCTTAGAGCAGGTTACACAGGAACCCATCCAGGCGGGTTTTGAATGTCTCCAGAGACGGAGACTCCACCACCTCCCTGGGCAGCCTGTGCCAGGGCTCTGCCACCCTCAAGGTGGAAGGCAGGTCCCTGGGGCTGGTGGCAGCTGCCTTCAACCTCATAGACCCACATTCACCTTTAGCTTCACTCTGTAGACTTGAGTGATTTTGCACATGGGCCAGGCCACCATCAAGCCCAGTGGCTTTTTTGGTGTTCCCCTTGCCAGGAGGAGATGCTGCGGTGGGCAGGAGTGGTTCTGTTTCCCTTGTGAGTAGCTGAGAGGAGGACTCGCTTTCCTCCGTTCACCAAAATTACTAGGAAATAAAGATTTCTTACTAAAATTCCCCGCACCAGCTTGTTGCTTTCTCACCAGCCCATAAAAACACCTTTTTAAAAAGCTTGTCTGATCAGGTTGAAGAAAGGAGAAAGTCGGATAAACACAGCTGATGGGAGTTACAGCTGAGACTTTTTTTTCTTTAGACCCACAGTGCTCCTGCTATATTTAAGAAATAAGATTTATTGTTTTACTGCAAGTCTAACTGACTTGATTACCCAGAAGTTAGGGTTTTAGAGACCTCAATAAGCAAGAAACATACGATACGTATTTAATCATAGCCTATATTCAGAAATATGTTAGTCATCTTTTTTCTTGATAGGCTGACTTCTTGTCCTTATCTTTAGTGTATTAGCTACCGCTTAAACCATTGGTTAGCTAATAGCCAAGCATGAAGTGTCCAACACACTCTTCAACTGATCTCTATGTACTAAATTTAGAGCAGATTGGAAGCAGGCAGATAAAGCAGGGAAACAGAAGCACAAGGGAAATTTCATTGACGTGAAGCTCCATTGTGAGTTTCTGCTACTGTTAGTTGCCCAGCATTATGCGTGTTGAGACAAATCAGGAATAATTTTACAGAGATTAAAAAATTTGATTCATCCCGAAGAGGCAAAATATTGCTGGATGGTCACTGTCTTCGGTTGTACTTTTGATGATGATCTTGACAGTCTCAGAAAGCTCTAGTCCAGTGGGCAGGGTGTCTATATAAATATCATCGCATCTTACAAAAGACTATCCCTGCCTTAAGAAAAACCAAATGTTCTTTTTCAGACTATTGTGATGTTAGAAGACATACATCTATAACTTCCATTATTCTGATAGACTTTACTATAAACATAGTATGTTAGAATATTTTTGGGACTAAAGACACAGAGCTCTCCTTAGAAAGCAAATTATTGCATTTCTGCCCTTGCAGGTGCAGCCCTTTGCCCTCGGGCCAGCAAAGAGAAGACAGCACTAGTGATTTCAGCCTGAAAGAGGAACGAAGCTGACTGTACACCAGCCTGTAGCTAGTTCTGAACATAAACCTGTTAAAAATGCACTTAGAAGAGTTCTTATCTTTTACAGAAGAATTTCTAGTGGCTGTATTATGCCCTGATGTATTCTAGCGTGCAGATAATCGATTTAGCAACTATTTTTGTTACACTAGACATGCAGTATTATAGTCTCTAAGCTTTATAAACCTAGGGAAAACATAGGGCGAGCCCCTACACATTCAAGAAATCCAAACTCCCCAGTTTGTGTGATAGCTGCAAGATTATGCTCATGGCGGAGACAAGCTAATGCACGTTATCATTCACGTAAGCGGCGTTTCTGACACACTTTCTCATGACGCCCCCGGCACTTGGGCTTATTCTAAGAAATGCAGGAGCTCGGCCGTTTTGTTCCTTTCCAGACTGCGCTTGCTAGTCACGGCGTACCTACCTGTGATGACAGCCTCTGCCGTAGCCATGTGCATGAGCGTGTTGTCGCTTACTGGCCACTTGTCGGGAGACAGCACCAGGTTCTCCAGCCCTCCAATTTCCTTCAGCTCCTGCTGGATTTTTGCACCTAAGGCATTGTTTTCTCTGGAGAAATTGCGATAACCGAGAGCATCCCCTACCCCAGCCAGCACGAGCGCAGCCTTAAATTTATCCATCCCTGAGACACTTTCTGCTTTCCTTTTGTCCGAGGCAGCCACAGAATCTTGATCTTCCTTTGTTCCTTTGCCTTCGGCTCAGCTCCCCCGACACTTTATATCAGCCATTGTGTCACACCGAGAGCACTCTCTATAAGGCAAGGACTTCCTTTTCTGGCTCTGCAGATGCCATCTCCTGTCTGGGACCCGACGGAGAGGAAATATTTCATAACCCAGGGATTTCGCGGGGGCTTTGTTCAATGAAACTGCAAGAGTGGACCTGCAGATCGAAAGGCAAAAGCCTTGTTTCTGCAACCCAGCGTAAAGCAAGCCAGGAAATCCTTAGCCCTACCCAGCGTAAGTAACTCTACACCCAGAAAAACAGATGTCTCCACAGGGGTGCTAGTTTACTTATTTAATAACTTGTAAATTAACATATTTTCCTGCCCATTTTCTGATACACTGGAGTCAGCCTCCCCTTCAGGGACCTCTCAGAAGGAAAGTCTGTCATAAAGTGAGTTTCCAAACCCTGTAAACATTAGAATGAGGGGTTGGGCAGTAAGAGATCTAGTCCAATGCAGACAGCTTCTCCCATTTCTAATTATGCTCTGTAGTGATACTTTGTCGACAGCTTTCTTGCTCTTGTTCCCCCTATGACAAGAATGTTTTGCTAATTCACTGCACCCCTGGATAAACACTGAGCAAAACACCAACTTCTGTCCCACACCTCTTACTCCCTGGCAAAGAGTGACTTTTTCCTAAGGCTGAGCTCAGGTGCAGCCCACATTTGGACTCTGGAAGGAAACTATTTTGAAAGATGTATTTAAATGGCATCCTGTGAGTCCAAGAAAGTTCATGTAGGAAACAGTCTCACTTGGTAACAACTGAGCTTTATTAATATCATCCTTTCAAACTATGTACTTGCGCAATTCCGTGCTTTATTCTGTTACATTCTGTTTTTCTGTGCTTCTGCCATGCAGTGCAAGAAGGGGCCCTGTAGTCTGGAAGCCTTTTAAACTTGTTTTGCCCACAAACACACCTCTATTTAGACTGAATGTCTTCCTTCAAGGGGCCTGCTGAGACTGACTCAGATCATGGTTCCGAGTCACCGTCCATGCTGTCCCAAAGACTCACAAATTACTACTAAACAGAAAACTTTGATTGTCTTGACTGTGATTTTGATAAAGGATACCTGGAGAAAGATGTTTATTCTACTTTCATCTTTTGCAGAAAGCAATACTGATTGCTATCTGGGTGGAAAAGCAGCATATAGGATGCGTCCTCCTATCACTCAGAACAATATACAGTTAATCATGGATGGAGTTATTGACGTACTCCAGAGGAGGTTTAGACGGGATATTAGGAAAAATTTCTTCATCAAAAGGGTTATCAAACATTGGAATAGGCTGCCCAGGGAAGTGGTGGAATCACCATCCCTGGAGGTATTTAAAAGATGAATAGATGTGGTTCTTAGGGACATGGTTTAGTGGTGGTTTTGTCAGTGTAAGTTAGTGGTTGGACTTGATGATCTCAACGGTCCCTTCCAACCTCACCGATTCTATGATTCTATCTATGGAAATATCACTGCATTTCACAAGAAACCTTAATGCAGTGTCGGAGCACGGATAAGCATCACCATCCCTATTCTACATTACAAGAAATAAGATGCCAAAGCGGTGAAAGTAGCTTCTATTAGTACTCTCTTGTTTTAAAGATTAGGATCTGGGTAACAGAAGTGGTGAGTATTAAGAGGACACTGAGAGTGTGTCTTCATTGCGAGGAAGGAACACCTCTGCACTGAAAAAGCACAAAAAAGAGGCAATTATCGCTTAGGATACTGGAGGCACTATATCGGGACCGGGGGTGATGCCAGACCAAGTGCTCTATAGTGGGGCTGTGGCCAGCCTGCTCTAGAGACGGCTCGCCAGGAGCAGTGAGGATGGCAGCCCCTCTGCCATGTGTGGCTGCAGGAACAGGCATCACCTCCCACAACCGGGGCATTTAAACAAGGTAGAGGTAATCTTAGAGTCACCCCTGCACTGTCAGAGTTACCTCAGGTTCTGCGTGTCTGAAAGCGAACACTCAAAATGGAAAACTAAGGCCAAGGAGGCTTACAAAAACCACACCAGGCAGAAGCCCTGATGTTCGTGTCTCTGTTAGAGGTCCATGCACCCTCCTGCAGCACCCACCTCTTCTCTGTTCCCACAGAGCATTACCTTTTGGAAGCACATGGGAAGTTGAACTTGCAAAGCAAGGACAGGAGAAATCACCTGCTGAGGCACCGTGGAGAGCTAGTAACAGCCTCCCCAAATGGAAGGCTCCTTCCTGAAAATGGGCAAAGCTATTCTTAGTTTTCCATTTATCTCTTCCTTCTGAATGCGGCTGGCAGTTGCACTGCCCTTTTGCCTCCCGTGGACTTCACCCTGTTGCATGCATGCTTGGCTGCTCATAACACAGCCCAAATTAGGAATAAAACCTTTGGCTTTAGAAATAGGGCTATACCAAAAACCCAGGGAAGATTTCAGTGAGGTTCTAGTTTTCAACTCTGCAAAACAGAATGTGCAACAAAGAATTTAGCTTTCACCTAATTTGTTAATTGCGCATGATCTTTTCATGTGGTACTTTCAGCCACTATGAACTTTCTGGGCAGAGATAGGTTAGGCACAGTGATATCTCACAGCCCTGCTCCCCGCAAAGGAGACAATTATTTGTAAAATGTCATACTTACAGATCTTCAACACAGCCAAAATACAATAACTCTGTTAAGATGGATAAGTACATATACATATATATACTTTACATATATATTCACAATAGGAAAAAAACCCAACCAAGTAGGGCTGGCAAAAAATATTTGGTTAATGTTAAATCAGATAAAAATGCAGCTTTGGTGACCTCTCATTAGTGTACATATGGCTGCTTTCGGGTGGGGAAAATCCATAAAAAAGGAAAGGGAAGGCAGGACAGAGAAAAGACTCTTGGTGTTGGTGGCAACGTGATGTTGTTTCTCAAGCGCATTTGAAACCCTGTATGAGAACATGAACGTGCCCTTCAGCAAACATGGGTCCACCTGCCTCCTCCACCCGAGGGGATGCGAATCAATGACCTCCACGGCCCAGGAGAGGGCTCTTAGGCTGTACAGGAGCTGTTGTCTTACGAATAAATGACCCGGTGAAGGGAGCACGGGCTGAGACCGCTCTGTCAGCACAAGCCTTTCAGCATTTTAAGTTAAAAGACGATGACTACACCCCAAGTACTTCACCTGTGACTGATGCTTCTGCCATTCCAAGACACTCAGCAGAGGAATGTTCTTGATTCCAAGTTCACCAATTCAAAGGATGCAGAGCCCTGTCCTAGAAAAGAAGGGTTGATACCAGATGGGTGTCAGACTTCTGTCAGAGCTGCATCTTTGCAGCTACTGAAGTGAAGGTTTCACTTTTAGCAATGATACTAATTATAGAGCACATTCAATTGAGATCCAGAAAAAATAAGACTGGTTTTACTCAATTCCTTTACGCAATTCACTAATACTGGGATGAATCATCTTCATACCACTTCACACCACTGCCTTAAAGGAAATATATTCCTTTAACACAAAAATGCACTTCTTTCTTCTTCACTCTAATGACAGAAAGCCGATGTCATGACATGAAGCCATAAATAGCCAACAAATAGAGTATTTCACTGAATGTAAAAGAGGCACAAGGAAAAACACATGGGAAATTGTCAAGTATAGGCACCAACAAGAGGAAGTATACCAATAATTATACGCAATCAAAATTTGAATGCGCTTCAGCTCGCCCAGGCTCTTCTTGTACCATTGTGCCCACCAACATTGCACCCACTTGTCTGAAATATGGAACTTTCTGCATGATTGGAAGAGGCAGCTGCCGTTGCAGACCCCTCTGGTAACAGTTTATAACAAAAGGAAGCCCATTTTAGAGCTGTGTCATCCTCACCTAATTCTACCCAGCGTAATGTATAAAATGTAATATGTATAAAATGTATAAATGTTGAGTTTTTAAAAAAAAAAAGTTCTCATGGTTGTAAAACATTACCCCTTTTCCCCTTTTGTGCCTTTTGGTGTACCAGATGCTGGTTGGCATCAGCTGGGGGAAGCTGCTGGGTGCTGACACTTGAAAGGGAAAGAGCTTGCCATGGTTCAAGTATCAGCATCAGCAGTTTGGCTGTTACAGGAGAAGGAAGGCAGGCTCCTGTTACAACAAAGCAGACAGCGGTTGCTGAAACAACCTGCTTACAGGACGGGGACAAGTAGTTCCACTGCTGTGCCCGCTCACCCACCGGGGACACTCGGGTGCTCTGCTGCTCAGTAGCGAGGGCAACCACTTGCACCACCTGAGGGTAGTATGGCAGAGGCTGGAGAGGGATGCCAGCTGGGAGAGTACACAGGACAACTATTTATTTTGATTTAAACTTTCGGAAGAGAACTAAGTTCAGTTGAATACATACCTCTGAAGGGCTTTGTACAGACTTCGGAGCGTGCTGAGTTCAGGGCCTAGGACCGAGCAAGACTTTCCCTGCAATTACACCTCTCATTGCCCATACAAACTAACGACACAAATTGCAGAGAGGCTGGTCGCTAGGTGTGTGCAGTGGATGCAGCGCTGCAGTTAAACACAGCGAGCTTCTTAAAAGCCTAAAGGTGGCACATACGAGCAAAACAGACATTTATGACAGCTGCTGAAAACTCATGAGTTACATCCTTGCCCTCTCCTGACTGATGGAAAAATAATGCAAGAATTTAATAAATTAACCAGAAAAAAACCCACACCTTTGCAAGGCTGACAAAGCAAAAAGCTGACAAAAACCATACAGACATCTCACATGACTGGCTTCAACCCTTTTTGTTGACAGTCCATTTATTCCTTTTTCCATTGCCACAAAATTTAGACACGTACAGCTTACTCAGCAGCCAACTTCTCAGGTGCACTGGACGAGCAGATGCCCGCAGGTTTGCTCTCCTCGGCATGACATACATGGCAAGTTCCATTTAAATTTAGAATTGGCAAGCACAAAGCCTATGGCTCAGTTTCAAACACTCCAGGATGTAAAAGCAAACAACTTGGCACCAAGTTTAAAAATACATACAGCACGTCTAGGAACTAATACTGTACGCACTGAACAACTTGAAGACATCTGTAACGTTTATGATGATAACTTGATCAGCCTAGGTGCTACCACTGCACCAGTTTACCTAAAAAAGCGAGTCAGAGTGCCCTGCGAAGTGGAACAGAGGACAACAGCAAATCATTAAAATATATAAGCAACTCACCATTTGGAAGCAGTTTATTTGCATTTATTTTAATGACTGTTCAAGTATGAAGGCATTAACTCCATGCTATTACTTAAGGGGAATGTAAAATGCACCCTTGGCTTCAAACAGATAGAAGACTAGAAAAAACAAAAGAAAAAGCATATTATGCCTCGGAAGCTGGCTGAAAAGGAGCAAGGCCTCTCTTGAGAATATTTTGCCCAGACTTCCTCTGTTGGAAGGTGTCTTCCATGAAGGATCCTCACAGGAATGAAGCTTAAGGGTAAGAAAGTAAGCGTGTATATATAGAAACTGAATACTGTGCTAAGCACCTTCTTTCTTCCTCAGACTAACAAAGCAAAAAACCTCAACCCACATGCATCTTTTATGCTCTATTTATTTTAAAAGGTAAAAGGTTCATCAGGTTGATTTGAGGGAGTTCTCAGCATGAACAAACGTTTCACAAGCTCCAGCGCTATGAAACTATTCAGTTACATCACATACCCATAGATTAAACTACTTCTGGTCAGTTATATTATAGCTATATATTTTAAGTGGCAATTGTGTGAATAACAAGCATCCCACGGCTTTTGGCTGGATAAATGCACTGATGTTACGAGACGCTACACATTCCCCAAGGCCTACAGGGCAGATACAGAAACAGCTTGTTTTGGGAAGGAAGAGTAGGTAAATCAAATGCATTAAGAAGAGCATAATACTGTCTTTAAATATCCAATATCCATTGGCTTCTGTAGAATACCTGGATTTATGTACACAAACACCCTTCAGAAAAGATGTAGTCAGAAAGTAATAATTTGGTTTAGTATTACTCCCTAACTCTACAGAGAGAGGCAGCTGAAGACTGAGACACTGACATCTAGTGGCTGCCATGCAAGATCTAACTGACAAATACTGCTTAGGGTATAAACACTATCCGTAATAAATCACCCATGGGGCACTTGTAACTTGCCTGCTATGTTGTTATTAACACAAGATTTGCTAATTTGTTCAAATTTGTCCTAATCGTGCTTTTTAAACATCATGCACAACTGAAACTCTCCCAAGAACGAAGGTAATCTTTCTGTACGCAGCACACACGTTTACTCTTGTGGGCTGCACTGACGCAAATGAAAGCTGACTGCTTATATACAACTCTAAATATTAGAGTTTAAGAGAACATTGTAAGCTTTTATACCCTCACAACTACAAAATAAAATAGTATGCTGTCATGCAATACTTAAATGATCTCAGGTGATCCAAACAGATATAAATTATATAGCTTAATGCACTATTTTCTCTGAAATTCTTGCATTTCTTCAGCTCTGATTACAGAAAATATATTAATCATAGCTGTACATACTTTTTAGCAACTCTTTAAAAAGCTTTCACAGTGGCTATGACAAACTCATTTTGATGAGGTAGTGTTTAGAAGAGCCCTGTGTGAAGACGTGTTGAATAGTTTCTGGTAAAACTTTTTTGTGCTCAGGCACTGGAAGACACTCTTGAGAAAGAGGAGACTGATAATTGACAGCTGGTGGAAGGGGAGGAACAAGTGACTTAAATTCACATTTGGTGAAACTTGGGCTAATCATTATACTGCAATATCAATTATTCTGCAATAATTGTGTTTTCTCCCCCTTAAATAAATGTTACTGAATACACAATACATCCAGAGGCACGAATGCTTATCATCATTAATGTAAAGCCTCCTTACCCCTAACTATTTCTCCAAAGTGGAAGCAAATTAAGTCCTTGGGCTTATTCACATTTATTTTCTGCAACACCTGACAGGAATTGCATTTCTAACTATGTTGCATTTAGCTAGAACTTACAATATGGTTCAGGCTACAAAAAAAATAAGTATTTTAGACAATGAACTGGTGTAATAAAGTAAATAAAACACAAAATTGAAGACTAGCTGAATTATGATACTCATACATGAATTATAAAAGCTTCTTTGGTTGTTCAGTGTCTACTTTAAAATGGTTAATAAAGCAGCTGCAGTTGCAATATAGCACAGAGCTTCAGCCCTCCCTCAGCAATGCTACTGTTACGTGTCCAAGCACTTGAAGAACAAGGAGGAAGTTGATCTCACTGGGAGAAAAAAAAAGTCTGGGTGTAATCAATCTATACATCTAGAACTTTGAAATATAAATTAAAATTTTTGGCAAAGATTTTAACAAACAAAAACTGTTTAACAAGCAAGTAAGAAAAGCTTAAGCATTTTTGTTGTTGTCGTTTTTGTTACAATTCTATACTAGGACAGATCCAGGGAACTAACTCTTATAAAAATACAACATACTGCATAAGTTTTATTTAGGGATTTAATTTATATAACACAAATACTGCTTTTACTATAAGTACAATATAATACAGTTTTATTTATGTAACTGCTGGTGTTCACTTTGGATCATGAACTGAATTGCATGCTGTGCTGTCAAAACTGTAATAAAATGGCCTCTAGTTAAACTTCTCCAAAGTATAAAATCATGCAAAATCTACATCCTATATGATACAACCAGTAGAATAATCGAAGCCAATAGCCTACAAACAGCCTGGACTATCTTCTGAGTTTGTTCTTCAAGTGTCCGCATGTCAGCCATCATTTTCTTTAGGCAGAAAGGAAGAATTTCAGTTTCATCTGTAGATTGTTTTCACGACCACTGAAACCAGCAACAACGTGTGCAGTTATCAGTCAACAAATCTTCATCCCCTAATGCAGTTCAGAGTGCATGTTTAGTCCATATTGACAAGTCAGGTGTTAGGAAGTTTTACGCTTTCCTCCTGTGACTACCGGTCGTGCATATTCCACAAAATCATCTATAAGAACAGGCCACGCTCCTAAAGAGAAGTCAAGCAATTCAGAAATTAATGTATTATCATTAGCAACAAATTGGTCTAGTCTCTAAATACAAAGGATCAAAAGCTCACTTTGATACTTCTGGCCTAGTCTGGCTTTAATGTGCGTGACACCACAAACACTTGAAAAAAACCCACTCCTAACTAATAAATTAAACATTTGAATTTCTTCTTGCAACAACAGTTCTTAGCACAAAGAAAAGATATTTAAAGCATCATCTACACTACAAAGTTTACAAACATATTACATTGCCTACAAGAAAGCTGGTGAGGGACTTCTTAGGATGTCGGGTAATGGTAGGACTAGGGGGAATGGATTAAAACTAGAGATGAGTTGTTTCAGAATGGATGTTAGGGAGAAGTTCTTCCCCATGAGGGTGGTGAGACACTGGAACAGGTTGCCCAGAGAGGTGGTGGAAGCCCCATCCCTGGAAGTTTTTAAGGCCAGATGGGGCTTTGAGCAACCTGATCTAGTGGGAGGTGTCCCTGCCCATGGCAGGGGGTTGGAACTAGATGGTCTTTAAGGTCCCTTCCAAACCCAACAATTCTATGATTCTATGATATTAGCTGATAGCAAACACACAGCATTCCTGTTAGAGTCATTCATAACTTCAGAAGAATTTCTGTACACAGCTATTCCAAAATAAGATTTGAAGGATTAGTAACGGACAGTAAATTGTTTTTAGGTTAGTAAAAAAAAAAAAGCTCATGTAGACATTTTTGCAAGTAGAAAAATGATGTATTTCCTTGCAGTTAGCAGTACTTCTGTACAAATAATAGTTTTGCTGAGACTCCTGTAGCATAGCAGGTACAAATAGCATGTGCTATATCACGGTAACTTTATTTACATTTACATATTACAGCAAAATAGTCAACTGTCTCCGCAACAAGTATGACACTGTATTTTCAGCTAAGCCCCTAAAAGTAAACAAATTAAGACAGACAGTACATTGTTGTTTGTTTATAGCAATATTTTCATTCTGCTGTATCAATTCTTGAAGATTTTCACGTACTGCTTACCTTCTTCATCATAGTTGGACATATCATCTGCAATCATATTTCCAAAGTCTAACAAAAGATTCCAAGTATCTTTTGGAATTGATCTTTTATGATGTTCCTATAATGGAGGAAAAATGGTACTGTTCAATCCAAACTATTTTCAAATTCCACTAGCACTTTATAATGACATATACAGAAATACATATTTTACAACCACTTCTTTTTTTTTTGATAAAACTCAGAGTTTCCAAAGGAAGCTACAAAATAAATTGCAACTGAAGAAGGCAAAAAAAGTGTAGGAAGTCTTTGATGGTTGTTTTATTTTTTCCATTCTGCTTTTAGGGTATGTGTTCCTAACTTGTTATGGAAAAGAATAAACCAAAAGCACTTTATTTCTCCATAATGGCATCCATTCCAGGTTCTGAAACTGTGCAGCCATGGGTTAGCTTTCTGCCATTTCAACTTGAGCCCTGATTTCCTGCCCCTTTTTACATACACTCACCCAGTCCCTCTCTTTTCACTTGCTAATTATAGTTGCACTTACACTCTCCTTAGTCCAAAACTGCCTTCCAAGACTGCCATCATCTCAGCCTCTCTCCTTCACCATAACGAACCACCTGCATTTGCTCCTTTTCTGCCCAGCCTCTTTTTTCCCCATTCTGTCCCATATTCCACTACCAACTCCTTGTCTGATTTCAAGTATACTCTTTCTGCATCGCCCCCTTCACAGGTTGCTACCTTGCCCGGTTTTGAGCAGCACTACAAAAAACTTCGGCCCCAGTCAAGCGAGAGTGTGTGGGGAAACACAACAACTAAGCAGTTGTGACGTGCAGGGTAAAGTCAGACCATTCATATCTCCCTTCATCTGTTGATACTGCTGTATTACCTCAAGATAGGGAATTAAATTCAAGTAATAGGGAATTAAATTTCAACACCTGGTTCTGGTTTGCAGCAAAAAGACTTGCTTGATGAAGGGTTGGGGTTTTCTTGTGTTTGTGTTGTTGGTTTTGCGTTGTGGGGTGGGTTTTTTTGTTCAGTTGGTTTGGTTTATTTTTTAAGCAGTAATACTCTAAAGTACCGAGAAGAACAAACAGCATTTCAAAAATCTATTGTGTTGATGTCCAACACAATAGCAAACATGTCTTCTCACTCAAGCCAAACGTTGTATCTTGACTGCAAAAAATATGACAAGCAAACATACCTCCTGGAAAAGGTTCCTTAAAACAAGCAAAACACAAACAACCCCCTTCCCCCCATCCTAAAGAGTCTTAATTCACTTCTATCTCAGGTTGAGTTTTTTTCAATCTAAACATTTCTTCTAAAGTAAACATTCAGGTTAAATATTTGTAGCAAAGTAAGACACTTTATATCAGATCATCTAGATTATTGCTTGAAGTAGAGATGTGCAGAACTGTCTGTTGTAACAAACTTGATCACATAGCCAAGTAGGAAAAAAACATTAGGACTTTGGTTACATCTATAGAGTTGAAGTTGGATGTGTTAAGTGTATCAAGGCAGATAAAATGTGGAATGTTTTCACAAGTTCTCTTGATGAAACTGGTACATTATTCAGTGAATAAAACAAATACACTGTCCAAAAAAGTAGAAAAAAATTCAGAAAATATTGCAAAAAGTATACACTTTCTCTATTAAGCATAAGATAAACTATACATTATGCAACATTATATAAGGTGTAGGGTTTTTTTTGCAAGTACATAGAAATATAAATGTAGAAACGTGGATGAATGAATCAGGCCCTTAATAATTTTGAGATTTCTAAAGTTTAATTTATACCTCTTTATTCCACTGCCCACAGAATTGTACTGGTAATAGAAAACTGTCAAGATCAGTTCACAACCATTATGTAAAAAATTAGTCAAAATAATTATTCAGACGAGAACTTTCACTTAAAAAGAAAAGTCTCTCAGGTTAAGCCAGTCATAACAGAATTGACATTTAAAAAAGACTGAGTTTATGCATTAATACCACAAAAGGCAGAGCATGATAAAATACATGGTTGACTAATCACAGCTGTCTTGAGAACAGAGACAACAGGGGTTCAATCTATAATCACGGCTTCATTTCATGCAGAAGCTTTCCTAAGTAGGAGGATACAGGATCTAGCAAGTAGAATACTCTAGTGCTTTGCTACATCTTTTTGCATTCTTCTCAATTAGAAAATTATATAGAGAAGATTTAATTTGGCTTGATATAAGACTATTTTATATTAATTTTCAAAAAGCAAAAAGTTCAAAGGAAGTATTCAGACATCCTGTCTTTTTCTTTATTGTAAGCACACAGCCTACAAGCCAGACTACGGTGAATGCAGATAGTCAGGAAGGAATACAGTACATACTTACCAACAAAAATTTATTCCAAAGATCTAGAAATTTAAACCTTCCTGACAAGACTAAATTCCAATATGCAATTGCCATTTCTAGATCTGCAAGAGACAAAGCAACACGCAAGTATTACAGCACATGATATGCAATAAAATGCTTATGGTTAAACAATTAATGCTACATCCAGTATATTATGATGCAAATGAATAAGATTCTTTTAAAATCACTACAAAAATTATAAGGAACTGTTTTCTACTGTCACTGAACCCAGAAGACAAGCAGTATAAATTGCATATTGAACATCGCATTCATAAAGACTAAAATATTTTTGTCACCATACAGCAGTGATGGATTAAAGCTATTTTCAATCTACAAAACCAGAACAAAACAGTTTTGAATAATTCTGTCTACAAATTAAAAAAAAAAAAAAACCAAAACAGAAACCGCACCAACACAGCAAATATTGATAGAAACCCAAACATTTAATTTCTCAAGTGCCAATTCCTGTTAATGTATTGCATTTTAGACACACTTGACTTTAAAGGGAATTTAAAGACACCAGGGGATATTAAAAAAAAATTTAAAAAATGTCTGGGGCATGATAATTCTATAGCATCCCTTACAGCAATAATTCTCTCCTTCTGCAATCATTTAGCACCAACACCCAATACTGAAAATATAAGTCCAAGAAAGCAGCCCTTATCCTGCACCATGACCACTGACCTGAGAGCAGAGCTCAGCTTTTGTATGCCGGCAGGAAGATGTAGCACTGCCACACATTCAAGCAACATTAGATGCAGCATAAGGGTAGAAAAGATATTTTCTTGAAGGCCTATTTTCATCCTCAGCAAATCACAGTATCTAATGGCTTCTGTGCCTGGTCCCACAGGTAACAGCACTAAACATAGGCATACTGCTGTGCAATCACAAAACAAAGCACGGCCTTTCTTAAACCACAAAAAGGTTTCAGTTTGCCCTTTCAGTGTAAAGTAATTGTAAGCAAAATATGAAACTCAACAGAAAATATTATCATAGCAGATAAGATGGAAGCTTGACCTTCACCTATAAGAAAAGAACATGGTGTTTTAAAATTGTACCTTTCGCATTACAAACCAAATGACACTCTGTCACCTGAAATCAAGTTTCAGGTCTAAAAGATATTCCAGATATTAACATAGCCAGTTCCCTAGAATCTGTATCATAGAGGGCTGGGGATCAGCCAAAGTGCAATAGTTAAGATGTAGAGAAATGCAGTACGCTCTATAGACAGGGCTGCCTGAGTTTCTTCTACCATAATCAGAGTGCTTGTCAGTACAGAACTTGCTTCATCCCCTAATAATCTTCTTTCAGTCCTTCTTGTCTTTGCCACCATGCTCACTTTTCACAGAAAATAAGAAGAGAACGGTAACAGCATTTACTTGCTGTTTAGAAACACAGATTAAGTATTCATATCTGTTATCCCATATGAAAAACAAAAGAAATGGGAAGGGAGAAACTTTAATAACCTTCAGGGTCCTTAAACTTCACGGCGAAGTGACTGGCTTTGATCCCATTCACACAGGCTTCATTATGAAGACTTAACCTTTCCAACCTAACCTTGCAAAGCTATCACATGACAACATTAAGCAAAATGCACTTTGAAGAAAAAACACTTTAATAGCAGAAGAGTTTTTAAACTTCTGCTGAAATATTCCCTGGAAAAAGGAAGAAGGTACGGGCAAGGAAACAAAGATGGTTAAAGGTGCCACAAAAAGAAAAAAGCTAAGAGGGAAAGAAGAGGCCACACTTCCTTGGTTTATGTGGGTATGTGACAAATTTAGTATTATGTTAAGGTGAATCTGATTATTGCAAAATCTTATTTAACAGAATGCATGTGAAATACTGTCTTAATTAAGTTGATACCTGAGGGATACATTACATGTGCGTGCAAATGGATTCTCCCCCACAAAGATACAGGAATTATTTGCTATAATGTACCACAAAAGCGTATCCTGCTGAGGATGCTGCTCAGTAGTGGCTGAAACCACTCCACCATGGAGCTGCTCTCCCTATTAAGCACACAGAGGGAAGTCCTAATCTTGGTTAAAACTAGCTCAAGGGAAAACCAAAAGGTAAATCTTCCTTATCTGTTTCCCTGCAATCACACAAATCCATGAACTAACACAAAGAGATATTTGAACAAAAGGACTAGATGGGACCACCCCTTTCAGTAGTGGTGCCAGTTTACACACTCTTAAAGTACTTGAGAAAACTAGGCCTTCAGGTGGTCTACATTCTCAGGGGATATGGCTACACTTTTGTCTGAAGACAATTCCCTATGTAGGTAGAAAAAACTCAGCAATGAGGGACAGAAAAGAGGATTTTTCTGCTTTAAAGGGAAGACCTAGTCACACCAAGTTCCAGTTCTACATTAGGATGCTGATAGTAGTATCAATAAAACAGTAATGTTGTGGAGTTTGTGCATCTGCTGTAAGTCGTGCAGCACAAAAAATACTTAAAAGAAGGCCTTATACCATTGGAGTTCTGCATTGTACATCCTCACAGGAAGATGCTTTGGCAAGGCATGGATTTCTTAGGCAATCTTGGGATTACCTTTTTCAATGCTGCATAGATATGAAGGCATCATTAAATCAAACAACAGTCTCAGAAATATGCTGTTTTTTTTCCAAAAAATACACTTCACACATTATAGACTAACGATGCAAGTTTTATAAAGGGAAGGAAAAGACAGATGCATCCATCTCTGGAAATTCATGCCTAGGCAAGGACCAGTTTAGAACAGACTTCATTGCAAACATCCACGCTCATATACAAAATATAAAATTGCTAAATTGTTGATGTTTAAAGAACATAATAAAAATACCATATCATATATCATACATTATACAACAATCTGAGCTTTCCCTTCAACCCAAACTATTTTCAGTGTCAATACCCAGCGAGTGTTTCATGTCATACAGCCCCCCCTTCGGTACAATGCCTTTATAGTTCAAAGATTTTGTGTACACTGAAACAAAGCTTCATTATCTAGATATTCTGCTTTCTGGATACCTAGTCTACTTGTGGCTGCATGCTGCATCTATATAGCTTTCCGTAGTAAAACCCTAAGAACTGAGTCACCTAAAAGTGATGCCAGTTACCATTACAAAATTATTGAAGCTAAAATTACTAAGAAAATTTTAAAAATATAAACAATACCTAAGAAAAAAGTTCAAGAAGGAAGAAAAGGTTAATAATGTTTTAATTATTTTAAACATTATTTTGCTAAATAACATTTATTACAGTAAACATGTTTTACTAGGTTTTAGAAGTTCTTTACACTTTTGAATTATTTAAGCAATCAGCTTTTCACAATAAGTAAAGCATTTTGCATGCAGTATGATCTGTTCTAAAACATTAAAGCCTCATTCTAAAATTGTTTTTTTTAAAAAACCCTCAGCCTCTTCTACCCTGATTGAACAGAAAGCTTGAAGTGATAAGAAATTAGCACAATTAATGCAGAAGGAGAAATACATTATCAGTTAGACAGCCTGTGTCTGCTTTCAAGATTTGATCAAATGGTTATCTTGTTAGCAAAAAAAAAATTCATTATTAGAGTCTTGCATGAATTGAAAAAAAAAACCCCATAAATCAAGTTCCTCATCCCTTTGCTATGCTTTTGGACAAGGGCAATGAAGTCATTGCACACAAGTAATCAAGAGAAGTGAGAAAACAGAAAGATAAATCAATAGATAGCAAGGAATTGGCTGGAGAGTAGGATTTATGAGGAACATGAAATGAAGTTCATTTAGACCTGCTGTGCCAAAACAGCACTCTGGGACTGCAGCACTTGCTTGTCATCCTCTGCCAAATGGAGCTTTCCAGCTCTCAGCGTGCCCTACCAACAGAGCTGTTCATGCAGCCATGTTTGAAGCTGTCAGAATATTAAAATTCACCTAAATTACTAATATAACTTAAAAGAAAAAAAAAAGGCTAAAGGCATTACATTGGCCTCCTAACAGTATTTTAAATTCTTAAAAGTTATTTCTAAGACTAATATGAGATATTGTTGCCTTCATAATCCCTAGTTAGGATATTAACTAGATTCTGAACATTATGATGGTAGAACCTATCATGTTTTACAACTTGGAAACAAGAAGTTTTTTAAAATTCATCTTTTGAGATTAACCGGTTGCCTCAGTATTGCCTTTTTCTTTCTTTATTGATGTTTAATCTTCTTATCAGTATTGTAAAGCTTTGCTACTTTGCACGTTATCTCTATGAGAGACTTCGGGCATCAGTGCTCACCAGTGCGTTTTATTCAAAGAGTACTCTCTCAAACTACATGGGTAGCTTTTTTTTTTCCCAAAATAACAGGAAGCATTAGCCTACCCAGTTCATCTACAAACACAAACCAAGAGATTAGTAAAGTATGTAACAAAGCTTGTAGGAGGAAAAAATTACTTTTATTAGACTAGTTAATACAGATTAAAAAAAAAATATGTTGGAAATGAATTCAGACCCAAGCATCCCTTTATTTGAGGCTTTCCCTTCCCAATGCTTTAACGAAAACTTACTCCACAGCTTTGAAAACAAAAGAGTAGCCAAAAAAAAATCTCCTGTTCCCAACACTGCATAAATAATTAATCTGGACAGGTGCAAGACACAAATCTATTTTATCATTCAGTCACCTTGTAAAAATATATTTAGCCTCTGTAAGAGACTGAACTTCAGTTGCTTTCTTTATAGTCACATATCTGCCCTACAGTACCATTTGATTCATACTCGATCTTTTTCCTCTTGTTTTCTCACTGTAATCATAGACAAAATATCACACTACTGCAAAGCTAAAACAAAACCTACATTGCACAAAATTATGTTATTTCAATAAAATTCCCGGACACTGTGCCAAAACTGGTGCAGACGTGGGAATAATGGAAACTGGTGTCAATCTACCTCAACAGTTGGACTATCACACTACCTGACCAACAAACATCAAATGAATACTTGCAAGATTCAGTGAGTTACTTGATTGCTTGTTGCCTTCTCTCTGATTTTAACAGTTGTCTTTGGCCTCCAAATTACTAAGAACATGGACACAAGAATTAGCTTCTTCCTCATCAGAATGTTTCCTTCTTCTACAAACAAATAAAATTCACACAGCAAAACAACAAGAAAATACCATCAGGATTCAACCTAAAAACCCTTCACCAAATTGCCAAAAGTTTAGAGCAAAATGGCCCTTATCTGCAATTAAGAACTCCCCCACAGAAGGAAGAGAGAAGGGGAAAAACAGATAAGGGGTACAATACAAATACTGGAAGTGACTAAACTCAGGATCCGGATGAGCTGGATCCATTCATCCCTGCAAAGCCGTAAGCAAATTGGTTCCCAGTGCTGTACATTAGGGGATATACAACACAGAGTGTCAGAATTAAGTCCCTGTGGTGGAGAGGGAAGAATGGTGAAGCACAGCATGTGGATTTCAGAAGATCTCTGCAGGAATCAGGCAGGGTCTGACTGTGCTTATTAACTCTGTCTCAGCATCCGCCACGCTGAAGCAGGTTGATTCCACTCAGAACCTTTCATGTTTATTATCTTGTGTATCAACTGCACAAAAGCAGATAAACTGCTTCTGAATGTGAGCTAGGCTTAGAAGAAGATAGCTATCTAAACGTCCTTTTGAGTGCAGCCTAATGAACCTGCTCGTAGCCAGTTTCAAAATCCCTCCGCCGCTACAAATCTCAGATAAACTACAACAGATGATTGAATATATATTTCGCAAATAAGAGCCAAACACGAGTCAAAGAATCAAGGAGGCATTACTAGAACTGGCCATTATTGCACACCTTTGCTGCTAGTATTGATCAGAGCTGCTACTTTTTTCGATCAGAGCACCCTGTTCTATACTAAGCTTCTCTTAAATTGATGGCATTTTCATAAAGACAAATATGAACAAAAATAGAGCAAGGACCATACGCACAGACCAAGCCCATTGAAACACCTAAAATACAACATTCACAGACTTCTTCCAAAACACACATGAAATTTATTTGTTAAACTCCCTCAACTCTTCCATCCACTCACTCCTACAAATGGATCAGTCTAATTCTTCATTGAAAATGGAGGAAATTTTGATAACTAGTTAAGGTGGTGAAAAAAAAAAAAAGAAAGAAAAAAGACATTCTTCCCTAATGTTTAAGTGTCTCTTCAAAGAATCTTGAGACACTGCTATGATGAAAGCCAAACTTGAAGTTGCTTCAATTAAAAAGAGCACATTATACTCATCTGCTCATAGAAGATGCAACCTCCTTGAAGTCCACATACCGGATGCAAAGATAGTCATTCTTCTGATCTTGAGGTAATATTTCATTCAAGTCTGAATGCCCTCCTCATGTATCATCTCTTGCTTGATCCCAGGAAACTGGCAGAGAGAAGGAAGCACAACCTTTTGAGCCAGCAAGCAGGCGAAGGGACCACAAAGGAGTGATGAAGGATCAAATCTGCTTTTTGTTTCCATGTTGAAAGTTGAAGACCATGAAAGAATGCATTAAGTTCCTCCACTGTGCTGAAATAAACTGTAGTAAACTCCTGAGCATGAGGAATCTCCTGAACATGTCTTGTTGGGGCTCAAAGGGAGATCCAGTAAGAGACTCACAGTAAGTATCACATTAAAAAAAACAAAAGAAAGGAAAGATGGAGCCTAAGGCCTTGTTTTGAGCTTGACAGTGTCCTTAGAAACCTGAACCACTCTGTGTACAACATAACAAAAGATCTGTAATCCTATTCTTTAGTATACCTACCAACCAAGAGCTAGGATGTGAAATTTCACTCGGACTGCAGTACAAAAAGCTAAAACTTGGGAGCAGAAAGTGAGATAAACCTCTCCAAATCTGCACCATGCAAAACTTATAAGATTTATTGTACTAAATATAATAGCAAGAACATGAAAGCACATATTAAACAGACAGAATCACAGTTATCCAGAATAATTCTTTGTAGAACTCTCCTGGCAAACCACTCCATAGTAAACTGCATTTTTTATCTCAAAATACATACAACACACTCAGATGAAGTTTAATATATCTAAATATTATGCCTGCCAGGTACAATATGCAGCCATTGAGATGTCACTGCTGTCTTTAAAGCTTGCTTTTTTTCTCTTTAATTCCATCCACCACAGAGAGCAGTAGTCTTAGCAGTTATATCTTTTTTTTTTTTTTAATTTATTCAGAGGCACTTGACAGTTGGGTCCTGAGTAACATTAATCAGAACTTCATTTTCTGCTCAAAGAAAATCATGGTAGATCTTATGCAATATACTTTTGCCTCCTGCATCTTACTACTCACACAAGCCATCACTTAGGGAGACTGGTACTACTTTTATTTCTTTAACCAGCACGTGTCCAGACTGAAGTATACTACTTGACGATATTAAGCTAATACAAGTAAATGGAAACATTCAAGTTGGATGAGACTATAGATACAGAGGTTCTGCAGATATGAAGAGAAATAAAAAAATTCCCTAGTATCACCACACAAACTGTGGAAAAGAGACTCCTGTCTGTACCTGTACCTATTTTGGGGAATGACAGAGCACATGCAACTTTATTTATTGAAGAGGATTCTTCCCAACTAATTACATAAAGGCAGAATTCCTTGTGTTGGTTTTGAGGGGAACTGTAGAATAAGAAGAAATTAAAAAGCAATGGAAGACAGGCTGCTCTAAAAATAAATCAAACACAAAACTGTATACATACACACCTCCCCCCAAGATTGCTTTCCTGGAGCAAAATCCATTGCACTGCGAAGAAGACTGTGTCGAGTATCACCAAAATTCTTCTATCACCAAAAAACCCTCTAAAAAGTGTTTCTGTGCCATCCCACTCCCTCCCATACAAATAGCAGCTGGTATACGAAAGGATACTATGCGTCCTGCTGATATCTCCCGAAAAATAAGTGTTTGGGATACACAGAGATTTTTTGTTTCAAGATATGCTGCAGGCAAAAAGGTTCAATGAAACCTGATAGTAATTTCAGAAACGACTTTTAGAAATTCAGTCTGAAAGTGCTGGTGCCCAAAGTGAACCTAGACATGGCGAAATTCATCTCAGTATGCTGAAGAAACCTCAAACTGCTACCTACCATCTTTGAGACTTCATAGAGGTCAAAGGAAGTCCTAGAAGAACCTCAGTGGTGCTATGCCAAACTGGGAGAAAGTAATGGGCCCATGGGGGCCAATTCTGTATCTAATGCTACCCAGTACGTAAGTAACTCAGATGATACAACAAAGAAAACTTTTATTAAATCTGCAACTTACACAAAGCCTGAAAAAAGTGTAGCATGGTAGAGGACAGGATTAGAATTCAAAGTTATTTGGACAAAACGGAAAACCATTTGGAAGTAAATAAGAAAGGTTTCATTAAGAAGTGCAAAGTCATATAGTTAGTGGGAACAATCAACGGCAGAAATACAAGACCAGAACTAACTGGGTGCACTGCAGTTCTACAGAAACCCAGTAATATAATAGATCACAAACTGCAGATAGTATCAGTGCTGTAAGTACAAGCAAACTTACTAATGGGACATAAAACAAGGAGCAAAACACCTAAGGCGCATGGAAGATATCTAGCTTGTTTGGGCACTACTAGACAAGACAGACCAATTGGATTGCAAAGGAAAAGAGAGTTCAAAGATACAATTCCAATATCAGAGAGTTGGAAGATGAAATTTAACAGGGTAGTCGGTTTTACGCTGTCCAGAGATAAGAGAAGATGCATACTAGTTACTAAATACGTAAAAAGTTGTTACTAAGGAAACACGCATTCTATATACTTACTCTGGACAGGTAAGTATTGAACTGAGGAATTCAGGAACAGATTTTTAAGTTCTATGCTAGGGAAAAAATAAATCTAACAACATTTTAGCATGTTTGAGCAAGCACAGATATAGACGTCTGACACCTGCCATCAGAAATTTAAGATTATATTATGTGAAGGCAGTGGCTCCCAAACTTTTTCAGCTAGAGGGCCACTGCCAATGAGATCTCAAATCACGCTTATAAATACTAAAACTGAAAAGGCAAGTTAGTATATATTCCTAGCATACCACTGAACACTTGGTTAGAAAAACATCTGTGACGAATGGTTTTAGTAGACATTGATCCTGTCTGGCACAAGGGAACACACTATATAAGTGTTTCTCTATCTTTGAAATTGAAACACCATCTGGCATATGGAAAAGGAACCGATGAATCATTGTATTTCCTGATGTTCTTCAGGGAAGATGGGGCAAAAATAAAGCAATAACTGCTGCTTATCACTTCTTCAAACAGCAAAAATAGATTAAAAAAAGTAATCAGAAACATGTTAAAATGCTGATAGAGCAATGAATGCGACTCCTAACCATACCATCAGTGTTTGGACATTTTGGAGATATTTCAGTAATTTCTTACAGTTTCAACATGTTAAGATAATAAACATGAAAAATAAGTGCACAAATGAGTCGTCTTTGCCTATATTAGACATTTTCCTGGTGAGCTCTAGTCTCACATTTTATTTCTGTTAAAAAAAAGATGTGTTAGCACTCAGCCTGAAGGATCCAATAGGAGGACTATTTTAATTATGTCTTCCTTTATAAAAAGTTTTCACGTAGAATCTGCTAAGAGTAAGACTTTCCCATTTGTCACTAGCACTACGTCAGACTTGCTTAGTTTTCAAATAGGTGTATTCATAGGTCATGTGTCTACCTGAGAATCAAGCAGTATTCTTTTAGCCTACAGATCTATCCCCTAAACGACAAGTGCAACAGCTACCAGACTTGGTGATTTAAGCTCCGAGTGTAGTAACAGGAGGCACTGGATATTTCACCTCCCAGAAAAATCACATTAAAATATTTTATAACTGAAAGTCAGGAAATAATTCCTTTGACTATTTCTATTTCATTAATTAAAACCAGTCACTTTTATCCCTAGTTTCCATAAACTTACTGACCTCTTAGTCTTCAAATCATAATTCACATGTGAACATATGGGAATGAGTAGGCAAGCACTATCATAGGAGCACGTCACCAGAAACATTTTAAGGCAAGCAGCTAGGGCAGTGGCTTAGCAGCATCCTGTACTTAGGTAGCACTGCGTGGCATCTAACATGCACGTAGTGAAGAAGGGGAGGTCAACACCTTAAGATGACCTAGACGCAGCTAGGTAGAGATTTATACCAGCTCATTCGGTAAAAATAAACCCAAACCTAATTGTACATTCTGTTTAACTATCTGGACTGAATTCATAAGAGCATCCTGAGCCAAGGCTCCAAACTTAGTAAGAGAGAAACGGACTTTGTACGTGAGTGAGGCAAATTCTCGCAACTCCTTGACAATAGGGCACACAGTCATTGGGACACAAACAGCAAACACCCTCTACATTAGCCCCTGGACAGAGGGAGGGAAGATGGAAGTTTCTTATTCTAGGAGAAAATACACAGTGTAAACAGAGAAGAGGATGCAAAATGAAAAAGCACCTAAATGTACTAAATGAAGCTGAAGCAACTAGAATTCTCAGCTCATACAGACCCTCCTATAAGATAACTGACTGAATTTTTTTCCTTGCTGAACACCTTTTTGCTGAAAGAGAGCAAACATAACTCTTAGAATAATCACAGCAGGAAGCAGTAAGTTGTAAATGCCAACCTGTAAATTTATTTTTTCCTCTCCATCTCTCTGCTCTACTGAATATAACAGTACTCCCGAAGAGATTCCAACTCCAAACCTATACAGTGTTATGTTTTATTTGGATAAGCTATCACTGACCTCAATCATCCCAAACCATCATATTAGTCAATATGCTTGCTCAGTATTCTCCTCCTACTCGACCTACAGTGATCCAAATTCACACTAGACAGAAATATGGTGTACCTTCACTGAAGTAAGAGCAGTAGCACCTGCTTATAGTTAATTCAACATCTAGAATCACATCAGCAAAACCAGAAAAAGTCTGACAAAAAACGTCACCAAAACACAGCCATTTAAGAACTAAGCACTACTTCAAATTAAGAAACAGGAAGTATTACCAGAATTAATAAGATTCCTGAAAACTGAAATCAGCAACAGATCCAATCAACTCTTTCTAGGGTTTAAGAGAAAGTAAGAAGTGCAAATACTTTAACTCTTAGTGCAAGAAGGCACTTAGGTGCTTTCTTGCCAAAAAGTACCATTCTTACACAGAGAAGACAGACTTACAAAGGAAAAAGCCTCCATACCAAGTAAGTAGAAATAATGGAAAACAAGTAAGTTTCCTTTTTCCTCTCATGTCAAATAAACAGTACATTCAGTTCCATAATATGGGTTGGGCTGCATTCCCTCCTCCTCTCTTTGTACAGGCTTAGGTGAAAAGTTTTTGAGACATATTTCCCAAGTACATGAGCTTCACATTGGAACTCATCCAATTAAAACAGGAAGCTATTTGTAATATTTCTTTAGGTATCCCATAAATTCCAACCTCAGCTGTAACTGACTTACCTTTTCCGCAGTCTGAAAGCTCTAGTCTTTTTAATGAAGAGAGGCAAGAAAATTAACAACTAGCTAAGGGACTTCAATTCCAACCAGCCTCACAGAACCACTATGAGACTATTTAATTTTTGTGTCTGGAAGGGTGGCATGTGACCCATGAAAGGGTGACGTGTGTAATGAAAAATTAAATTGCTGCAAAATATAAAGAAAAATGGAAACTGGCTAAAAGTTGCACACAGCTGAAAAATAACAAAAAAAAAAAGACACCAGGAAAGACAAGAGATATTATTCAAAGTAATTCCCAAGGAAGAACATGGGACACACACCTCAGTTTGGGAAGGTCTAAATCAATATTCTGCTCCTCCATCTCACTCCTCTTCCGCCAGTTCTTGAGAAACAGTATTTATTAATGTGCTTGCCAAGTAACATAGACAGAGTTAAAGTGGCTATGCTAAAAAAAAGAAACAACAAACCACTTCCTCTTACCCACAGCACAAAGAGAACTGTGATGATAGTACGGTGCTATTCTACTCACAAAAGAGTTTAATTCCTTCCTACACAGCGTCTTTTGAAAGTGGATATAAATTTGAAAGGGTATTGGATTTCATCTTCCAATTTTTTCATGTATTCACAAACTATAGATATTTTTGATTTGAAGAGAACAAAACATGGGAATTTAAATAATGTATCCATTTTACTCCAGCAATACAAGGCATGGATTGGGAAAAATCTCAAACTTTATAGAGAATAAAAAATTAATACTTTATAAACTGTATGTCTATTTCTATTCACTACTTTTGAACCAGGTCCATAATACCCTTTTCCTAAACTTTACATGAAAGCTGTGAGCTAAAACTAACAATTCTTAGAAGAACAATAACTTTTGTCCAGAGTTTTCTCCCTCTTTTTAAGTTGATATGGATATCTTGTTTCAGTTCTTTTCTGAACTAAATGGAAAACACAAGGAGCTCACTAGATCAGCCTTTTAAAAAAAATTATGACAGGTCCCTAAGAACTGCAGGCACTTCCTTTGACAAGAGGAGAGAGAATGTCAACACTAGCAGAAAACCCCATTAAATTATCTGTACCAAGGGGATGTTAAAGAGGAGATTAATTGAAAGAAGATGGGAAAGAGAACTCAGTGAAAGAAATCAATAATGAATTTACTATACAATAATCAACGAGAAAACTGTGCTATTGTAGGTGTTTGGAATTGACTTCACTGTCTATAGTTATTTTCTCAATTTTTTTTTTCTACTTACCTAAACCTTTTTGTCCAGGATTTTTAGCAAAGTTAAAAGTAAACTGATAAAAATCTTTGAACTTTGTTGGATCCTTTAGCTCTTGTTCCAGTCTTGGCAATAGAGCTTTTAGTTTTTCTGTGGTGTCACACCTGTTCAAAAGAGGTTACATTATTTGTAAATATTTAAGACTTCTTTTTACCTTTTTTTCCTTCTCTTTTTTTTTTTTTATTTTTTTAAGGTTTAGTTTCAGAGCAAAATAAAAGAGTAGTTAAGATAAAAACAGAGTATTTGTCTGGATAGCATTTTAAAAAATATAAACACTCTTATGCCTTTACTAAATGATTTTAAGTGGAATGCTATATATAGGCATCCGTTAAGTATGCAACAGGATTCAGCTGTTTAACTTTTCTCAGTCCCTTCACAGTTTT
>VXBO01002558.1:51561-61654 GCA_013400135.1 Rhinoptilus africanus | reverse complement strand
AAAGAAGTTCCTCCTCATGTTTAGGTGGAACTTCCTGTGCTCAAGGTTGTGCCCATTCCCTCTTGTCCTGTCCCTGGGCACCACTGAAAAGAGCCTGGCTTCATCCTCCTGACACCCACCCTTTAAGTGGGAAGAGGGAGCTTTGGATGGGGAAAAGGGGTGAGTGGCAGCCCTGCTGTGGCAGGTGCAGGAGGACCCGCAAGTGTTTCGGAAGAGGGCATCGGGGCTTGCCTCAGAGGCAGGGTCTGATACCAGCTCGGTGAAATGTGGTGCCATGGTATGGTGTTCGGGAAGGGGAAAATCGGGAAGATGAGCTGCAAGCCATAGGAAAACAAATTGTGCTTAAAAAGTATGTCAAGCAACAGGAGTTCCCTCTAATTTAATACCTACTGCTGCATAGAGAGGAGCGCCTTGAGGTTGAGGTTTTTTTTCTTTTTTTTCTTTTTTTTCTTTTTTTATTTGCACTCTGAAGCACATAATATATTTTTATATGTGAGGTCGTTATTCCCTTAACACTTTTTGAGCACTGCCCCAGGTGGCACTTTTCTAAATAGTTTTTTTGCTAGCCAAATAAAAAACACTGTTACCGAGACACAACTGTTACGTGTGTCTGAACCACGGTGGTAAGTTTACACAGTGGGCAAACTTAATAGTATAAATCTCTGCCCAGAATTTAGTTACGTAGTTACATACCATGTAGGATGTGCAGTAGTCTTTTACTCACCTCCCTTCAAACAGAAGCTTGAAGATACATTAGGCATTTTCTTCTCCTTTCTTGCCGGAATAGGTTGTAATATATTCATCAAAATCTCTCCCTCAGCCAGGTTAAACAGGAAGAGTATTGCTTTGTATACGTGAGGAAATATTTCCTTAAATATCACTCTAGAATTTTGTCAGGTGGTGGGGATTGTTATTTTTTCCCATCCTCTTAAAAATAGTAAACCTCATGGCATTATCAAAGTTCTGAAATATTTCTACTCTATTATTTTATTGAAATTGGAGTGATGTAGATATGCTTTTGCTACTTGAATTCCACTTTCAGTTCCTTATTTTGAATGTTTTAGCTCTTCATGTTGTTAAACCCCCCTAGCGCATAGTCAGCTATTAATAGCTAAATACTTTGGCTTGTATTTCATGCATTGAAAAGAAACAAACCAACCCACAGACAGGTTTTCTAATTTTTTTCTGAAACGGAGATGGGAGGGCATTTTAAAAATGATGGTAGTGCATGGCTGTGCTTGCCCTCTTCCCTTCCCATTTTATATATTGACGATGGCTGGCTCGGATACTTCTGATTGTGACTGCCACTGCTTTATAGGAAAAGATTTTCTTGTACGCAGACTGCTTACAGATGACACTGTCCATATGTTAGTTCCTGATTAAGGCTGTTGGCCCAGAGATCAAGATTGCAGCTAAAGTTTTAGGCTCTATTGATGATCTATTAGCACGTAGTGTGTTATGAATTTTTAGAATGACATGCTTCAGTGATAAATGTATGTTCTGTACATACCTTTATACATCATTATGTATAGCTTTGTGGTGTGTGTGGAGGGATTTTATGGGGGGTGGGAGTCTGTGTTCGGGTTTTTTTTAAAGAAAATGTATCTTCATTATTTTATGGTAATGTCAGTATTTTCCTGTAGGATTTGGGGGAAGCATTTTTAGTCTGGAAATTCAGTCCTGCTTGGTGTTAAAAGCAAATACAGCAGTTTAAATATAGATCTTCAAGTAGCTTCTGGGAAATGAACTTATGAATGAATTGATTATACTTTTAGTGTTCTTGTAACCCTAGGTTAAACTGTGAGGATCAATAATTAGCTTTGAAGTAAAATGCCTGAAGGCAATGCAGACTTTCAGGTGAAGGTCTTTAATGCAAACTAGTAGTGCTCAGAAGTCCAGGAAGTTTTGCTGTTATTTCTTTACTGCAGAAACATTTCTTCTGCAAGTATGATTTATAATGTAATCTGTTTCAGTTAAGCTTTTTTCATTATGTTTTGTATAATTGAGTGTGTTAATGCTTCTGAGGCTGTATAAATAACAAACAGTTGTGATATAATTTTTTAGGATAGGCGTGGAAAAAATACAAGAGGTTTTCTGATAGATAAGAATAATAAGTTCTGGTGCTAGGTTCAAGTACAGCCTGTGGCATCGTGGCTTAATATTCTTGATGGTTTTTCTCTCATGTAAGAAATGCAAGTCACTGCCATGTGAAATGACTAAGCTTTCCATTCAGTGTTTCTAAAACAAGACAATATCTAGAAAATAGTCAAGGGGAAAACAAAAATCTATCAATAACCTTGGGCTATTTCTTGCTTTTGATAACTGCTGGCTGAAGGAGACCACATGTATTCTGTATAGTAGTGTAGGATGCAATCTTAAGTTTGTTTTCTACATTTGTTTGACCTAATGGCTCAACATTATCATGTTTGGTAACTGATTGGTGCTGTCTTGCAGCATGGTACACTTACCGGAGATGCAGAAGCCATGTAGCAGAGAGCTTTGAGCAGCTGTGGATTATCAGTTTCTCCCAACAGCAATAAAAAGTGAAGAATGAAGGCGACTGGATTTATTTCCCTATGGACGCTGGTTTCACTGCCTTGTGGCCAGCTAGCAAATCCTGCAGAACACGAAGATGTAGTAAAACATGCAATAAAGCTGCACCGTGGGAAAGGAGCTGTTATCGCTCAGAGAAAGCAGTGGGTGTTGGAGAGCTGCAGAAAACTGTCCGGTCTTCTTCGCCAAAAGAACGTTGTTCTCAACAAACTAAAAAATGCTATAAGAGCAGTCGAGAAGGATGCAGGGCTGTCAGACGAAGAGAAACTTTTTCAGGTGCATACCTTTGAAATTTTCCAAAAGGAGTTAAACGAAAGTGAAAACTCGGTCTTTCAAGCAATCCACGGCCTCCAGAGAGCTCTACAGGGTGATTACAAAGATGTTGTAAATATGAAGGAAAGCAGCAGACAGAGACTGGAAGCCTTGAGAGAGGCTGCAATTAAGGTTAGTTCCCCCATGTTTTTTACTAGACTATTAATGTTCTACTTGTGATTTTAATTTTATTATGACACGATTTCAATCTGTTTTAATAAAAAGGTGTACCTACATGAAACTTGCAGTGTTTTGCTGTTTAGAATGGATTTTGAATGAAGTACTTGTTTTCATTAGTAAAATTAGAAGTAATTCTGGTTTAGAGCTTAAAAGTTACTAGCAGTCAGTATTTTTTATTCAAAACAAAACTAAGCATAATCATAAAACCTATGGCAAATATTATGTTAAAGGAAAAGGGATACAGGAAGTGAGTCAGTGCACATAGTGCAGCTGCACTAGATAAACCAGTGGGTTTATGAGAGTGGACGTAATGCCATAAATTGGCAAAATATTAACTGTTTTTCCCACTTTAAATGAGAACTGCTCAACCAAAATCTGTAATTTAAACAGAATGACTTCTTGCCTTTTATTTCCATATTGGTATAGATGTGGGTAAAATGGACATGCAAATATGAGAGATGACTAGATTTTTAATCGCAGTATAGCACTCCTAGCCTAAGGAGTGCAGATTTGAAAAAACAGTGCTTCGAGGGAAGAGCTGGCTGAGATAACTTTACCAAGAAAAGCACAGATGAGTAACAGTTGAGCACAAGTACTTAATGGAAAATTTGAATTCCCGAGTCAATGCACACCTGTTAGAGTATGCACAATCTGGCACTGTCTGCTGGAGTTGGTAGTGCTCAGGCTGTGTACTGAAAGCCTCCCATTGAGAGAAAATGTCATTTAATTGATTTGGTATTTAAATTGCTCTTTTCCTTGCTCTACACCTCAACCACTGGAGGTTAAAGATATTTAATATTTTCTTTGTTTTCTGTCCTCTAAAAGAATAGGCTGCCCTTGCACAAGGGAGCAAGAGAAGGGGAAAAAAAATGTAACTGGAATATAGCATTTGAGCTAGGAAAATCTCTAAAGGGGGTTTGCATAAGAGATGTGCAGATCTCAACAGGTGAAGATGGCAAGAAATTGTGTGCAAGAATGGTGTACAGTGAATTGTGGCAAGAAAGGCTGGTGGTTTTTGAAGTTAGGATGGAGGCTTGGGAGGCTGCAGTGGTTGTGTAGTGAAAACAAGACTGAATTACAACAAATTTGCATAGGGGGTTGCTTGGATCTAGGTGTGTTCCACTAAAGTGTGCAATATGACTTTGACATTGGCATTTAATAGTAGTGCCAGCCTCTGCTGCATAGAAATGGTAGTGATTGTGATGAAAATCACTTGATTTTCCACCTTTTTTTTTTTCTTTTTCTCAGAGCTTTTAAGATAGCAGCAGTGAAGCTGTCCAGAATCTTCTTTTTCATTTGCCTAATTTTTGGCAATGTCACTGTAAAATACCGAAGAAATCTATCCTTGAGCTTGAGAATAGCGCTTCCTCATTTTTCTCGTAAAAGGAGGCCTCTGTGTATAATGATGTGTTATAGATGTGTGTCCTGTCAAAGCCTTACTTCTGCAGAGGTGGACTGTGTAGGCCTTTTTTGTATTATCATATTAAGATATTTACTTGAACAAATAATTCTTTTACACCCTTCCTTCTTATATCATGCATATGAATATTTAAACAATATTTGTTGTTCTAACCTTATAATTGTTACATAAAGTAAAACAAAGTATAGTGGGGAGATGCATGCCAAAAAGATGAAAATTATGTGGGATGCTTTTGTTTTTTGGACTTGTTCTTACTTCAGAAGATACACATTAGGTCCAATTTTGTTCTGGTTTCATTTTACCGTAATGATTGCTTTGTTGGTGTACTTGTAAGACATCCTTTCATTTTTTTAAATAGGGATTAAATGGAAAATAGAAATGACTGTAGAGGGTGCTGGACTCTTCGTTTTATTTCTGTTGAGTTGAAGTATTTAGAAGTCTTTAGTGCTGGGATACGTATGCATATCTGATGCATTTCTTGCTGGTTCTGCTGCTGGGAAAAGGTATAGCGGAATCATTCGTGGTGGGGGAGAGGAAGAAAGAAGGACTGAAAATAGACTTTGCCTTCCTTTGCTCCAGGAGCCTGTGTGGAGGTTCAGGTGCCTACTACTCGGACAATGATGGAAAAAATAACTCACAAGTGCTGCAAAGGTGCATCATCCTCTGAATGTCCTTTTTTCATCCCTGATTAAACAGCAGAGAGCAACAGCAACACTGCGTCCTTTACCAGCATTGCCCCAAAGTCTGACTTAATCTTACTTCATTTCGCTCATGTGTTTCTGAGTGTTCCTGAACGCCTGTTTAGTGCAGTGCAATCCTTACCTGTATTACCTTGCTTAAAAAAATTTTTGGTATGTACCTTGTGATCAGATGTCTCCAATCCCGGCATGAGTTGTGGAACGGTGTTTGTGCTGTGATGCACTTCTGCTTAACATGTAGAAGGCTGTTTGAGAGCCTGTCCTTTTCGTGGACACCGTTTTCTGTGATTGTCCTGCTCTGCTGCGGTGACACTGGTCTGTAGGTGAAAACAGGGATGCTGCTTTAATAGAATACAAAAACCTTTGTCTTCATTAATTAAAGGAACTTACAGCTAAACTCATAGTTTTTCAAAGCTTTTACCTTGCTATTCAGAGGAGGTTAACCTCTTGAGAATTAGAGCCTTATTTATTTTTCTGCAGTTTACCTCTACCTGTTCAGACAGTTGGTCTTAGCTGACAGAAAGGACTAATTTTTACATCCTTCAAGCAATGTCTGCTAGCAGAGAACAACAGATAGGAAATGTTTTTCCTTGAGGCTGTAGGAAAGCGACTGTGCCTCTTGCTTATGTGTTGTGTAAGAACTAAAGTAGTTGACATTGGGCCAAGCACATTAATACTTACATTTTTCCCAACTCCAGTTATTTTGGGAACCGGGTAATTTTCATCATGCCAGTGTAACTATGGTAATTCTAAACACCAACAGACAAGAGCCAGCGATTTTGTGGCTTCCTCATGACCAGAAGTATTCATCTGACTGTGAGGATTTTAAAAGGGGTTAAGCTACAGAGTTACAGGCTGCACTGAACATAGTCTTGTCTTGGCATCAAGGAACTGATTAAATTACATGTATGCTCTTGCAGGTTTCAAGGGGAAAGTTGTCCATCTGCAAACGCGTGGAGGAAGAGATGCTCCAGTTATTTAAACATAGGAGCTTAGGACCATTTTAGGTGCCCAGGTTATCCAAGAAATCTGTGTGGGGTAGGCAGATAACACACACAACCTAAGGGAGACCTATGTTCTATCTGATTTCTAAATGAGTATGACACGGCATCTAAAATAGAGACAGAAACTTGTGTTTTCTGGGAATTCAGTCTGACCTAGAGATTGCTTATATTTTTTGCTGGGTCTGTTTTTTCCCTTGGTAATAATATTGGCTCTCTTAAAGAACAGAGATAGGGTCTCATCTAAATATTCTCAGCATCCTGAATCTAACTGAAAGGAAGAAGCCTGCCATTGCGTATGTTTCCTCTTCTCAACCAGTGCATCTTTAAAAGAATGTAGGCACGTAAAGTGAGGCATCTTACTTTTTTTTCAAAAAAATCTCAAATTATACTATGTCAGTACACAAAGTGTTATGTTTGGTTATTGTTTTGGTTACTACTTAGAAGGCGCAGCATGAAATCCAGTCTTGATCAGTAAATAAACTTACTTTTTTAGTTTTCTTTCTGAACCTGAAACATCCAAACAGAAATGAAACAACATAACTTTATCAGGGAAGCTACTGAAATATTTTTACACCATATCAAACCACATCAGCATTTTTTATTTTCTTACTTCTAAAGCCTAGACATGGATTTCAGAAGTCATTAATGCCAGTTCATAAAAGCCCCAAACTGAAAAGATGGACAAAGTCAAGTATTTTACTTCTGATAGCAGGAACGTCAGCCAGAGTGCTTCACTGCTCATTTGTACTCTTTTCCAACTGCTTTTGGTTTTTTTGTAGCTGTTTCCACAGTTGTTATAAATTTTGAAAACCATAAACAGAGCTCTTCCCGTGCTTATAACATGGTTTATAAAATTAAGATTCATTGTGTTTTCTTTCCAATTTGTTTGTTTGTTGTAGCTAGTAAAGCTATGCTTTCAACATTACTATGCTTCCTTGATAAAGCACTGAACTCTAAATTTTACTTGTCTCTGAAATGTTTCCTGGAGTTCCTCAAACTAATTCCTTTCTTGTATTTTCTGGATAGTAACCTTGGGGCAGCTTTGCTGTTTAATGGATTACAAAAGGCAATTGGTAGGTGTTTTGTTTGGTGGTTGTTTTTCTTGTCCACTTTCCCCAGTGAAAATTGGCACAAGAGAAAGCAATCTCCAAATACCATTATGAAGTCTATATTGCTTTTGCAGTTCCAGTCATAAGATGTTTTGTGTCGAAAGAAGCATACATTTATGTCTAATGTTTTTACCCTTGAAGGCCTGGCCAGCACTTTATCTGTGTGTTGTAAAATTCAACAGGAAGAAATGGAATACGTTGAACTCTTAGCAGCAGAGAAACATCAGGTCGAAGCCCTTAAGAACATGCAGCATCAAAACAAAAGCCTGTCAATGCTTGATGAAATTCTAGAAGATGTGAGGAAGGCAGCTGATAGACTGGAAGAGGAAATAGAAGAGCATGCCTTTGATGACAACAAATCTGTAAGTGATGTTTTAGACTCACTCTTTTCATTGGTGTGCATTTATTTTTTTAGTTGGTATTTGTACTGCAGGGGTGATTCTCTTGTGTTAAATAGTTGTTAGGATTTTAGTGACTCCTTTAAAAAAACAAAACAAAAAACTTGTGGCTCTGCATTTGTTGCTGTGGTATTTAGTGGTAGGGTGCTTGTTAGGAGTGAGCAAACAGGAACTATTACTCCTTTTTGCTTGTGATTTCTGTGGTTTAGATTTGAAAGTCTTCCCTGCGGCTGCCACTTTGACAGTGACAAGCGTAGTCCATCTCACTGATAGAGCCCCTGAGAGTTATTACATCTCAGTGGTGGTGAGGGCTCTGATATTTAGACTCTGTAGGATATGGAGTTACCATGTTAAGCGTAGTCTCTGCTTTTTTCTCTTTCGTTTTGTTGAGAAAGTTATGGGACAACAAGAGTCCTTGCAGTCAGTTTTCAGTCTGGGAAAAGATATATTGTTTGAGGTAAGGACCTGAAATGTGTTTGGGGTGTTCTGACTTTCTCTGCTTTTTGTACGTTGGCCTATTTGCATTGTTCATTGTTCTATGTTGCATGACGGACAGTATCCCTCAGGTAAGGCTGTGTGTATTTGGAGCTGGGAGTACATCAGTTTATTCTTGTATTCCATTGTGCTGTCCTTGGAGATTTCTAAACTGGTCCTGTTTGCATAAGCATGGGTTGAAATTTTATTTGGCCTTTGCTCTGAAAGGTTTTTGTGGATTTGTAGGCTGACTTCTGAGGCGAGCATAGTTCTTGAATTCTGCTGAGGAGGAAAAGCAGTTGCTCCGTAGTAGAGAGCCAGGCCATTTTTTTTGTACCTGTACTTCTATTGAGAGAAAGTGAAAGCAGCTTTGTATTTCGTATGCGCCAGATAATTGTAGCCGGTGGGAATCCTATCTAGTCAGGACCAACAGCCGTGAAGGGATGAGCTGGCTGGAGTGCCCTCTTCTGTTCCGCTGGGGTATAACAGCACGTTTTAAAGAGACCTGGAATTAAGTTTCTTCTTCTGCACCTGTTAATTGGCAACATGCCAACGCATCCTTCTTCTCCGGGGTATCCCTGTGGTTTTCTGCTTTTATCTCTATTCGTGAAAGAAAAGGAATCACGAAATGCAACCTGGAGGGACTATTTACATCTCCATCTTTGCAAGAAACATCTGGTGTGTCTTCTCTTAAGGTAGAACACTGGAACATTAGAACAACGAAGCTCAAATAGAATGATCAGTAATCTGATAAAGATATAAAAGCATCTATGAAAATATAATTAAACAGAGAGGTATAGTAGGTAAAAAAGAAAAAAAAAGAGCTAACCCACTTAATGCACGACAAGAATATTTGTGCGCTTTATTCTGTTATATACAGCGTGCTTTCAGAAATTGTTGGTTTCAGAAATAAAATCCTGAAATTAACTGCTTTCATTATGTCCTCGTATTTATTAGTATTTAAAAGCTTATCTGAACCTGTGCCAACTACTCTTGCTTTTCTAGTATAGTCTGTCTTTTGTCAGTTCCCTTTTCTTTTGTAAAAGCAAAAATGCACAATAATAGACACACAATGATTTTTATATGTTATGCAGAAAAAAAATCCAGATTATTTTTCATAATTGTCCTAATCTTATAAACATCTTCCCTTTTTTCCTAATATTGTTTTCTGACCTAGACTGTGAACTCCACTAGATGAGGAATGTACTTATCCAATTGCTTTGCTTTTATGTGATCTTTGATATGTTTTTAATTTTTGATGCAAAGAAGTTTGGTTAGATTCCACACACACAAGCTACCAAGTACAAAGGAACATATAAAAAACTATATGAATTTGGAGTTCCAGAGCTTCACTGCTGATGTATTTTATAAGATAATTTTTCTTAGTGAACACTATCGCTGATGTCATAACATTAAATTCCCAAGAAGATACTTGAACAGATGTTGGCTTAGTAGTATTTTGGTTTTCAGGCAAAGTTATAGTCATCTGCAAGATGGGGACACTGCACTGAACAGTGAAATAATTCCAGTGTGAAAGTCAGCATAAAATAAGCTTTATATTGCAGAGCCAACATTTAACAGTAAGCTCTAAGCTTTCTTTTAGTGTCCCCGGAGTAGCAGGAGGGTGTGGGAAGAGGGGATCCGGAGCAAAGACGACAAAAACAGTAGGATTGGGCACTTATTGTGTCTTCTGATTAGAAACAGTTCTTCATGTTTGCTGACTGTAGGGAAGCCTTTCTTCTTTGCTCCGATACTGTGAGAATAGTTTGCATGTATGTGGCATGCAGCAGCTCCTGCTTTCTCCCATCAGCTGAAAGTGTGAAAACATGGCTTGGTCTGTTAGACTTGGCAATGGACACCTCATTCTGGAATGCAAAATAACCTGGTAAGTGGGAAGCTTAGGGAAGAAAAGGCAAAATATACACCAAAAGACAGGGTTTTTTTT
>VXBO01002558.1:32706-43270 GCA_013400135.1 Rhinoptilus africanus | reverse complement strand
CTTACTGGTAGCAGGGTTAAAAAAAAAAAACAAACAGAAGGCTTTGAATTACCTCACCCCATTGAGAACTGTACTTAGCTTCCACTTGGTTAAGACGTTTCTAGATTTCTGAGCACTGCAAGCATTCCTAGATCCTGATGAATGTTTCCATGACTGCTTTGTTGTTGTACAGGGGATATTGACTACAGCAGCGTACTACTTGGCATGTTGGTGATGCAGGATGTGCAACTTGGTTTATTTATAGCTATCATGCCTACACTTATTCAAGCAGGAGTGAGCACACATTCCAGGTAAAAAAGATATTATATGTATCTTCCCCCCACCCCTTTCTAATTAGTATGTAGACTGCATAGATGAATATGACAGCGCTACAGTTAATGTCAGTCCTGTGAAAAATACGCACTCTGTTCTCTGAGTTACCTTTACTGTTTGGATTTGTCATGTTGTAATTCTTTCCACTCTAACTGCTTTAGTCCTGTCCAGTACTTCAGATTTGTAGTGAAAAGTTTGTTATTGTAAAAAAATGTTAATTTCTTCAGTTTACTTTATTCCCTCAAGACATATTTTTGTCAAAGGCTCTGTGATAGCATTATTGAGCCTGATGACTTACCTTGAAGATCAATCCACAAAATCTTTTGAGTCAACATGGAAGTAAATTCTAGGTTGTAGAATAGAGTGCTGAGCGCTCAGCAGATTTAGTATTCATCTTGTTTACCAATGTATCTAAGTATCTTACTGTAGCTACTTAGTTTTGAGTATCTGTGGAATCCGATCTTTTCACTTAAGGGGAACTAGTTGGGAGGCATGAGAGCACTTGAAAGAAATGTTTTGTTTCTTCTTCTCTTCCAGCATTTTCAAGGAAATACTGAGAATACTGATACTGATTGGCCAAATTCTCTTTTCGCTGGCTGCCGTTTTTCTTACATGTCTTGTTATAAAGACTTATCTCATAGGACCGTATTATCGCAAGTTGCATGCAGAAAGCAAAGGGAATAAAGAAATCCTCATACTAGGAATAACTGCATTCATCTTCCTTATGTTAACGGTAATCTTTTAAATTAATAAAACATTTTGATACATGTGGTAGTATACTGCGTCAGTATCACAAAAGCCGTCACGCTTACTGTTATTGCATATCCGTGTACCTCTGTAGTTAATTATTTGTTTTTAAAATGCTTTAAAACAAGCCCCAAATGCACCGATGATTTATGTATTACAGCATAGATGAGAAAGAAGAGAGAAAATTTGGATGTCAGTCAACTGATGGCAACTTTTAATACAGCCAGTTAAAGAATTCTAATCCCGGTTTTAATTTTGGGCTGCTTCATGCATTTGAAAATAATTTAGGATGGGTTTTAAGATACTGATAATGGCTGGTTGGCATTTGCTTACAAGTTTCTTTTCAATAGCAGATTCTTAATGTGGTTTTTATTATAAAATACCTTTTTTTTCCTGGCAGATAGACAGTGTAGGATGAAATTGAGGAAGTAGAGAAATGCCTCAAGGTTCATAGGTGTTGATGCCCTTTTCGGGTTTGGTTAATTTTTCTCTGAATCTTCCTTCTATTTGTTTCTATCTCATGTTTCATCCCTCTGAAGAACTATTCTGCTGGAGAACAGAATGTGACAGTCACTGATAATATTGTGAGTTTGAAACTCCATTATCCTGGATGTGGAGATTATTGTCCTCTGAGATTATCCCGAAAGACAAGGTCTTCCTTCCCGAAAGGAAGAAGGTCAAAAAAGAAATTAGTAAGAGTTTTTTACAAACTTTACAATTTGTTTATTTCTATAGTATAGCTTAAAAAAGCCACTCCTCTAAACAGCTATTCCTATTCCAAACAGGAGTGCTATCTAATAAGAGAAGGAACAAAACTGGTTTCTCATTTTTACTCTCTAACAAGCAGGCGCAACATTTGTAGAACATCATCAATAAAAAACAACCAAGCCACAAAAGTTGCATGAAACACTATGGTATATAGAAGCAGTCTTACTTTCATTAAAAATATGGCATATGTAGACTGATCTGGTTGAATTTTGCGTATTGTGCCCCAACCACGTGTCACATGTACAAGGAGTTTGTCTACGTGACTTTACATAGTATATGTGTGTATACAAACCTGAGGGAGAGCATGTTTGAGTGTATTTATTTGATTCGTACTGAAAAAAAGAATGCTTCTTCAGCATGGGAAGCATTTGCGAAGGAGCAAATATTTTGTGTACTTGAAGGGAAAGCAGTTTTCCTTTTAAAGTTGATAAATAATGTATCAAAGGGAAAAGTACAAAGGATACTGCATGTAACCTCAGGAAGCCAGTTGAGATGCTTGATATTCACTGACACTGATACATTCATTATAGTAATGCTAGAAGTTGTGGTTTGAGCACAAAGACTTAAAAAAAAAAAAAAGAAAAAACCAAACCAGAACAAAAACTTACTTGGTTGCCCAGTTGAACAGTTCAACAAGCAATTCTTCTAGAAAACAAATGTTAATTGGTACAGATGCCCTACTATGTCAGAAATAAAAACGTAGGATGGGGGATGGCAATCTAATTTTAAAAAATGTTGCAGGTGTTTGGAAAGGATAAATTAAGGTTTTTGGGTGCTAGGTAGGAAAACAATCAACTGTCATGCTTGCTGCAAATATCTTTCTCCTTTGAAAACCAACCCTAAATATTGGTGGGGTTTGTATAATTATCTGCAATCGCAGAATTTTCCATAGTGGTGTAGTTCTAAAAAAGCTTTTGAATTTGTAGAGGGAGGAATTAAGAGTGAAATTTTAGTGGCCTTAACCAAAGATGACTCTGCAGCTCCATTTAGAAGACCTGAGATATGTTTATAAACAACATATTCTTACTCTCTATCTAGCATGCGAGTTCTTCTGTGGGCCACATCCTTTCCAATACATAACAAAGCGGGTAGGAACAATACAGTATTTCTGCTTCATGCATACAGTTACTTGTTACATGCTTCAGCGTTGACTGGATTTCTGGGGTCCACCTAAGTTTATCCTGTGTTGGGGTTCATCTGTAACACTAGCACATGTCATGCACATCATATATAAGCTTTGTCAAACACAGGAAGCAAGTAGAATAATCTCAGATGACTGATTAAACAAGAATTGCCATTTCCCTACCAATAAGGGCAAAGTCTATATGGGAAAATAAGAGGGAGGATAGGACAGAAGAGATTCCTATACTGCAGTGTGAATCAGCAATTTTGATGTCAGGATTATTCTGTCAGGTGTGGAACGTTCTGTATGGAAGTGACATTTGAGCATTTCTGAACAGTTTGGCTCGCTTAAATAACAATGCAACACATTAAATCTGAAACAGGATCTTAAATACGTTTCTTCTTGATAAACTAACTTAAAAGAGACGCAACAAATCTCAAACATGAGATACTTTACCAAGATTTGGAGCTTAAGATACTTAGTTCTGGTCCCAGATATTCTCTATTCGCCCCCCTTTTCCCCCCTCAACTAGTTAAGCAGATCAGGGTGAGGATTGTGTCAAGTGCCAATCCTATAAAAGTCTAGCTGACTTTGAGACACAGTTGTGCACCTTTCAAACATGTACCTTGTCATCATTAACAAAGGTTCAGTACATCATTATTGCACTTTCAGCAACTCCTTTTCAAGCTTTGAGTTATGCAGGTACTGCTTTATTAATTTTTTTTATTTAAATTGGGGAACTGTTCTCCTGAATTGCAACATGAAGAGCAAATCTAGCTTATGGTTTTAAATATGACCGTTTAGGATTGATGGCCAAACTGATACTTTTCGGTCCAGCTATGTAGCACAATGAGCTGAAGTGTAGTGTTGCTTTTTTCATGTTTTGTATGTACAGAAACATTACACGGAAGATTGCTTTAAACACTATCCTGATAATGAATTGCTGTACTAGATATATGCAGGATGAGAGTGGTCAGGTTTATTTTAAAACTAAGTTGCTAAATGTTGCTAAAGAATTGGAAAAGAATAAAACCTGATCTGACAAGAAGGGTAGCAGTTACATTTACATGCTTATCAGACTGTGCAAACACATAGGGGCAGGGGGTAGAAGTGGCTTCTAGTTTGACTGTTTTATGGTTGACCTGGGATGATGGCAGCAAATGGAGGAAAACTGCCAGCTTGCTTTATGTACCAAAAAGATGAAAAGCAAATATAGCTATATTAGGGCAGTGCTTTATATATGAAAATGTCCATCCTTTTTCCTGCAGTGTGTTAGGAATGTCATTCCTTGTTTGCCTGGGGTACTTCTCAATTGCTTATAACCTGCTTATGAATTCTTTTCTATTGATTAAAACGCAAATATTAAGGAAGAACTGTAATCTCAAATACTCTAGTTGATTATTTAATAAAATACTATTGAGATGGAGTTTTTACAAGACTCACTAAAAATTGTTTCCATTTCTGTTAAGCCTTTACTTCCTTAAAATGCAAGCTTAGAATTCACCCCTTTACTCTGGGGCAGATTTAAATTATTAAAGCCTGAAGTTCTAATACGTTTATTTCCATCAGGGATTTCTTTAATTTTACTGGCTTACTTTATTCATTAAGCTTCTATGATGATTAAAGATGAGCAATAAGATACACATTATTAGAGAATATAGGCAAAACAACTGCTGAACAAATGGTTGAAATTGAACCGGAATATGTTATAACAGTAATGTTTCTTTTCCTTATTGCTATGGTAGAACATTTGAACATAAAAATCCAATATTCTAGTGAAAGCAAAGCAATCTTCTCTGAATTAGAGTGAAACGGGACCTTTGAAAGCAACTAAAAACTAAATTGTACTGTGAAAAACATGTAAATTGACAAAATTTTTCATTTAATTTTGATTGAAAAAGCTTTCTGTAATGTGGGAATTGGAAAAAGAACAGTGCAGAGCCCAGGGATTAGTAATTCACAAAATCACAGAATGGTTTGATCATCTAGTTCCAGCCTCCTGCCCTGGGCAGGGACACCTCCCACTAGACCAGGCTGCTCAAAGCCCCATCCAGCCTGGCCTTGAACACTTCCAGGGATGGGGCATCCACAGCTTCTCTGGGCAACCGGTTCCACTGCCTCACCACCCTCACAGGAATCGTTAGAGCACTGATTGCTAAAGGCAAAATGTGAAAAATGATGCAAGCAGGGAGAAAATACTAAATGCAAAATACTTTCCAAGTTTTGCTTATATAAGAAATTTTGCTGAGAATGCCTTCCTGCCAGGAAACAAACCCTCTTCAGTGTGTGTGCATGTGCCCACATATTAAATGTAATAAACCCTCATGCTATAGATTTAGTTGAGGAAATGTATCCACTTATTGGTAATATTATTGGACAACCAGAGAACAGGATAGGAATAGTAAAAGGGGTTGGTGTAAATCTGAAGAGGGGAGATGACGTTAAGAAAATAATGTAATTTTTGGTTCTTTTCTTACCCTCTTATGCACTTCACACTTTTCTGTGTGTAAAGTGACCTACAGATTTTGTAGACCTGAAGCTGTGTAGTACCTAGAGAGCAGACAAAAAATAAAATAGCAAAATTTGCTTTTTTTTTAATCTACCAGGTCCTTGAGCTCATACTTAGCTTGCCATAGAGTGAAGGAATGGCATTCAGTTTTTACGCTTTGGGAGCAAACCCAGAGGGACTTACAGTTTGCTCTGATTATGTCTGGTGCTTTCTGAACAAGCACATTTCTGTCACACTTAAATTGCTCCTTACTTGAATAGTGATTCTCATAACAGCAGAGTATCGTGCAGTTCCAATACAAGAGATGCTAAATCCCTTCTTATGTGGTAACTTGACCAGGTACATGGGAATACTTAAAACACTAGCTATAATAGTTTTGATCTGGAGCTCTGTTATAGCTGGTAACACTTAAATGTGGGGGGATTATAGCTGAATAGTAAAAATAATAACAACTTTATTTGAAGGGGCTTTATTGGATCTTAATCATACTCAAGACATGGTGACTTTTAAAACAGCTAATGTGTGATTGAGAAGAACTTAAATGTTTCCTATTCGTAATTGTTTCCTTTATCTTATCAATCTTTTGGCGATTTTTTTTTTAATGTGTATTTCCTTCTTCCCTCTTACAATTTCAAATTGTGGCGAAAAGCACTGAAATTCCTTTTGTTTTAAAATGAGAGTAACATTATAATGTTATTTTGTTAGTTTTGTCTGATCAGCAACTATTTATATTAGTTGACAGAACCAATTTATTTTCTTAAATGTCTTGCAATAAATTACAACCTCTTAGCACAAATGGATTTATGCCATGAACATTCAGACATTAATACTTTAATATACAAAAGTCTGGGGTTTATTTTTAGGTGGCATTTTATGCATAGCTTGGAGACTTGTTTATTGTGTCTTTTGCTCTCCTCCATTAATTTCAAGTCACTTGAGTTTCAGCTGCATACCTTACAGCGTAACACTGCTAAGATATGACGAATGTTGTCCATAAGTGTACTATGGTGTATTGTTGCTTAATCTAAATTAGTAGGAAAATAAAGTCTTCAGTTTAAAATGTTCTATTAATATTAATAGCACTGCCCTTTCTCAGTAAAATGACCGTCGGCAGCAGCATGGTTTTAAAGTAATTATTTTAAAACCTACTTTTTGTTGACTGAAAGGGCTGCTTGCTTTTTTTTTTTTTCCATGTTCTGAGCATTGCCTTCAGCAGTTGCTTTCATTTTAGTTGTCCTTCTCACCTCTTCCCTCTAGTACCGTATTCAAATAATAAAGCACGAAGCAGTCTGAATTCTTTCAAATAAATATCATGCTTTATTTCAGCAGTTTACTTCACATGCTTAAATTCACCCCTATTCAGTAAAGCACACAGGCACATTTTAGTCCAATTTACAATAATAAAATGTAATTTATGACTGGGACTTTTGCTAAATTGAGACTATTCTCCCAAATTATAAGCTTTGATTTTTATTTTTTCCCCTTGTTTGACAGCTGGAAAATATGCTGTTCTCTATTTCACAGCCTCAGTGTATTATGTAATCCTGACTCTGAAGCTGTAGAGTCTTTCTTGGTTTTGTGAAATCAGATGCTATCCTAAAGAGTGACACAAAGCATTACAACGTAGATTAAGAAATTTATTTTTGTTTTTGTGCGGAAGGAGGTAACATGGAGGGGAAACTGGTTTTGTGAGTCTTTTGTGTAACTACAGTACTGCAGAACGCTGAAATTAATACATGGAATTCTATTTGTTGTTGAACTTGCATAAAGACATAGCAATTTCCTACATTTGGTATAATGTACAGTTATATAATTTCACTGTGAAATGGTATATAAAGTCACTCAAGGCTAGAGAACAGCAATAGATTCTCTGTTATTCCTTAACAGATCACAGAGCTGTTGGATGTTTCAATGGAGCTGGGATGCTTCTTAGCCGGAGCTCTGATCTCTTCTCAGGGTCACATGGTTTCTGAGGAGATTATGTCCTGTATTGAACCAATACGTGACTTTCTTGCCATCATTTTCTTTGCATCCATAGGTAACTTCTAAGAAAACTAACTTTAAAAAATAGTGTTAACCTTAAAATGCGGGGGAGGAGAAAAAAATGGTGTCTACATCTGGGGGGAGGAGATGGATTTTATTTGGTTAAAATATTACAGCTGTTAATTGACCACAATATTGGTTTGCCTTTGCTAATATTTAAAAATGTAACATTCATTTTCATAAGCAATTTCCATGTCGTACTCACAATTTTTGTTTTAATGTCAGTTTTTCATTGTTAATTCTGAATTCAGACTATTTAAAGCATGCAACTAAAAGTCTTAAGGGGAAAAAGTTTTTTGTTTGGGCATTGATTTAGTTTTTGTTTGTTTTTTTTTTAATGTTCTGTCTTCACAGTGGCTATATTTGTAATTTATACTAGAATTGTATTACTATTTTGAGTCAATTGGCAGAGTAGATTTCAGGTTCTTTTGACTTGGTTTTCTCCAGAAGCAGAATATGATAATGGCAGTGGATTTTTTTTTCTATAGCGTCTTGTTTCTTTAGCTAGGAAAATGTGATCTGTGTGTTCTCAACGCAGGGAAAAAATAATTGAACAAGATGTGTATCAGAGACTACCTGAATGCCAACAGAAATGCAGCATTGATACCTAAGGCCAGGAGAGTAACTCATCATGCTTGTTATCCAAAACAGGTTTATTCTGAGAATATTTAGAGTCGTTCAATAGCTTAAGTTTGAACGGCTACATTCTCTTGTTGTCCCTGCATGCACCAATATGCTTTCTCTAAAGGAAACTGAAACAGGTTACTGAAGTGCGTAAGTACAGGGAATGAGGAGACAGGCTCTGTGAAAGCACTTACTCTCCCTGTGCATTGTATAGGAGATTCATGTCCTATTTTGGGGGCATTGCAAGGTTGAAAATAGGGGGTTTGAATGTGTCCTGTTACACAAATCCAACTTCCTTCAAACCATGCTTACTCAGAAAATCCTTAGGGACTGAGGTTTTGGGTGGTTTGTTTTATTTTTTCACCAAGACCACACTTGGTTTTTCTTCTTATTTTAAGTTTTCTACTGTTCTTTTTATCTCCATATATTCAGATAATAGCAAAGTCCCATCAGCATAATTTTAATGCCTATCACAGAATGGTTTGGGTTGGAAGGTATTATAAAGACCATCTAGTTCCAGCTCCCCTGCCCTGGGCAGGGACACCTCCCACTAGACCAGGCTGCTCAAAGCCCCATCCAGCCTGGTCTTGAACACCTCCAGGGATGGGGAATTCCTTATGTACCTGTTTGATACCCATCGTTTCATAACAGAAACTAAAACTGTTTCTGTTGGTTGTCAAAGTAAAAAGGAAATAGTTACATTTGCCAGTCTTGATTTTTGTTTTCCCTAGCCCATGACAGTAGCCTGTGCTGATCAGTCAGATTGCTTAGTAATAGATATGTTTATTTGAATAACTCATTTCTTAAGAAAGGGAGGAAAGTGGTGAGCTATGGTAAAACTCTTGGGCCCATGTAACTGACAAGGTTGGATGAGTAATTGCTGAGTGCTCACAGGTAAATTGTTTATGTGTTTTAGTAAAGATGGTGATGGAGCAGATTAGTGTTATCAGGGTTACAAAGCACGACAACTAATTAAATGCCCAGAGTTAATTTTACAATGGACTGAACACAAATACTGTCCTACAGTCTTGTGACTGCATAAATTAAGGCTGGAGGTAAGACTTTGGTACAGTGCAGGAAAACAGCAAGACCTCATCTGGCGTGCTGGCAGCACTCCAGATCGCCTATGTTATACTGTAAGGAAATTGTTTGGGTAGTTCTGTTACAGAATTAAAAAAAAAAAATCTTTTTAACTGTTGCTACCATAATAATTGCAAGAAGGGAAAGAAAACTGCGTATGTAGTTTGATTGGCTTTATGGAAAATGGGTGTTATTCCCGCCTAAGAAGAAAGTTATCTAAAAATCAGAAAAATGAGCTATGTTATAGGTCTCTGACAAAATGTGTCAATGCTTGCTTGTAAAAAAAAAAAAACAACTCAAAAAACAAAACCAAAAAGCCCTACATAAAAATCAAATCATCCCCCCTGCCAAATGTTATCCCCCCCTTCCCCTTTTACTTTCAATTACTTTCAAATTTTGTGGTTAACTGGAAGTTCTGTGGGGTGGCACGGAGGTGGGTTTTACAAAGGAGTGATGTGATGTTGCAGAGAAAACCTGAGTAGGATAAAAAGTATTGGTTAAACTTTTTAAAAATAAATCTAGTAAGAAAAGACTACTTGCTCGCTCTCTACTTATATATGCATGCAAATGATATGTATCTTTAGAAAAATTTACTATGTGAAATTATATAAAGGCCACAGGGAAAGATTCTTCACGTACTTCCCCCCCTCACCTAAAGAGAAGGCTTGTTGCTATATGCACCAAGCACCCTATTATAGAGAGCAGAAACACTTGAGATTCTGAGGTGGGATGATACACCACTGCAGTAACATAATTTCTGTTCCTTTTAGAATAAAGGAATAAATAGAAAAATTTGACTTAATTGAAAAGTGACTGTAAATAAGTCATTTGGAAAAATGAGTTCTTATTTTGCTTGTCTTTAAATGCCTGCTTTTCTGTCCTCACTACAGAAATCCTTCTGGTGCCTAAAAGCTGAGCTGAATTGTACTTGTTGGTGTAGTATCTGTAGCAGTGGTCCTGCCCTTAGCTTGACCCGTGTAATGCTACTGCTTGCAAATTCACGCATGGGTGTGTTTGTGGGAATAATACACCTTTGCAGTTAGGCATTAACAGCTCTACTTTGAGTTACTCTCCATCCCTATGTTCATTTAGGCCTCCGTGTGTTCTTTTTCTGGCTATGTTATCTGCCAAGGTTAGAAAGTTCCTGTTAGTCTCTGTCCCCACTCATATTTCTGAGAGCACATCTGGACCAATCCCTTAGAGACACATTTTGGGAATGAACATTCTCATTTCTGTTTTGGTACCTAGTACTCAGATCCTCCCCTTTCCACCTCTGGATCGTTTGATTTTGTTTTGATTGCTTTTTAGAAAGATGGAAGGCATCTTTGCACAGACTGTTTGACTTCCCCGCCCCCCCC
>VXBO01002558.1:0-19192 GCA_013400135.1 Rhinoptilus africanus | reverse complement strand
CTCTGCGGTGTTGCAAGGGGCGCAGCTGGACAGGGACCCGGCCCGGTGTGGGCTGATCCGCTGGGATCGGGTACGTGCCCGGGGAAGGGCGCTCCTGCCAGGGGAGGGATCACCCCCCCCACCCCGGCCTGCGAAAAGGGAGCATTTCCCACGCGTGAGCATGGGGTGGGGGGTGGGAAGGGGGTCTTAGGGGATGAATTGGTGATGACAAAAAACTTTTTTCCTCTTAAATACTGTGGGGTTTTTTTTCCTTTTTAAAAGCAAATTGTGTTTGGTGGTATTCGGTAATTTCAATGGTGGAAACTTTCCCTCCTTTCATTTTTATAGCTAATGTTGTCTTTACTTGCTTTCTAGAAAATAGCATCATTGTCTCTGTGCCCTGCAGCCGTCGAGATTTTAAGAGGACTGATTTCTAGTTCTTGGTAACATGGCAAAAGATGTAAGTATATTTGTGGCACGTCATATGTGGAAGCATAGCTTATAGAGAATTTTTGGTTTTTTTAACAAAAGCAAACCAGGTCATGCTTTGTAATAGCTGGCATTAATATGAAATATTAAATAATAATACAAAACTTACTTTATCCACGTTGTACCTCAAGCCTAGGCTATATTTTTCCTGTGGATGTAACAGCATAGAACAGCTCCAGATCTGCAGCCATTTTTTCAGAGTAATGCATTTTAAGAATTCACTATGGTCATAAAAACACTTGGGGCATCGGTGTTACGTGTATTCACACTGAAGAGTAAAACAGCCAGGTTTTGAATTGGATTAAAAAAACCCCAGCAAATACTCCTCAGGTGACAAGGGTTGTCGTTGACTACTGCTGTCAACTCACATTGCCTTTCTTGTGTTCAAGGAGGCATCATATTTTCAAGGGAGTGAAGATGGTTCAGTCTCCATATTTGTTCATTGTTTTGTCTCTGTCTACCAGAAAATCCTAGTTATTGTCCATAAAAAGAGGCTCTGGGGACTTTCATCATAGGCTTCTGTTACCGTTGACGTTCAGGTTAGTGGCTTTGATTCTATGGCCTACCTCCTGAATCATGTTTGCCCCTTACTAATTCCAGCACTTTTAAAAAACAAAATTGAAATAGGTTCTGCATTTAAGATGTAATCCATTTTTCACACCTAATATAATTGGTCTTTCATATTCCCGTATTGAAAATAAGACAAGACACTACTTCATATCCAAATTAGAAAGTATCTTTCCTTCAAAAAGCCCCCCCAGAATGACAGCATACAAACTAAGGAAAAGCAACACAATTCAAAGTCTTTAATAGCGGGTTGCAATCTAATGTGGACTGTTGTGGCTTTCAAATAGCAAGAATTTACACGAAATAGTGATTGGTTTGACAAATTAATCTTCTAGAGAATTTTAATAGTTCAGAAGCAACCGAAAAACAGCTTAATGTACAGAGAAGCAACCAGAAATACACAGTCACTCAAAGTTTGCCTGGAGGAGATAAGGGTGGCCAAGTACGTTACAGATAGCAGAGTTCAGGGAATGAAAGGCGTATAAGCGGGAAGAAAATGAAAGCAGAATGTTAGACTAGGAGATGAAATTGAAACGGTTCAAAGTAGATGAGATCCCAAAGTACATTTGTTTAATATTAGCTTTGGGAGAGAGATCAACTAAGTGAAGTGCTAGCAACTGGAAATACAGATGAATATCCTAGAAGATCTACGGGAACAGAATAAAACATTTAAGAATTAACCTAATTTTTGAAAGACCTAGCTTATTCTAGGAAAGAGTAGTTAAGGGAGGAATAACATGCATGATCATAAACTTCAGAAATGGAAGAAGATGCTACAGATAGGAAAATAAAATTGTTTTCAGTTTCTTTATTACAAGAATTAGTAAGATGAACTTGGGAAAAATGAAAATCTAGGTCAAGTTTTAGGTAAAATTTTAAGTGTACTTGAGCACCGGAACAAGGTAGCTGGAAAGGGTATGAAATCTTAATTGAAGGATTGTCTAATCTGTTCTTAAAAACCTCTACGCATGCTAATCCTGCCTTCGGGAAGAAAGATGAACTGCTTACCTTTTTGCAGACTATTAGATACCTACCATTACGTGATGTCTAAAACGTGTAGTGAATGCTGGGAAATTTTAAATTTCCAGGTCTGATTATGGGCTTGATTTACTGCTAGAAAATAGAGATGCTAATTGGTACAACACTTTTTTGATTTTCTGAAGGAAAAAGAATGATTCCCACATTTTTTTGTCCAAAATCCAAGTTCTTTTCCTAGCAAAATTATAGAATGAATCTGATAAAGAGAGTATCACTAAATTTCTGGTCACTGAATCTATGAAGACCTGCATCGCTGTAAATTTAAACATTGTGACATGGAAATACTGCTATGATTAATGGCCTGTGATTCTGCCATGTCACCTATCAAGTGCACTAACTGCCAGTGAGATGTAGTGGTGAAGAAGATGGCATAGTTGATGAATGCCCCCACCCCTTCCTTCCCTTTTTCTCAGCAGAGCTGTGATGGCTAAACTGTGGTAAGGGCTGCGCTGCTACAATGCCAAGTCTGGGCTTCAGGTGGCATTTACATGGCCCAGTGTGCTTCAGTGTGCTGCAGCCTGGGAAGGCGGGCTGGGTGTGCGTCCTGTGCCGCTGGGGCCCGCGCTTGTGCTGGCAAGGGTGAAGCAGGCAGCCCTGCAGAAGAGGAAGGTGTGGAGCCCGGGTGCCACAAGATAACGTGCTTCTACTTAACCCCTCCTCCCACCTGCCACAGGAGAGTATTTTTCCTTTTGTTGATCACTTCCAGCTCGTCTTCTGATGCCTCTTTACAAAAGCTATGATTTGAAAAGGCCTGTTTGAAAAGTCAAATACTTGCAATAGTTAGCAAACTGAGACTTTACTGGATAATTGAACAAATGGGTAGCATGATGGAGAATACTGGCGAAGCAAATTAAATGTTCTTCTAAAGGATCAAATAATTACAGAAGTACTGCTCAGGTAAGGAGGCTTAGGAGTTATTTGACCCAAGACTAGTTAAAATACTTTGATTCAAGTTCTGTTAAATACTACTTTAAAAATATATCCCTCTAATGCATTTCAGAGTGTACAATAAAGAGAAAATAAGCAGCAAAGCATTGATTTTTTTACAAAATACTTTCATTTCCTTAGGCAGTGGTCAGGAAGCTTTGAGGGGGAAAAGAAAAAGATATATTCATATGGAGCACCTTAATTAAGAGCCTGCAGGTGGAGCTTAAGAGCATAATCACAAGTAATGTTATAACTGGATAACCTGAAAAATAATAACGGAAAAAGAGAAATGCTAGCTTGTGAAGTCCAAAGTATCTGTGTGTAGATCAGTTCATCTTTTTGAAAACTTACATAAGGGTATGGGATCTGGAATGCAATAAATATGAAGGGGAAGAAAAGAGCAAACTAATTTTTTCATGTGGCCTGGTAATAGTAATGAGCATAGCCATTTTTGATTTTATGTAAGTGAGCACTGTGTGGAGGTGAGAAGCAATTCTAAAATATTGGCCAGATTGGCTATGGAAGATTACATGCAATTCAGAAGATCTTGGTTACTAGGAAGACTTTAGTCTTTCTGTAATTTAAAGGAACAATGGGAAAAATCACATGTGGACAAGAGAACACCAATTGCAGTATCTCAGGGACTTGCATACCTTGGGAGCGGGATCATTCTGTCAGAAGCTGAATGACAAATTGAGGTCAGTAGAGTTGGGTGCAGTTTGACATGTACGCTTTTGCACCATATGGGAAGTTTTGTGGTCTGAGGTGGAGGTAGTCGTTGCATGCAGAGAATCTCCAGAAACTCCAGCTTAGCCAGTATTCCTCTTTCTGGTTAATCACTGTCATTCTCTTAAGACTTTGCTGAGTCTAAACTCTCACTCCTTACAAATGTGGCACCTTCCAGACAGGAGCTGGAGGATCCAAATGTATGCACCAAGGTCCTCAGCTGACTTGTGCTGCTCACTGGATTAACGGTTTGGTGGGGAGCAGAGTTCCCCGTCTATCCTTGGCATACTTCAAACTAGGCAGGATAACAGCATCGAAAGAAGGACCAGAAATTACTGTAGCAAGAAAGTAAATTTGGCAGCTTAATTTTTTGTCTTCCAGTTTCCAATAGAAGGCTGAGGACTAGTTGCTGGCCACTTTTACATTCAGTTATATATTGGAATTACCTGTAAATTAAGTTGATGCATACTTTTTACTATCAGTGGTTAACATACCTTCCACCACTAAATCAACAGTTTCTGTAGTGTAGCTGAAGGTCCAGCTTGTGATATGACACTGGTTCTCCTCTCACTTCTGTTGCAAATGAACTGCTGAGGCCTCTCAGGAAGCCATGAAGAAATAGAAGCTTGTGGCTCTTTTCATTAAGACTCACTGTTAAATAGAAGTAGCAGGAGTCATTTGCAGGGACTGTGTCTATTAGAGGCGATGGTCCAGTGCATGGAGTCACCGCGCGTACTGAGGAGAAGAGGGCTAGACAAAGGGAATGAGTAAGATTCCGTCTGATCTCAGAGATCCCATGTATTGAAGTACGTGAAATACTCTATAATAGCAGTTGCTTATGATAATTTAAGTTGTTCACCATTATTGCATGGACTGTTTCCAGTCATTTAAAAAAATAATTGTTCATGAAGAACATATGGTTGAAAACTAATTTGGTGTTTCACAGACTTTAAACTGACACACTACTGTTAGCCTTCAGAATTTCTCCCAGACTGAAATACCTTTCTTGGGAACTGTTTACCTGGAAAGCTTGTGCATTTTACTGTTTCACAGGTTGCTGGCAGTGGCATTGGCTTTAGAACCACTGCTTGAATTTCTTTGAGGTATTTTTCTGTTAGCTCTAGTTTGCATAAAACTTACTGTATCTCTTTAGTATTTTATGGTGCTTTTATTAATCTCATTGATAGCAGCTATGGCCCATGTATCTAACTTTGTAAAGGAAGCCTTGTGCACGTGTGTAAATCTGAGGACACCACGTAAGAAGTTCTGCCTGTACAAAGCTCAACACCTGATCCAACGTTACTCTTTAAGAGCTCTAGAGGTGTAGGATTAAGGTTGATGGTTTATTTTGTTTGAGTATTCAGAATGCACTCAGGTAGGTAGTTTAATCCAGTGAATTTATTTCACTTAATATTTTGCCCAAAGAATACTTTAAAAAAACCCCACACAGCATACTATTTTTGTACAGCAACTTTACTGGATAGGTCAATAGGTCTGCTAGATTTGGGGAAAGAAGTAGATCAGTGTTTCTGCCTAGTAATTTTGCCGGAACACGAGAAAAGTTGTACTACTTAATAGCTTTCATGTGGTGCTTCTACATCAGCCTTGAGCAAGTCTTTGTGGTCTGAAAAGGTTACATTTGGGTTGGATTAAAAAAGAAGAGCCTAATGGAAGTAGGAAAAAGGTACATTTTGGATCTTTTTTACATGATGCACTTTCAGTGTCTGGAAAGTATTGAAAAATCTTCAAAACGTTTTTTCAGACTTTTATTCAAATATCAACATGTGTTTCTCCTTTTATGTTTATTTTTGGTTATGTACTGGGAATTTCAGTAAGGTAGACTAGAGAAGTTAAGTCTTTAGTGGATCTCAAGTGGTTCATGCACCTTTTTTGATATCATTTTAGTTCAGTGACTTCTCAGTAGTTTGATCTATTTCTATTTGCCTTTAGTGAGTTCTAATGTGTTCAGAAGTTTGCAAATGGACAATCAAATAATATTATGTAATTAGGTCTTGTAAAAAGGCATCTCAGTCTGGGATTTCAAGTGTTGTTAACATTTTTTTTTAAATATGCTCTTTAGAAGGCAGAAGGAAAATGATCTTTAAACTCTCCTTTTAACATGGCAAATACGCAATAAGAGTTTCTTCTTTTTTTTGGTGTTTTTTTTTTTTCCTATGTTGGTTTGTATGTATAAAGCAGAAGGTAGCAACTCAGAAGTTGTCTATCAGGTCACCAGGTTATTTGTGTAAATAAAGCATTTTCCTGCAGCCTTCAAGTGTTTAACCTTTTTATTAATTGTATGTGTCACTTAATGGTAATGGCTTTATATAGATATATATTTATAGTGTTACTGAGTGAAAGCAGTGCACTGACAACATGCTAAACAAAAATGCAGCTTTCAAAAAGTTACACTAGGGATCACTTATTTTAGTGTTTGTATTTGCTTGCCTGGATATCACTTAATGGAGATTTATTGTGGCTAATTAGAAGTGGGAGGAAAAATGGGCCAATCTTTGCTAAACATTTTCTGTGTTGATGTGGTTCTTGGACAGAGAGCAGACAACTTGATTTTAAAGGTTGACAGCGGTCCGTATCTGCGAACCTGCTGCTGGCTACTTGTCTTCTGTTACATTACACTGCATTTGCTAAGTGTCCCAGATTACACAAACTTGCTTGAAAATTATGTTGTGGGCTGCTGTAACCTTACAATACACTGATAAGGAGGTTGGTGAAGCAAATGGGTTTGGAATGAGTCCTGTTAAACATTAGTTGTTGGTTTTTTGCTGTGGTTCAGATGCTGTTGAACAAACTGCTCCGAAGATTTGGTTTGGCTGGAAAAACAAAAGTCTGCTTAAGTCAAATCTAGAATGGCACCAGGAGCTAGTTGTGGAAGTGGCTGCTGCTGGTACCTCTGCATATGAATATTTAGTCCAGGAGGACACAAATGATTAGTTTATGTGGTAGAAGTGGCAAACCAGTGCTTCAGTCCTGTTCATCCCAGGAACGTCGTATTCAATTTTGCTTCATTTTTAAAGCTTTGCAGTTAGTTTTGGGGGCATCAACTTTGAATTTTGCAAGGATTGTATCACTTGGGCAATTGGATTATTGTGAAAAACAACCCATTATAGTGATTTTAACTCCTGTGGTATTTTTGATCTGTGTGGCTGCTTAGATTGGACCACTATTTGACTCACCTTCGAAGTAAAGTCTTCATCTATGATTCTATGATTTAATTTTTTCTGAATTCTACATGTGTTGCTCTTTCTAGAAGAAACAGCCAAGAAAGCTAATGGTCTTGACATTAACTGAGCAGCTAACCTGTGTTTAGTTTTTATCTGGGTGATCCGGATCTTTCATATCTAGTGCTTTGGCTGTTCTTTGCTAGTTAAGGTGCTAATAATTCAATTTGCTTTTTGGAAGGCTCATTGCTATGGTATAGCTCATTGCTGAGTGGTTGATAAACATATTAATCTTGAAAATGCTGCCATGAACTGAGGATGTGGTAGGGTCTCTGTTTTAGATGGTGGCTACTGAGACACAGTAAAAGAACACATCTGAGAATTTCGCAGCATCAGACTCCTATATGACTTTAAAAGCTCTGTTATATTACTTTGTACAGTAAGGAATAGTTCTCACTGACTTCATTTGCAAAATGAAATGCAAATGTTTTAAATCTAAGAACTAACTTTCCTGTAATCCTCTACTTCATATCTTAATTGCCTTTTAATTTCTGCAAAAAATGAATTGAGTGTCCCATAAAAATAGTCACCTGCATTTACATGATGATTCATTCCCAGAGCATGTTTGCTCTGGTCCCTGAATGAGATGAATCCAATGGGAAAAATAATGTATTATCATCTTGTTACAAATGACATTTGTATATGGATAGGGGTGAAAGAAGAATTAAGGTTGTTTAAGCAGCATTATTTCTGATGATAAGCTTTTCTCCACTTTGTAGCTTTGCTAATTTTCCATTCTGTGTGTTTGTTGCTTCCTGATACTAAAATAAGGCAAACAAAAAACCTGCAACCCTACATTGTCAGTGAAGTGGCACATAGTAAAATTGCATGGCATAGGGCTTTCAAATTTATGACAAAATCACAGAACGGTTAGAGTTGGAATGGACCCTAAAGGCCATCTAGTTCCAACCCCCCTGCCCTGGGCAGGGACACCTCCCACTAGACCAGGCTGCTCAAAGCCCCATCCAGCCTGGCCTTGAACACTCCAGGGATGGGGCATCCACAGCCTCCCTGGGCAACCTGTTCCAGTGCCTCGCCACCCTCACAATAAATAATTTCTTCCTAATATCTAATCTAAATCTACCCTCTTTCTGTTTGAAACTGTTACCCCGTGTCCTATCATTACACTCCCTGATACAGAGTCCCTCCCCATCTTTCCTGTAGGCCCCCTTTTGGTACTGGAAGGCTGCTGTGAGGTCTCCCTGGAGCTTTCTTTTCTCCAGGCTGAACAACCCCAACTCTTTCAGCCTGTCCTCACAGCAGAGGTGCTCCAGCCCTCTGATCACCTTTGTGGCCCTCCTCTGGACTCGCTCCAACAGGTCCATGTCCTTACATTCTCAATATCTGTTCTTAAGCAGTAAAATGGCTGGGGATTGTCATTCTGTATGGCTCAAGTTAGGTGCAGTTTGCACAAGATGTGTGGTTGTTTGCTAGTAGGCTTTGCAAATGCCTGTAGACAGCAGAGGCATCCTCCTGATGCCTTTGACAAGCCCTGGGAGTAAATGCACTCTAACAGGAATAATTTTCCTTCCCAATTTTTCAATTTTCTGGTTCTATCTTTACTACTTCTTACCTGATTTATTTTGTACTTCTCAGTCTGAGTCCCAGCTTACTTGCCCTTTCAGTCACAGTTTAGAACACATAGTATTTGTCCCATTTCCCATTTTCTTCCCCTCACAGGATCTGATCTCCTTGTCCTGTTGAAGCTCTCTTCTAGGGTCTCATCAGTTCTGTTGACTGCACTTTTTCAGTGGCTCTTAGTTTCTCGACCTGAACTCTTAATCTGCCATCTTCCATCTGATTTTCGGGCTCACTTCCTGTTTCTTTCCCAGGCAGTCCCCAAATCGTTTGTTTTTCTGTCTGTCCCATTCTCCCATTCTTTAACCAACGTTCTCTATTTGGCACCCACTTCTCTCTTGTTTTGTTGTCAAACCCAGTTCTGTGCTTCAGTCTAGGGGGCTTAATCTGCTGTTAGTAACCAAAAATTTATGTTCTGAGAAATACCTTTTGGCAAATAGCCCTGTTTCCATTTATTTCTACCCTTCTTGTTCTTCTTTCAGCTCTTTTTGAGGGAGTATACTTAAAATGGGCTCATTACCTAGAAGCAAGATAGAAGAGGTGTTTCTGTGGCACAAAAGCACCCTTCTGTTCCCCATATTTACTTATCTCAGAGTGTTGGGGGGACATTACTCTCCTACTAAGCCTGATAGACAGCATGTGTACTTGTTCAGTCTCGTTTTAGTTAAACTTCTGGATCATGCTTTTATAGGTTCCTTGTCCTTCAGTCCAAATTCAGCTTGAATCTTTCCTGTTTAGTTTAAAGGCTTAGTGAATATTTTAATGCCAATTTTTATTAAGAAATTGAGTTGCAAGTCTGGAAAGCTGTGGAAGAAATGATACGTTTGTTGTAAGCGTGTTGAGAGTTTCTGGTGCATAACTTCAGAGACCACAAATATTAGCTTATTGGTAAGATACGAAAATACTCTGTGATAGTCTGCGCTAAGGGATTTTTTCAATAAGTGAAATTCTGTGCATTTTTAGCAGATTTTGTTACAGATTTACTTTAGTCCTGACAAAAAGATATTTCCCAATTTACTGCCTTTCAGGCTGAGGGTACTTGTAGTGCTTTTCAGCTTTTACTTGTAAACAAAACAAAAATAGACTTCCCAGTTCTTATGACTGCTGATGATCTCATAGCAGGCCAAAGCTAACTTCAGTTAAATTTTTGATATGTTTAGCCTGTCAGTTGATTTCTTTTCCTTCGGAGTTCTGAATGATGTGATGAGACAAAGCCTCTGGTTGGAGTCTCCACACTAGCATAGCTTCCACAGTAAAATGACCATATTTACTAATTTGTCCAATAGTCTTTAACCTTCTTCCTCTGGTCTATGGAAAGAACATCTTCATTTAGCACAGGTTGATTTTGTTGAAATGTGAAAAGGATAAAGCGTGTATCTGTATCTGTTGCCAGTTTTGGATACTAGGAGTTTCTTTATGGAGCTATATGGAAGTTTACGCAGCCAACATGTCTCTCAGAAGAGGAAAGCAATTCTAAATTATGAAGTTGCACACACTTACAAAGCTTTCAGAATGGAATATTAAGAGCATGATACTATTTCAAGCAGCCCTGGTGTTATCATCAAAGGAATTAATGCACCTTGAAATTGAGAATCATGAGAAGATAAGAAGAAGAAGTGGAATACGAAAAGAAGGATCTTAGTTGGTGAAAAAAATAAAAATCAAAATACTTTGTTACAAATAGCTTGATAAGGCCTGAAAACTATGTGTATTTCTCCACCAGAAAATAGAATTTCTTTGATGTCTAAACCCTCCTTGGCAAAAGGCTGGGTTTCCATTGTGGAAAATCAGGCATCGGGTACTTCTTGCTGGTGTGTGGGGTTGGTTTTTTTGGTGTAATTTTTTGGTTTTCTTTTTGTTGTTGGTTGTTGTGAATCTGTGACTATGATATACCTAATGGGAGCTATGGTCACATTTTCCTCTCCTTTCTTTCTTTTGGGCGCTGCACTATGGTAGATAGGTTACAGAGAAGTAATCCTGGGTTCTCATCCAAAATAACCTGGCTTGAAAAATAGCGGGAATTTCTTTGAAATATACACTTAGATTTTTTTTTTTTTTTGCCTAGTATTTCCATTTTGGAACAAAGACACAAAAGCTCCTATAGGATGGAAGTTTTACTTTTCAGTGCTCTCTTGCCAAAAAGCTTTTATCTGACTTTGAGGAGACTCGAAGAGAGCAATAAATTTTGATAACCTTAGAATTGAATAGTACCCAGAAGTGTGAAGAGCATACTGAGGCTGGAGTAACATAATTTTCACTAGAAATCAGTTTTTATTATGAATAGTAGCATCAGGGGTTGCTATTCACTGTAGGATTTGGTAGTATTCTTTCCAAGTAGTTTTCTTGTAGTCTTCCCTAGGCATACTCTTCAGAATTAGCTGAATATTTACCAGCCCTTTTAACTGCTAGAGCTGAACCTTTAGTAAGACGCTGCTGTAGAAAGGTGGTAGAACTGAGACTGCTGTACTCTTCATCAGTGTCATGGTTCCTGAGGGGATTCTTCTTCTTGTTCAGTGATTGCTATTCTCTGATTTTTCCCAAACAGTATTCTATTCTTGATGAAATGCAGTCTGTTTCACTGCGTTTCTCCAGGTTGTCCTGGAGAAATTGTCTCCAGTGTTCTCCAGGTTGTCAGGACTTGTGTAATTTCAGTCACACAAAAGCATGGTCCAGGGCATCTCGCACTAATCTGACCCTTTGTAATGCCAGATTAATTGTATTGTGTGGAGTTGCATATTGTTTTGGGTAATATTTTTCACTTTATATTTTAATTATGTAGAAGAAAACTTGAAACATGAGATTATTTGATATTATGATGTGGTGGCTAGTTGAATGCTTAAGGATAAAATGAATTAATAGAAATGGCTATATTGGTGATCATTAATTTAAAAAAAAAGGAAGGGACTAATAAGTAATTGATTACTGAACTGCCTAATTTTCTGATCACTGAAATAATGAATTACATTTAATACTTGAATTTGCAGACTATCGCAACTTAAATATTTGGGTTTGGATTATCACTTGGTGCAAGTTTGCTTTTGCATATTAAACTGATGAATGGATTGAAATTATGAAAGTTAAAAATTATGAAATTCATGTGCTTCTAAATGAAAGACATTCCTGATGAAACAAGCCATTTTTTTGATGGTCCACTAATCATACACTCAAGATTTTAAGTGCCTTTCCAGTCTCATTGGTATCTTTTTGATTTTCATAGAAAAGAAAATTTGCAGGAATCCTTAAGTACAAGCCTCCTCTTTCTGCTGTTGAATACAAACTGACGCACTGCATTTAAAGAAATTATGACAATGAGACTGTACTTCCTGTGTGGTTTAACATCCTTGTGAATTGAGGTAGAATGGGAGTATAATGTAACACACAAAAATTCATCTTCATGTAACACACTGGGTTCCAGTGTTTTGGAATGTCATATCGCCACAGCTCTGGCAACATCTTTGTAGCTCGAAGAACATCTTTGTACATGATACTGATTTCACGTTGATGAGTATACCTTGCCTGATATAGTCTGCTGCCCTTCAGAATTATGTAGCAAGTGTGATGAAGAGTCAGGCTTATAAAAACCTCTGGTACCTGGGAATAGGGCAGTAGAACTGTCATTTGTTCAAGTGGACCTTTGAATCCCTACTGTGGGCAAGATGGAGAACAGGCAGTGTTTGTGTACTGGTAACTTGTGGGAGTCTCCTTAAAACGATGCTACTTCATTACTTTACGGGAGGGAAATTAGGAGAATGAAGGACAGAATTGACACAGGCTCTTCATTCTACCCATCCATTCCACTGTCTCCTCACTTGCGTTTTCTTTGTGCCACCAGGCGCTCATCGCTGCCATGCTCTTTATGCCTCCCATAGCAAAATTTCTCTTCTCCTAATTTCCCAGCCTGTCCCCAATGCTTGGTCATCTTTTCCCCCTCTCCCCTTTCAATGAGGAGAGAAAGTTTCCCGTTTTTGCAAGTTCCCTGTCTTTCTTAAGAAATTATTGCTGTCATACACCTGGATAATAATAGCACCAGAGCATCCTCTAGTGGCTCGTTTGGTTTGCTGAACTTCTGGCAAATCGTAAGTAAGGCACTTCAGGTAGACTTTCAAGGGAAAAGCTTTGCTGCTGACTGACAGCAAACCACTTCGTCGTCTGTCAAAGATTGGCAGTAGCCTGCAAACACCAGCTATGCACAAAATGCAGCTAGGGACTTCTCAGCCTCTGTAACACCACATGCTGAATTATGATTAAGTACAAGTGTTGATTTCCTTGCTCTTCTTTCCAAATGGAAACAGTCTGTGTATCCTGGGTTTGTCATTGGTTGTTTTTTTTTTCCCCCAGAACTGTTTAGTCTGTAGATACCAAGGAATTACTGTATAGTGTTTTCTATCCAAAAATAAATAGTATTTTTTTAAAGATAAATTCTACTGTGAGCTTTCTCAAAAAATTATGGTAACTTTGCAAACTTAGATATAATGCTACAGCTCTTTCACTTAAGAGCTTTAAAAAAAATAATAATTGAAAAACTCAAGGTGTTTCTTCGTAATGCCTTTTTTTTCTGTTTAAAATGCCTTAAGGAGCTCTCTGCCACCTCTACGGTTTTTGCTATAATGTTATCAACTTCTGTGGTAGGTAAAGAGTATCTATACAGAGAAAGGTATAGTTCCAGGTGTCATTGGTTCTAATTAGATGTTAAGCTATCTGTTAAAACAGTGCATGTAGACTATAAGCATTTAGGACACAAAATAGCAAGGTAGGTGTAAACTGATTTTCTGCTTGTGTTTTAAGAATGCGTTACTTACAGAAGCAAGATTTTAAAGTTTGACAAATACTATGCCACGAACAGTGCCATTGTATAGTGGCAGATTTGTGACAAAATGTGAGTGGTAGTAGCAGAGACTGCTGGTATGATTTCTTCCATCTTTAACAGTAAAAGGCTGTCTGTGTTTGTAAATTTAATACAAGTTACTTTCTTTAACAGGCTGGACTAATTGAAGCCAATGGAGAGCTTAAGGTGTTTATAGACCAAAACCTAAGTCCTGGAAAAGGTAAGAACACAATTTTTAGTAAGACTCTCAATTTCTTGATTTTTAGTTGTTATGGTTATTACTGGCTTTAAACTGCTCTCTTAACATAGTTTTTTGAAGTTTTTCTTAAGTTATATCTTACATAATCAGCAAGGAAACTGTAGATTTTCTGTGGTTTATGATTGTCTTTAAACTGTGTGTGAAGTTCAGTGGTGGTTTGTCATACTGTATGTGATCTCGTTAGTGTAGCTTGTGTTTAAGTATAAAGGCCAGAATGGTCTGAAACATCTTTTGGGGCACTGTGTTTTATCAAATGGGAAAAATGCAGGAGTGCAGCAGTTTAAAATGGGTTATAACAACTTCTACGATAGTGCATCCACGCTAGTGCAAGCCTATCTGAAATAATATTTTTAACAGAACTGGTTTGGACATGCAGATAATGGCTGTGCATGCATGATAGTGTAGTGTAATCGAGCAATTTAATAAAACACAGGCTATAAACTTGAATTCAGTATGTAAGCTAGAAAACTCAGACCATCTAAACATTTGGGGACTTAGGTGCTGCACTTTACAATTAGCATAGTTGGGGGCAAAACCAGAAACACCACTGAGTTCCAGTCGTCTGCAGTTCTGGACAGCTATGTCCTATAACCTGTTCTGTAAACTTGTTATGCTATATGTGAAAATTAGATTTTTGTCCCCTGTATTCTTAGGGGAAGGCTGTTTCCATAGTGAGACTGTAGAACTGTTTCCAGTTAAGTATATTCTTGCCAGTTCATGCATTTTGCAGTGTTATTTTCCAGCTTCATAGATTTCTGCAGTGCGTTTACCTACTCTTTATAAATAACAATTGTGTATCTTTATTAGTGTTCAGTTTGGCAGACCAACTAGCCATTGTTTTTTAGATTCCTCATCAGATGAGCTCTTTGTCCTCTGCATTTTCCTTACTGTCATTCTTTGAGTCTGTTTGATTACTTTCAGCAGTTTTGTGGAACGCAAGTGACCAAAATAGTATATATGATTCCAAGTGAATTGCCAGTTATATTTGTATGGAAGTATTGGTAATTTTCCTGTGCAACATCACGTTTGGTTCACAGACGTCTCACAACAGATTTTGGTGAAATGGTCATTTTCCTTTGTTGCTTCCAAATTACGATAGTCTCTCTTATTCTTGTGTGTGAGAGATGGTGTGCTTTCATAGGCTGTATAAGTAGGGTGAAATTTATTAGGACAGTCACCTACTTCTTGTCTGATGCTCTCATAAACCTCAGTGTTGACAATTCTCTTGACTTCGTGCATTATTGGGTTACACTAGCACTCGAACTAACCTGTAGTCTAGTTCGGGTGAACTCCATTGGTATTGCTAAAGTCTAAAACACCTTTAAGTATTTGTTATTTGTTTTCACAACTTGCGGAAGTCCTGATTTCTGTCACCACCAATTTAACAGTTTTTCTAAGATACATAAATATTTTATTGGAATCTTAATAGACTCTTTCTCTGGCATTCCCTTGTCTGAAATAGGCATTGCTTTACAAAAGAGGGCTGTCTGACCTATCTGCCGCCATCTAATTTTGATGGAGAAGGCACTAAGGGTTGAATAACTGACACTTATTAACTGGTCCACCTATATATTCCTAAACTCAGTCATACAGTCCTGAACAAAAGTAGTGTTCAGGTGGATTACCTGATCCTTAACAGCTGTGCTGGTTTTGCCTGCCCCCTATAGGCAGTAAAATGGATGCTTTTGTCTGCAGATACTTAATGGGGACATTTTACACCCATGTAGCTGTCTGTGTCTAGACCTTGTTACAGTCACTGGAAAGCTAGTCAAAACAGACAGTGCCGTCTAGACAGCAAGAATTGGAAATGTGAATCTTCCATTATTGCATAGCTCTTAAAGTAGAACTGGGCAATATAGAAGCAATTGCATTGCTTGTAGAATTTCTAAAATAAATTCAAGTGATTAAATAGTTCATTATAGGCTTGCAGCTTCTCCAGTTTGAGAGTTGAGCTCTATTCTCAATGTATAACAACATGAATAATACAAGCAAACTAAGCTTTCCTCAGTTAATTTTTGCACCTCATTGCCTTTAGGGGAGTTCTGTAAAGTTAATGGACAGCAACTAATTCTTAATATTGGGAAGAAACAACTGTTTCTCTTGAAGTCCGGACCTCCACTGTCTTGCTAAGTTTGTGCAAAATTTCTCTTAATTTCACAACTAAGAGGATTCAGTCCACAGCAACAGACAAAAAAACACAGTAAGCTTTCCACAGGGTAGCAGAAGTGTATCTGGTGTACTTCTTAGGATGAATTCGAGGAGGTCAGGAAAGAATCTTTCTATTCTTCTCTAGTGGTCATCATTAAAAGTGAGGATTTTTTTCTTTTTTTTTTTCTTCTTCTTTCCCCTTCGAATTTGTATGTATTAAGAGGTGGGAGTCTTTTTTCTGGAAATTTCAAGTCAATCAGAAGGAAAGTTAGAGAATACATTACATTATTGATAGGGGATCAAATCTCCCGACTGTCAGATGAGTGGTTTGCTTAGCCCAGTCTTCTACCCCCAACAACAGTGGGCTCTTTAGGGAGAATGCAAGAGCCTGGCTACTTTTTGAAGTTCATTCCTTTCACAATACTCCAGGTCATTCGATTAGTTATATCAGAAGGTACATTCTAGCATATTTTTGGAAAAGTCCAACTCTGAGAGACTCAGCAAATTAAGAATAAAAAATCAACAAGAAACTTACGACTTGCTTCATTTTCTACATGTTGCCAGCTAGGTGTGAAAGGAGGAGGAGCTCAGCTGTGATAGAAGTAAAGGCATTATGGGAGTGGTAGTGTACAAGAGAATTACTTGTCTGCAGGCTCATAAGGACGCAATTGCAAAAACATAGTTTGGGAGAAAGACAGCAGAATTTTTTTCTTGAAATTGTTCTGTAACACTTCATCAGTCTATAAGGTGAATACAGGACTAGGTGGTAGGTATATGAATCAACTATGAAAGAGAAGCAAAGGTTAACTTTTCTGGCCAAAACAGGTTATTATGCAACAATTCATACAGCCTGAACAACTTCTGCTGGACAGAACGCCCTGTGAATGGACTTCTGTAAATTTTTAATCTGCACTGGCAGAAATCTGGGGACTATGAATAGGTTGGTTTTAGACTGAATTTTGTTAAAGTATGTAGTTCTATTTCTTATATGAGTGTTGAGAAAGGGATATTATTCATCTTGCTATGCTGAACAGTTATGTTGAACAACATCTTGCTCAAAAAGTCCTACAGCTGTAGAATCTGGGACGTTGAGGAAATTATCTCTGTGTGTAAGTCCTGTCCTTACATTCATTCCCTGATTATCCACTAATATCCACTGTCAGAAACAGGTTACCAACCTAGACAGATGTTTTACTTCAACCAGTGGGGACATGCTTCAGTCTGATTCATTTTGGAGAGGCTTGTCTCAACCGTGAACTACAGATTAGGATTTCTGTTTTTAAAGCAGAGAATGACTTCATTTGTTTTAAGAGAAGAAAAGAGAAAACAAAAATACTGTTCAGTGTAAAATGCATATAATTTTGAATAAATTGATCATGGGATATAAATACAGTTCTAGAAAATGCTCTGAAAAAGTCCGTCTTCAGAAACATCTTTAGTGTGGAATAAGAGGATATCAGTCTTTATATGTTGTAGAAGTGAGCTGAAAGCTTGTACTTCCTCCAGTGCTTGTGCAGCCTCCAGAAGAAGTTGTATGTAAATTCACCTGTGTTCTCTCACACCCCTGTGTATTTCCATTACTGGAGTGTAACACCACATTTAGCTCTGAAAAAACAGCATTCCATGGAGCTGCTCAAGCAAGGTGCCAGTTTTCCCTTGTGTTAAGATGACACCATTAGCTCTGCTCACTGGAGGAAGATTTTTCTCTCTGCTTACTTCTGTTACTTCACCACTGAGAGTTCAGTCTAGAAGGCTGATTCTGAAAGCTGAATCTTGGGAAAGCATCAGTGGAGCGATACACCAGTTACATCAACCCCTGTTTGATCTAAGGCTATATTGATTCCCAGATCTTATAAATGTTTCAGAAAATGTACTATCTAATTAGTTTTTCTTCTTGATGGAAATGCATATGTTTGGGATAAATTTGTTTACTATTTGAGTATTTGCCAGTCCTTGGATTAGGAAACTTCGGTAAATGCAGATTTTCAGTACGTTTGGTTTCAGGGTCAGGCTGTTTAAAAGCTCTAACTTCTCCTGGGAGGACAGGAGATAAGACATTTACATCTTAGTGCAGCATTCCTGTTAACTGCAAATTTGTCGTCTGGTAGGGTTTAAGTGGCCCAAATACCCAGATTTGGTGTGCAGTGGTTTGCTACAAGTATGACTGTTAAAGGTTCCGTGTACTTGGTGACCAGGAAGATGGTTTTCTGGGATAACACTGTTCAGGAGAGAAGCAGCAATGTGATATGTGGAGTGTGTGTGAGAGGGGAGTTTTTTTGTTTCAGGAAATCCTGAGCAATGCCAGGTGCTTTCAAAATGTGGCTTTGCTACTGAGTTAACATGCGCAGCAGAAGGTAGCTAGCTGTATATCTAGATGTCCTCTCACTGATGAACTCTCATAAAGCCACTTGGTTTTATATCTGCTGCTTGACCTGTGCTGTTTTATTTACTGTCAGCTTCAATTGTGACATTGTGCAGTAATGTTAAATCCCATTGGAAGCAGTTGCACGTTTCCTTAGCTCATTCCAAAATATCCAATTGCTTTTTTTCCCCTAAAGCCTCAATTGCTGAGAACATCATTACATGGGGCCCTTTCCTTTGCTTGTTACCCTGTGTTCAGGAATGGGTTTTGTAGAAATTGTGTCTAAATTAATCCCTCGAATTATAGTCAGAAGCGATGTTTATAAAAATTTTGCAGGTCAAGTGAAGAAAAGCTGTAATAGCACCCAAACTGTGATTTATAGCTCTGTCTCTTTTCTGTCAATAACATAAAGGGATCTGGTGATGCTGGTTGTCAGCAGGCTCAGTAGGAGTCAGCAGTGTGCCCCTGCAGCCAAGAGGGCAAACTGCATCCCGGGGTGCATCAAACACAGCATAAGCAGCCAGTTAAAAGAGGTGATTATCCTGTTCAGTGTTGGTGCAGCCTCGCCTGGAGTGCTGTGTGCAGCTGTGGGCCCCACAATTTCAGAAGGCTGTGAAGGTTCTCGAACGCCTTCCAGAGGAGGGCAACAAGCTGGTGAAAGGGCTGGAAGGTATGTCCTGTGAGGAACAGCTGAGGACTTTGGGTTTGCCTGTTTAGGAGGAAAGGAGGCTGAGTGGTGACCTCATGACTCTACAGCTCCCTGAGGGGGGGACTGAGCTCTTCTCCCTGGTACCCAGTGATGGGATGTGTGGGAATGGTTCAAAGCTACTCCAGGGGAAGTTTAGACTGGACATTAGGAAGCATTTCTTCACCAAGAGGGTGGTCAGACACTGGAGTGGGCNGTTTAGACTGGACATTAGGAAGCATTTCTTCACCAAGAGGGTGGTCAGACACTGGAGTGGGCTTTCTAAAGAGACAGTTGATAACCCAAGCCTGTCAGTGTTTAAGAGACATTGGGACAATGCCCTTAATACACCATGCTTTAACTTTTGGTC
>VXBO01002557.1:1611-11863 GCA_013400135.1 Rhinoptilus africanus | reverse complement strand
GGTACTTGAGAACTGTGAGATGGGAAATTTGTTGCCAATCTTCAGAAGGGGGTTCCAGAGACCTGTGGCTCTGTATGCCTGACATCTCTACTGGGCAAAGGACGGAGTTTTATTGTGAAGGATCCAATTATTGAACATGGGATAAGTATAATCTACCTGAAAAATAATAAGCTTTCTTTAAAGACAAGCCTCACTTTTAATTCCTTTTGAGTGTTTTGAAGGAGTCAGGGAATACATAAATAAGTTGCTGTAGACTATCTGGATTCCCAAAAGGACTTTTTAAGGCATTTCAACATCCATGGAGTAAAAAGGAAGGTCTGGCATGGATAAATAATTCACAGCTTAAAGGATAATTTCTTGCAGTGTGAATAGCCACCATGGTAGTTTTGCAGGTGTCTAGTCTGGTATCTTTTAACATATTCATTCATAAAACCACCAGGAAAGAAGATTGACCCAGTAAGGTGGGAAAGTTTGGTAATAGTACAAAGTTACTGAATGTAAGAAGGGTGAGGGGTAACTGAAGAATAACAGAACCACCTTAACAAAATTGAGTGACTGGACAATAATATCTCAGGTGAAATTCAGTGCCATCAAATAGGAACTGAGTCATAATAGTAATGATAACAGTTCCACATATTAAGTGTTGGGTTCAGTACAACATTACTACTCAGGAAGAAGGCCTTGAAGCTGAGATATGGAAACAACAGATCAGTGTCTGACAGCAGTCAAAGAAACAAGTGACATATTGGCAAGGATTAGAAAAGGAACAAAGAACATAACAGTGAGTATGGTTTATACCACTGCATAAATCCATGGTTTGCCACAGCTTGAAGACTATGTGAGTAGTTCTGGTTGCTTGTTTCAAAAAAGAATTCGGATAAAAGCAAGATGGATAATCAAAAGTATGGACTGCACCTAGTATTTTAGGTACAGCTGCAGGTACTGGGATTCATCATCTTAGAAAACAGATGACTAATATGGATGGAAAAAGCCTTCAGAATCATGAGCAAAAGTGAGCAGACTGCTCACTACCTCTCTCTTCCATTGCAGCAAGGATTTGTTAAATGCAAAGTATGTGGAAACTGGTTTAAAACAAAAGGATGCACTTCCTTATGGAAAAGGTGATAGACTTCTGTAAGTCTTTGTATGTACATTGTGCGAATTGGATGGGCACATTGATGCTGTGTGTGCAAAATGTTTATATATATTGCAGTAAAGATGGAACAAGGAGAGATTAACTGGAGTTTACTGCATAATTGACATTACACATGGAAAATCCCATGTCCGGAAAATATTTGTGGGCTGGGAAGACATTATGGGATAGCATCAGAAACATGCTGTTCTTCCCTAGACATACTTTTATAGCTATTGCTGGAGTGCAGATAGTGTGCTATCTGCACTCTTCACTCATGTTGGTCTGATCAAATATTGCTGTTCTTGAAAATTCACAGACCAAAGCATGCTTTATTCTGAAGAAGTTTCTTGTGAGTCACTAATCATCTCATCATAGTTTTCAAGAAGAAACAAGTGTTATGTTACAAGAGTTTGGAGAGTTAACTAAACACAACTGGAGAATCGCAGGCTGTGGCCCAAAGATCCTACCTAAGCGAGTGGATAGGAGAACTCTTCCAAATTTTTGATGCAAAAAGTGTGACCAATTACCTGAAGGTTTTACAGAAGCAAAGCAAAAACTGTTCTGAGGTTTTCTTTACCTGGCACTGTAGTAGAGAAGTTGGCTTTACTTTTTCTCGTAGTTATATCTGCTATCCTAGAGACCGTAAGAACATTGGCATAGGAGAAGAAGGCATAGGAGGTAATGTGGAATAATGCCACATTAGAATTCTCACCACAGAGGAACTAAGTGCTTTAGGGATAGTTTTGCATCTTTCTGGCTGGTATATGCCAGAAATGGCTAGCTATCTTTAATGGCTGACATTTATGATACAGTATAGTTGCCAGTTAAGCTGCAGCTTACATAAAAAGCAAACAAATAATACTATGACTGTGATTTTTTAGAATTCATACATCATATTCACCCTTTTCCCTCTTCATCTTTGTGAACTATTTTTTAGCTCACATTCTGAACAGATTTGTATAATGCAGTTGTCTTTGATTTTTGCAGAAATAGCTCATTAACCATTTTATTGATACCTTGACCTTCCAATTGACTTTCTAATTGATGTTTCCTTTCACTGCACCTGTTCAACAATTCATATTTATGTGCTTATTATATTGTAACGGGTTTTCTTATCTACAGCTATATATATTTTATTAATACATATGGTGGCATTTTAAATCAACCACATGTTCATTTTGGAATCACTTTTTTTTTTCTCCTTATTCAGTATACTAATATGAACTAGAGGGGGAAAGATTAAGATAAATAAAACATGATGCAGTTCTTATTTTCCCTTTTTTTTTTTGTTTGTAGTCCAGTGACAGCCATCACTAGGATACTATGATACTATAGTAATTCTGAATGCAAGTGTTGCAAGCTGTATGAATGTCATCACTATATTTACTATCAGTCTTGCATCATGCTTTGTGTTGACCAGGCTTGCATGGCTTTGAATATATTTTTTTTTTCCCCTTTCCATCCCCTTAAAGCCTATCAATTATGCCTGCACTGGGGAGGGACTGAAACTGGGAATGAGGGAGCAGCAAGGGCAGATAGTGATCTGTGAGAGGAGTTGGGAGGTGAACATCATCAGCAGGGCAGAAACAAAGGTGCTGTCCCACAATACTTGAGCCAGTCAGAGGAAAAAAGTCTGTGATGGTGGCTGCAGTCAGCCAGCAGTCCACGGTAATGTGACAAGTCCAAGATCAAGCCAGGAAGACAAGCCTGTGAGTCAGGGCCAAAGTCCTAGTAGGGTGTGTTACCAGGCACAGGAAGGGCTGCAAGCTCAGTCAAGGACGAGGGAATGGGCCTGTACTTAAGAGCAGCTCGTAAATGAATAGGGAGCATGCCTCTATTGAGGCTATCTGATGCAGAGCTGGACACCTGTGTTATAGCTGTCCCTGAGCACAGGAGCCAAGTCCCAGGAGGACTAGGATGCATGCAGGACTTTGACACTCCTACCCTTCATTCATATTTCTGTTCTGTTTCCCTTCTAATCCTGTTTTCCCTTCCCTTCTACTCCCCTCCTTCCCTTGCTTTTTTCCTTTTTTCTTCCCTCGTCCTTACCTTCTTCTTTTGCCTAAAAGAGCAGATGTAGTGGATGCACAGCTAGAGACAGGGAGTCTGTGGGGACAGGACTGGCTTTGCAGAGCACTGTGCTAACTTTACAGGAGTGCACATCCATGCAGTAGCTTTCAGCTATGGGGTCTACAATCATGTCCCTGGCATCTGAGGAACAGGATGGCACGAAAGAGATAAAAGAGCTCCTGTATCTCTGAGTCCCACTGAAACCTTTCAAAAAGATTTAATAATATTCATATGTTCAATGATGCAATAGTTTTTTCAGTGTCAGAATTGAAATGGTACCAATTGTCACTATGTAGTTCACTGTATATTTTTATATTAATCTTTATTTACATTGTGTGCAGGCTAAATTAAAGGAAAAAAAAAAGAACATAAAAGTGTAAATGTAAACAAGAACCAAAATCAATCATGCAATTTGAGAAAGAACATATATCACAGAAGTCTGCTCTTGCCAAAGATGTATTTTGTAGGACATGCCTATAAATGTATCCTCTTCATAACTCCAAGTCATCCCTCATAGGGACGTTAGACTTTACCAAACTCAGTTATCATTTGCTCGAGTGCCTCAGGGCACGATAGTTGTGCAATAAATTTCTAGGCATTGTGACTGAAAGAGCTATTATGAAAATTTTTCTGTTTTGGTATTAGAGTAATATTTTAAGATGCTGTACCTACTCCATTGAAAAATTCTCCAAAGCATGCTGAAATTCATGAAAAATTGCTACTTTTCTTGTCAATCCTGAAAAATGTTGACAATTTCTTTTAATGATACTGCTTTCTAGCAGTATCTTTTCTGAAAAAAATAAAACATCTTTGATTCTAGGTGTAGGCAGGGTTGATGGATGTATCAATGTATAACACCCAGCTGATTGCTATTATCTCCCATGGAAATAAGGACTGACTGTTGTATAATAGTGTTCTAGTAAGTCTGAATTGCAGTTGTTGTTTCAGGATAATTCAGTATTTATATTTCAAGCTGTAAGGCAATGTTTTCTTGAGGACTGTGCTGAATTTCTCTGTCCCTTTATACTTTCTGTAAATTTTCAACAAGAATTTAGGCTCGGTATTCTTCTTTCAAATTACAAATAATTTGCCTGCTATTTTATGACATACACCTAGTACTAGAGGCAAAAGTAATGATTGTCCTACTAAGATCATGAGTTCAAAAGAATAATCTTACTTTGGCACATTTCAGTACTGCAAACTATTTGTGAAATAAAGCCTACATTCTTATCATAAAATGGTTATGTACAAATGTCCAGATAGTATTCTAGCATCTTCTACTGGGTTTGGCTGGGGTAGACTTAAATTTCTTTATAGTACCTTGTATGGGGCTATGTTTTTTATTAGTGATAAAAACTGAGTTATTAAGTAACACCATGATGTTTTGGTTATTGATGAGCAATGCTTACACAGTGTCAAGGCCTTCTCTGCTTCTCAGACTGCCCTGCCAGCAAGTAGGTTGGAGCTGCACAAGAAGGTGGGAGGGGACACAGTTGACACAGCTGACCCCAACTGACCAAAGGGATATCCCATACCATATGACATCATACTCAGCAATAATACTGGGGGGGAAGGAGTTTAGTGGGGGATGTTGATGCTTAGAGACCAGCTGGGCATTCGGAATGTTGGTGATGAGCAATTATTTTCTTTTGCATCACTTCTTTATCTTGGATTTTATTTTCTTCTCTCTTTGTTGTGTGCTTTTCTGTCTTGTATCTCACTGTTCTTTGTTTATAATTGTCTTTATCTCAAATCTTGAGTTTTCTCACTTTACCCTTTTGATTTTCCCCTCATCAAACCCGGGAAGAGTGAGAGAGCAGCTGTGTAGTGCTTAGTTGCTGTCCAGGGTTAAACCATAACACATCTCTTAGGATGAAATAAGGCTGAGACAAAGATTAAGATACATATCTGGTCCTTAATTTTTAGAAATTCTGAAGAGTTTTGATAACTTACACAGAGGTGATGAAGGAAAAATCTTTCCTACATCAACAGTAAGGCAGCCTAGTAACATTTGCACTTTCTTGTTTGGTTTCATCCTTTGAACTGCAACACACTAAGATTTTAGAAAAATCAGAAAAAGTCTGCTTTTGGTAATGCAAAATCTCCTGCCTGGAAATAAAAGGTAAATTTCAAGCCAAGCTACAAATTTGAGGAATAGGTTTACCACAAATGCAACACAATTACACAGAATCACAGAATGGTAGGCGTTGGAAGGGACCTTTAGAGGTCATCTAGTCCAACCCCCCGGCAGAGCAGGGTCACCTAGAGGAGGGTGAACAGAAATGCATCCAGGTGGGTTTTAAATATCTTCTGAGAAAGAGAACCTACAACCTCTCCAGGCAGCCTGTTCCAGTGTTCTACCAACCTGAAAGTAAACAAGTTTTTCTTTATGTTGAGATGGAATTTGGTGTGTTCCAGCTTGTGTCTGTTGCCCCTTGTCCTGTCATCAGGCACCACTGAGAAGAGTTTGGACCCATCATCTTGACACCCACACTTCAGATATTTATAAGCACTGATAAGATCCCCTCTCAGTCTTCTCTTCTCCAGGCTAAACAGACTCCAGTCTCTCAGCCTTTTCTCATAAGAGAGGTGCTTCATTCCCTTGATAATCTTTGTAGCCCTCTGCTGGACTCTTTCCCATATTTCCCTGTTCTTCTTGAGATGGGAGGCCGAGAACTGCACACAGTACTCTAGACACAGCCTCACCAGGGCAGAGTAGAGGGGAAGGATGACCTCCCTAGGCCTGCTGGCCATGCTCTTTTTAATCCACCCCAGGAGACCATTAGCTTTCGTGTNTGATGACCTTCTTTTCTTCTAGATGATTATAGACGACATACAGGATGAGCTTTCATCACCTTTCTAGGGATGGAGGTGAGTCTCACCAGCCTGTAGATTTCTGGATCCTCCTTCTTGCCCTTTTTGAAGACTCGCCTGACATTAGCTTTCCTCCAGTCCTCAGACACCTCTCCTGTTCTTGATGACCTTTCAAAGAGGGCTAGGCTTAGGACTAAAGACTGAAGCGAAGGCAGCATTCAGTAACTCTGCCTTCTCTGCATCCTCTGTCACCAGGGCAACTACCACATTCAGCAGTGGGCCCACATTTTCACTTGTCTTCCTTTTACTGCTGATGTGCTTGAAGAAGCCCTTCTTATTGTCCTTAATATCCCTTGCCAGGTTTCATTCCTAGCGGGGCTTAGCCTTCCTCATTGCATCCTTACATACTCTGACAGTGCTCCTATACTTCTCCCAAGTGGCCAGTCCTTTTTTCCACATTCTTTAAGCTTCGTTCCTCCATCTGAGTTTGTCCAGAAGCTCCCTGTTCACCCATGCAGGTTTTCTGCCTCCTTTGCCTGATTTCTTACTCCTTGGGATGAACTTGATCTTGAGCTTGTAAAAAGTGGTGCTTAAACACTGACCAGCTCTCTTGCACCCCCCTTCCTTGTAGGGCCTTAGCCTATGGGATTCCTCAAAGTAGCTCTCTGAAGGGGCCAAAGTCAGCACTCCTGAAGTAGGATTAGTCTTGAAATAATTCTTCTTTTTGTCCTGCTTCCTCCATGCGGAATCCTGAACTCCACCATCTCACGGTCACTGCAGCCAAGGCTACCCCTGACCTTCACATCTAAAGAACATAAATTCTTTATTTATATTACAGAATTTTGTTGGTGTTCATGAGATTTTTCAGAATCGTTGTCCACAGAAGGCATTTTGTCATCATTGGAGAAAGAGGGCGTTTGTTGTCCTGATGTCTAGTGACAGAATTTACCACTAGAGGGAATAAATTTTTAAGAGCAGGTGCAAATACGAAGCATTATTAATAGATTCAAAATAGGGCCAGATTATGTGGTGCAAGACTGTAGTATTGGTATGAAGTATTTATATATTTCTGTGTTAAGTGGAACACTGATCAGGTACACTGTCTACCTCTAAGAGTTTCAGTAAGACAAAAACCAAAAAGAAATAACAAGTGTCCAGGAGGAAGATCTGGCATTAAAGGAAAACATTTATTTATTTGTTTGTTTATGAAAAAGAGATAAAAATACATTTGGTAGGATGTATATCTCTGCTGAATAAAATCTAGATGGAAGATGCTTATTTTGTGATTACCATAAAGAACTCATTCAGTAAAATATGTGATTATAGTTAAGATACAGGACAAGAGCTGTCTTTTGCATAGCCTGTTTGAATGTATTTTCTTACAGTTTTGTAAGAGAAAGAGACTAGGGAGAAAGAAGGGCACTCACATTGGAAGTCTGAATCATCATCTTTACTGTAGGAGTTAGGGTATGTTTATAATGTAGTCTCATTTGCATGAGAATTTATATGAACCTGCCGAAGTGTGGGAAACTAAGTTGCTCTTGAGACAATTCTTACAATTGAATTTGGAGCTGGGATCTTACTGATCTCTTAACAATTTCTGAAACTGCCTTCTGTGTACAGCTTGTTTTTAAAGGTGGCCTGCGTAACAGTATTTTACTTGGAAAACGAACAGCATTCAGATTTTCTTTATTGATGTGTTCACACGCACTGAGGGCAAAGTGGTCATCTGTAATCTTTTGCTTGGTCTTAGTTTGCTTAGAATTAAACAAAAAACCCCACTGTTCTTCATCTTACTTACCAACAGAAATATTGCATTATTTTCATTGCATCTGCTGACAAAGAATTAAAACTGTACATAGTTTTTACTAAAGGTGTGCAGATAAATATTATTTGTTTTTATTTCAGTCTAAAAGACTGGAAGACTGTTATATTACTTTGTGCCAGAAAGAAAGGCTTATTATACTCAGAGAATACTGCTATGCAAATAGGTGATTACATGATAGATGATAACATGGATTTTAAAAAAAAGTAAAGATGTCCTACACTGTTCTTAAACTCTGCTTGTTCAGAAATGTAGTCAGATAGACTGATAGACTGATTAGTCTTTTCACAGGATAACTACATCTCTGTGTAGGCAAACATTTTGCAAACAGTCTAAGACAAAATAAATGGGCTACACAGAGTACAGTGCAAGAGTGCAGACCTTAGATAAGAATTTTCATTCTGGTGTGGTTTAGGGGTTCAAGAAAAGGTCTTAATATCCAGATAAGTGTATGTATATCACTGATGCTGCCATATATATAAACATTACAGAGACATTACGCTCCCATTGCAGAGACTTGGGCAATGAACACTGGGTACCAACTATGTGCTTTTTGAGAATATCTGTGTTTGCTGTTTGAGGACAATTCAATGCCTGTGAAATACCTATCCTTTTTTGTAAAGCAGTGTTACATCACTGAATCAAAGTTTAGATAGTAATGCTGCTTTTGTTTGTTTGTTTGTTTGTTTAATACCTTAGCTAAAAATAATGCCCTTTTTTTGCAATTTCTTATTTTTTTCTGCAACCGACTTGTGGCTGCCAGCTCCTATCTTCTCAAAGGCTGACAGAAAAAAACAACAAAACCAAAGAGCTTTTGTACATTTTTTTTCTCCCATTACAGCACAGGATTTGATTAAAAATCTTAGTGAACCTTATGACTGTTACTGAGGGAAAATATCTTGATTATCAGGAGCTCATGGTAAGTCTGAAAATACATTTTCACCTGTAAGTTGAAGTGTCAGTTAACTGGTTCAAGAAGATAAAATCTCTCGATCCAGGTGGTAGGAAAGAGAGAGACCATACTATATTATAATTACTCCAGATCACTGGAGGGAATGAGAGAATTTATTGCATTTTTTCTTCTTTGGTGGTAAATTCATAATACTCAGTAGCTAAAAGCCAGTTTTCTAAAATATCCAGTAACAGGCAAAACTCACTTGCTTTTCTCTGCTGTGATGTAAAGTGATGTAAAAGTTAGGAATTCACAGTTGGTGGCCATCCAACATTTTGATGTATGTTGGCAGTGTCCTAAAGATCATTTGCATTATTCCTGTGAGTGGTTTTGCCTTCTTACCCCCTGTAGAGATTTTCTAATCATGTTGAAACGTATTATTTCAAACATTGGCAGATGCCTTGTAGTGTATAAAAATCTTAGACATTTTTTTGTAAATTCTCCAAAATAAATATGGCAATTATAATGGTTATATTTTTAGTTATACTCTCAAACATAAAGCACAGTGGGATGGCAGGACATCAGTAGGGCGCTTGCAACCGAGACAGATAGGTAGGGACAGAACTGGCTTGAAAGAAGAATGAAAATACTTCCTTGTCCTATGCATACAACACACTCAATAATTGAGAATTTGCTTCTCTAATGATTTACTTCCTAACCTAATGAATCATCTATTTCCTTTTAATTCTGTAATTTGTAGGAGAATCTTTTACAAGTTCTTAGGACACGTCCTTTCAGTAATTCTGACACCTATTGTGAATTTAGTGGATTGTAGGCTGTAATGATCTCTTTATTTGTTTTGATCTAGAAGAATCTAATAGGATTCTCACCACCCATCATTAACACTTGTTGAAAAGCATGAGAGGTGCATGTTTGTAATTCTTTTCTGAATGTTTGTTGTTGTTATTCTGCTCTATGTTTTCATGAATGAGTGAGCTTTTTAGTCTTCCGATATTACATTATGTGCAGAAAGATTCAGTTTTATACTTCAGGATTCCTCCCCTCTTTGCATTGCACAACTAGAAAAATGCCTTCCATAGAAGTATAATAACAGATCTATCCAAAATGGAGAAATTTAGCATCATGGTCTCGTATGACATGTTTCTATGAGTGGGAAGAGTTTATACTCAGCCTTTTAACGTGGGATTCCTCTGGCAGAATGGTGAGTGATTATTTTTTTCCCCTCAGTTGCAGTACAATTTGCAGAAGTGGAATTCTCTATCCTTTGATAGGAAGAGATTGAAGTCATCATCAGTCAAAATGTTTTTTTAAGTAGAGTACTCCAGAGAAACTTAAAGGACTTTACAAGTAGTAAATTTATAAGCTATTTAAGAGTACACTTTTGCAACTGTGTATTTTTCTACTTTAGTTTTGGAAGGATTTTTATTTATCTTTTTTTCATCCATATTAGGGATGAATCCATATTATTATTATTAACTTGCCTGGTATTTTTTGC
>VXBO01002556.1:192171-203560 GCA_013400135.1 Rhinoptilus africanus | reverse complement strand
TTTTTTTTTTTTTTTTTTGTTTTTTCCCTTCCCAGGGAGCTTTTTCCTTGGAAAAGTTGATCTGATAAAACCGCATCAGCTTTGACGTAGTTTAGATTAGCCGGATTCCTGGAGGATGGAGCAGCCTTGCTGAGTAGCAACAGGCACCGCAGAAAAAAAGCCCCATGGCCAGGACCGGAGCAGAGGCTTGAACTTGACCCTCCTGCCTGGCAGCTCCCTAACTGGACGCTATTGTCTTCCACCTCATATTGCTCATTTTTGGGAGAAATATATTTGTCCCGATGTAGAGAAAAGTCTAATTTTCTGACAAAGGGCTAGTGTTTGTGCTTTCTTCAGCTGTGCTGTCGCCAGCTCTTGAAGCAGTCGGTCTGAATGGATTTCTATTTATAGGAACTTGGTATTTTTACCCTAAACTGTCTTTTGACAGGAAGCCAAACAGTTTTCTGCAGGTATGCTGCGCACGCTCTTTTGGCGTGTCCTCCCTGGCAGCTTTCGACGTGCACTGGAGGAACTGGGGGAGCAAGAATTAGTGAGAAAGGAAAAAAGAGGTTTGGAAAGTACCAAGGAGTTACGGTTTTCCAAAGCCCCTTGAGAATGTCGTTTGTAAGTTGGAGACGGGAGAACACACTTCATTTGGAGGAGGAGGAGAGGTATTATGGGGTTTTATTCCTGTTTTCTTAAGTCACCACCTATAACATAAAGTGCTCAGTGAACCCGAACTTTGGGCAGTGATTTCAAGCAGATGAAGATGCTCTACTTTATGGGCAAGTCCCTTACGAGAAATGCTGGGTCTTTTTGTGAAATTATGTTCTCTGACACAGATATGTGAAATGACAGGAAAATAGAACTATGAACTATTTGGAGAGACCTGGACAGGCTGGAGAGCTGGGCGGAGAGAAACCTTATGACATTCAACACNAAGCTAATGTTTGAAGTGATGGAGTCTCCATCCTTGGAGGCATTCAAAAGCAATCTGGACATTAGTCCTGGGCAACCAGCTATAGGTGGCACTGCTTGAGTTGAGGGGGGTCGGATCAGATGCTCTCCAGAGGTCCCTTCCAACCTCTACCAGTCTGTGATTCGGTGAAGTAAGTTAAATCCCATCTCTTGCCTGAGATACAGAAATGCCACAGATCACCATGGTAAGGGGAAAACACTAATTATATCTGCTCTGGAGACTATAACATGGGGTAGAGATACCTAAATTGGTGGTACATGAGGTCCCTGGGTACTACAGGGTCTTGCTGCAAAGAGCAGAACAAACCTCCCTGTGTCTTTTCCTACTTCTTGGCAGAATGAATTAGCCCAGCAAATCTGAAGCATGTGGATGGGCCGAGATCGTGGAGGGAAATGTCATCGTTCATTTTCTGGTTTGGGATTTTGAACGTTTTCCCTGTCTGCAGACACATTCCCATATTCTTTCAGTTAAGCTCATAAACCCATTTGACCTGGGAAAAATGTGCGAAGCAGTAAGCGGATAAGAGAACGTTTATCCTCTGCGCACTATTGTAAACTCTTTCTTTTTTCAACTTTATTTTGCGTTTTTCAGTGAATGAAAAAAGTGAATGTCAAAGGAAAAGGTAAAAAAAAAAAAAAAAAAAAAGGGAGGTTTAACATTCCAAAAGAGAAAAAAGGAAGAGCTATGTAGAAAAAGCCGAACGTTATGAAAAATTAACCTGAAAAATTACCCTGAAAAATTGCCCTTATTTTAATTTCAAAATTTCCGTGGAAAACTTTTAAAAAGTGACGGAAAGGATTAAAAACTGTGAGGCTCTGGCTGCCGTTTCTGGTGAAGAGGCGGTCGTGGCAGAGCTCTGTTGGCTGATGAGGGGACGGTTGGTGGCTTTACCCTGCAGGTTGCCTTTGAAGCAAGAAGAAGGTGGTTCTCCAGAGAGGAGGTCAGCATCGCACCGTGGACGCACGCTGAGGCTTTTCCTGGAGAGAGATGCTGAGACCCTCGGTTAGAAGTTAAACGTGCCTCCGTTTTTGCCAGATGATGTAAAGATAAGTGGAGATACCCCTACCTTCGGATCCACTGAGCGATGGCCACCCTCCTAAACAGCAAAAAGGCCCAACTCAAGAGGAGTAAAAGAAGCATTCCAGCAGCTTTCCTGGTATTCCTTGCAGCTCTCAACACTTGGAATGAAAGGGAGAAAGAGAGAATATCGTGCTCGGTGTATGTCAGATGTTTCTCGCACAACAAAATGCTGGTAGAAGCAGCAGTTTGTCATATAATCACAGAATCGTTTAGGTGGGAAGGGACCTTAAAGCCCCCCCAGTGCCCTCCCCTGCCCTGGGCAGGGACACCTCCCCCCAGCCCAGGTTGCTCCAAGCCCCGGCCAACCTGGCCTTGAACCCCTCCAGGGATGGGGCAGCCACAGCTTCTCTGGGCAACCTGGGCCAGGGGCTCGCCCCCCTCAGAGTGAAAAATTTCTTCCCCATATCTAAGATAAATCTCCCCTCTTCCAGTCTGTAGGTATTTCCCTCCATCCTATCTCTACACGTCCTTGTAAAAAGTCCCTCCCCAGCTTTCTTAAAGGCTCCCTTCAGGTTCTGGAGAGCTGCACTAAGGTCTCCCCGGAGCCTTCTCTTCTCCAGGCTGAACAACCCCAACTCTCTCAGCCTGTCCTCATAGGAGAGGGGCGCTCCAATCCTCGGAACATCTTTGTGGACTCTTCTGGGCTTGCTGTTGACGTGTTCATGAGTGCGCACACTCAACACCAGCCGAGGAGATGCTCGCTGGCACGCTCCCTGCCTTCTGCTCTGGGGCTGGGTCTCCAAGGCGCCTCCGCCACCACTACTGGGAGCTATCAGCGTTCTTATCTTTCTCAGAAACAATAAAGAGCCTTGAGGTCTACAGTGCAGAGTCTAAAGTATTGCTAGATAGGCCTGGAAACGGAGAGTCTTTGGCAAGGGGGTTTGAGGACATAACAAATGAGCAGGAAGGTTCTCCAATGAGGACACAGACGGGGAAATACCCAAACGTGGCACTGAAGGAAAAGTGGCATGAGCTGAACACCCACTTCAGCTAATGGCTGAGGCTTCCGTGTGTAGGTAGGGTATAGATAAGTAAGCAGGAGAGTTTTTCCATAGGGAAAATGTAAAAAGGTTGACTCCTCCCAGCACGCCTAAGCAACTGTTAAGGTGTTAAAAGCATAACTGTTAACCGCTGTGCTTTTCCTTGAAGTGTGAACAATGCTATACTTTTATATTTTTGACCGATTTTAGGAATTATCCTGCAAGACCCCAGCAGAAAAAACTAGGACTTGGCGTCGCTCTTTCTGCGTGAATTGAGAGGAGCGGACAGAACATTGCCGCCTGGGCACCTTCCCCTCCGTGCAACCACGTGAAATATCACCGTGGCTCGATCCTTGAAGAGCAGCTGAGTTGACGTATAAACCGTTATCTGCTGAAAAGACTTACATTTCTGCAGCGCCCGTGGGCCCTTTACCCCCCCCGAGCTGCTTGCCATTCGCCTGGTGAGATAAACGGCAGAAAGATCTAATAGTTCTTCGTCAGCAGCAGAACTAATGAGCAAAGGGGGTTGGGGGAGAGCTCGAGGGCTGTCAGTTGTCAGGTCCTGATGGATTCGTGAAGTTCTGCTGGGTGACTGCCTGGTATTTCTTAATCGGCAAGTTAGGACACCTAATGTATAAGAAGGCAGAAGTATATCTCTCAGAGGAACGTGCCAGGATCGTATTTATTTATGTCCCGTCTTCTCAGGATCGGGGCTCCGCTGGATATCTGTGTTGAGAGGAAGATTCTCCCAAGAGGGATTTGAGGAGCTCGGAAGACGCCCCTCATAAACCATCTTAATGAACGGAGGGCTGGCTGCCCGGCCCCGGCGCTTAATGGAATCGATCTGCAGTTGGTGTGGGTGCCCTGAGAGCAGTCTGATAGCGTCAGGCAAGGCGAGCGCAACCTGAGCGTTGTGCCGGAGTGATGAAAAAGAAGGAGAGAGAAGAGGGAAAATAAATAAATAAATAAACCCCTGCCATGGCGAAATGGCAAGGGACAAAGAGATGCCTGCGCAAAGCCTTGAAAGGATCTGGAAGTAGAGATGGGGAAGTGATGAACTTGTTCGAGAAAAATATAAAGCTAAGACAGGCCGCGTGATGTGCAGAGAAGTCCCACCCCACCGCGAAGGGAGCGCGAAGAAGGAGGTGGTCCACTGCCCTCGCAAATCCTTCCAGCTTGCGTTCCGAAATCGCGGTGGCATTTTTTTCTTATTGTTGCAAATATCTTATGGCACGAAAAATAAAGAAATCATGAAGGGGCCTTGCTTTTCCCCAGGGAAGAGGTTGCTAGCGCAGCTTATCGGCAGGCACAGCAGAGGCAGGCGGGATGAAATGCGTGTCCTGAGATAAAATTTGTTGCTCTGCTTTAGCTGTGGAGATGTTCAGCCTGTTCTGTGCCGAGGTGACGGGCGGGTGTCCCTGGCCACCGGCGGTTGTGAGCTGTGTGTTTTCTACCCGTCATTAGGGCTCTGCTGCATCGGCGCCGTGAGGGCAGTGGGAGCTCCCGATCCATCACTGGAAGTGATGGTCCTGTTGGAAGAGGTGCTACAAAAAGAGCAGGGAAGAGATGGCAGCAGAGAGAAGGAGAAAGATGGTTCTATTTGCCTTTTTCCAACTTAGTAAGCGTGTTTTTTTGCATTTCTCAAGCCATTTCTAATCTCAGAGTTGGAAAGCGTTTTTGCAAGTCTTTATTAATTGAAGAGCTGCCCTGCACTTGTCAGTGCTGTGACTGTTTCCATCAGGACAATATATTTCGCAAATAGGTCCAAAATGAATGTGTCACCTTCACGTGGTTCAAATATTGTGGCTTTTCCTACAAGGTAGGACCATGACTCCCTTGGTCGCACATTTACTTGTCCTGTCCAGGCTGGATTATCATAGAGCCATAGACTGTGTTGGGTTGGAAGGGGCCTTTGGGGGCCATCTCATCCCACCCCNCTTTCTGGGCTGCAAGCAGGCATTGTTGGCTCATGTCCAGCTTCTCATCCATAAGTGCCGCCACGTCCTTTTCTGCAGGGCTGCTCTCTATCACCTCATCCCCCAGCCTGTGTTGATAATGAGGAATGATAACTCAGCTCCTGCCTTCCTCCACTTCGAGGAGCATTTTTCTCTCCTTTTTTGAGGAAACAGGGTTGAGGCTAACTTCCCTTCCCTTCCCTTCCCTTCCCTTCCCTTCCCGAAAATGGAGGTTTTATGTAAGACTAAGTGCAGAAATTACGGAACCGAGCATGCATTTTTCAGAAGATCTCTCCAACGCCAGCTAATTCGAAGTCAGTAGCGCTGACGGATGCGATGAAGGATGAAGCGTTGTGATGTGGAAGTTGGTTTTCACAATATTTAACAGAACGAAGAAGAAAAATGCTAAAAGTAAGCAACAAACACGGCTGGGAGGAGCTGTGGATGCCCAGAGCAGAATCTGGGAGGACAGTCATGGGTGAAAACCAAAATTATCTCCGTGCCGCTGAACCAGGAATGATTCTGCACTTCTAATGATGAGCAGCTTCCTCGTATAATCTACTCATCGAAGGATACTTAGATGTTTTCTATGGTTGTTTTTTTTTTTTTAACTTAACCTCTGCCGTTGCATTTTTTCTCCCTACAATCGTCGTTGAGAAAAGCTGCGCTGGCACGTCCTGCTCATACACTGCTGCAGAAAGAGGCAGATTTATATTATAAAATGACTGATATTAGGAAAGGGCACTGGCTGATGAATAGAGGTAAAATATAGGCAAAATATCTTAAAGGGGCCTACAAGAGAGCTGGGGAGGGACTTTTTAGGATGTCGGGGAATGGTAGGACTAGGGGGAAGGGATTAAAAGTAGAGATGGGTGGTTTCAGACTGGCCGTTAGGAAGAAGTTCTTCCCCATGAGGGTGGTGAGACACTGGCCCAGGTTGCCCAGAGAGGGGGTGGGAGCCCCATCCCTGGCAGTTTTGAAGGCCAGGCTGGCTGGGGCTGTGAGCAACGGGATCTGGTGGGAGGTGTCCCTGCCCATGGCAGGGGGGTGGAACTGGATGGGCTTTAAGGTCCCTTCCAACCCTGACAAGTCTATGATTCTGTGATTCGATAGTGAGATTTATAGTGAGAAATATAGTGAGAAACACCTGCCAAGTCTTTTAATTCATTCATTTCGTTCGAGACTTTTCTTTCCCTCTCTCCAAAAAAGCCCTAGGGGAGCATAAAATGAAGATCTCCGAGTTCAAGACGAACCAAAGGGGAGAGTGAACGAATGCATTGATGGTTGCAAACTGCACAAAAACCTCACATCCTACCTCAGGGGCTGAGGAATTAAGAGCTGTAAATAATTGAAGGTTGCGCCAGTCTTAGTAGGAAGTACCATATGTGCCTGCTCTGTTCATACCCTTCCCTAGGTACCTGCCCAAGGCTGAGCTGGGAGGATTTGGGGCTGGATGGGCTCTTGGGTGATCCTACACAACTGTCCTCATCTTTGTACGTACAGACAACACTATTTCCCCAGCATTCTCTCCAGCTCCCGGCACTTTGTGGCTCAGGAACTTCGATCTCGTCCTATCTGGTCCCCATGACGTGAAGAAGACCTTGGAACTACAGAAGATGTTTTGTTTGCGCAGTGAATCACTTGGAGCATCATCTTAGCTCTGGGAGACGCAGACGCATCTCCTCTGTGCAGAAGGAGAATGGAGGAGATACGTTTTCAACTTTTTGCCTTGCAAATTAGTTGGTTTTGGAATTGGTGTTTGCGTTTGGTGGTGTGAAACCCATCTATCCTGAAGGGAGGATTCTACTGAAGCCAACACTGAGCGGCTCCTTCCCCTTTGGTGGAACTCAGCATCTCTTGTTTTTCTTAGAAATATTTTCCTTGCCGCGTAATAGCAGGAAACTCATCCTTTAGTACGTCACCAGCTTGACAGGAAGTTGGTCTTCTGGGTCAAAGGGAAGAAGAGAGTCTTTTTCTTGGAACAACACTTCAAATTCTTCTGCACGTACAACAAATAAGCTTAGAGTTTGGTTAGTAGCTTCAAAAGAAGCGTACAATCTATTGCTTTTCTCTTCTAATGGAAAAAAAATAGCAGCTATTGCGTTGGCCACTCAGTCTGAGGGAAAAAAAAAAACAAACCGCAAAACCAATACAAGATGTTGCTGGTTTTCAGCTGTTAAAGGAGGCTTTAAAAGAAGGCACTGTGGGGCTTCTGTCAGAGACCAAGAACATCTCCTTTAGGAGCAAAATCCTGCCACCTAAACTCCTGTACTAATCATATACCCTCCTAGCCTCCTAAGGGTACCTTCTCTCTACCGCATGATGTACCTGACCGATCCCTCATCAGGAGCGTCTGAAGCCAGGTGAAACTTCGAGTCCCCGCAGAGCCGATCGTTCACGGCAGTCTGGACCGTGGTCTCGTCGTCTTGCCTCGCTGGTGCTCTTTTAACTACTCTTTTACTCCTGGAGGGATTTAAAAGCCGGGCAGACGTGGTGCTGAGGGCCATGGGGTCGTGGGGGGTTTGTCGGTGTTGGGTGGATGGTTGGACTCCATGCTCTGAAAGGTCCCTTCCAACCTGGACCATTCTATGATTCATAGAATAACAGAATTCCAGAGTTGGAAGGGACCTCTGGAGATCGCCCAGTCCAACCCCCTGCTAAAGCAGGACTGCGCAGAGCACATCACTCAGGGCTGCATCCAGACGGGGCTTGAAGGTCTCCAGAGAAGGGGACTCCACACCCTCCCTGGGCAGCCTGTCCCAGGGCTCCGGCACCCTCACCGCAAAGAAGATTTTCCTCATATTCCATCGGAACTTCCCACCTCCCAGCCTCTGCCCATTACCCCTCCTCCTGGTACGGGGAACCACTGCAAAGAGCCTGGCTCCATCCTCCTTCATCCCACCCTCGAGATACTTGTGAACGTCCACAAGGTCTCCCCTCAGCCTTCTCTCCTCCAGGCTAGAGAGGCCCAGCTCTCCCAGCCTTTCCTGGGAAGGGAGATGCTCCAACCCCTCCATCACCTTTTCTTCCCTATGCTGTCCCCTCTCCACCAGTCCCCCGTCCCTCTGGAACTGGGGAGCCCAGCACTGGCCCCAGTGCTCCAGCTGTGGCCTCCCCAGGGCAGAATAGACTCTAGTGTTAGCTCACTGCGCTTTTCCACACAGGACATTCCCGGGACGCACAACCAGACGGCTGCAAGGTCTTTAGCGACATCGGAAGACGTGGTGATCCGTGGCGTCGGCACACAACCGTGCCGTCAGCTGTTCGAGCAGCTCGGTACAAACTCACCCTTTCCAACTCACGCACATGGAGCAGCCCTGGGCACGGTGAGAGGTCCCGTTTGTCCGGGATCAATCCTTTTAGGCGGTTTGCATCCAACAACCCCTTTTCTGAGGTTAAGGCATTTCACTGCTATCGACACAGACTCTTTTATGCCTGCTGTCAGGGCCTTGGGCACAAAGGCACAGCCCTTCGGTGTATATCTCTCCAGAAGCTGCAGAGACACTTCCATTTGACTTTTTGACCCTCGCTTTTCATGCCTTTTGCCCGTTTTATGTCCTGGGTGAGAAATACTGCGAGGAACTGGGTGTAGTTCTTCAGAAAGTCATCTCTGTGCCCAGATGTGGCAAGAGTGAAGCTCGGGTGCTGCCTGGGCAAGTACGAAGAAAGGTTAGGTGATAGTAACTGCGCATTTTTGAGTGAATTTTAATGTACATAGGGACGGCAAATCTCGAAGGTCTTGGGGAACAATCTTCTTTTTGAGCGTATCCACACTCAAATGTGGGTGATTCTCAGCAGGTCCCGCTCTCAGGACAGGACCACAGAGGAGGGCTTGGGGAGTGATGAGTCCAAAGGTTGACGAGCTGCGCTATCTACGGCAATATCCCATCCAGAGATGTCTTTCGGGATGTACTGGACTGATGGCTGCTGAGCATGGCAGCAACGTGAAAAGCATCAATCCTGTAGGAGAAAAAGGCTTAGAGAACCCATTCCCAAACTGAACCCGTTATCAAAGCCCTCACCTGGTGGTGGGATGACTCGTTACTGTGGGAAAGATGGAAAGCGTCGCACGCTGAACTTCCATTAGTGCTGGCAGATAAGATTTAAAGGCTGTTTTGGACAAGCAAAGGAGAAAAAGATCTGTAGGTCCCCGTAAAAAGCAAACCGTCCTCGCTAAACTTTCTGGGTTGAAAGTAAAGCTCAAGAAGAACCCACCCTGAAGAAATGGTACCTCAAATTCCTCTTCTTGCCATATGCTTTTTTCCCTTACTTTGACTGCTTTTCAGGTGGGCTCTCGTAACTCCTTCATCTATAAAAACCCACCAGAAAAGCCTGGCAGAGCCTCCACCAGACAAAAAGCCGCGCTCCTTTTCCCAATAGCATTTTTCCTTCTGCCTCTCTTATTGTGATTAATCCCAACAACAAAAAAAAATCAACTTATAAACCCCTTAGAAACAGCGTTCTGTTCATATGCTTTTTCCAGCAACGCTCAAGAGTGGTGTCCCAGATCCCCCTGGCTACTGGCAGGACGGGGAAACCAGGAACCAGCGCTACTCTTCCAGGCGTTTAGTGTAGTGTATCCCATTCCAGCCTCAGTTCCCACACCAGTTGAACCANAAGGGGGGGTGTCAGGAGGATGGGGCCGGGCTCTTTTCAGTGGTGCCCGGGGACAGGACAAGGGGCAACGGGCACAATCCTGACCCTGGGAAGTTCCCCCTAAACCTGAGGAGGAACTTCTTTCCCTGGAGGGTGGCAGAGCCCTGGCCCAGGCTGCCCAGGGAGGGGGGGGAGTCTCCGTCTCTGGAGACATCCCAAACCCGTCTCCAACCTGCTCCGGGGGACCCTGCTCTGGCAGGGGGGGGGATGGATGCTCTCCAGAGGACCCTTCCCACCCCGGCTGGTCTGTGATCCTGGGATTCTGTGAACATTCAGTTCCCTGAAGCAGCTCACGGTGGGCGGCTGCAGAGCAAGGGAATGATCTGTGTGAGAATGAAGGGGCTCAATGAACATATTTGCCACCAAGAGAGCAACCAGTGGTCAGAATGGACGCTGGTCATGTATACAGAACAACAGGGAGCATAAAAATCTTTCCCATTTTTTTTTTTATCATCTTCGTATTCACCATGATTCTGCGATTAAGCGCTGCGTAAGAGTAACCGAGCACTGAGGAAAGAGCCTGTGGTCCGTGCAGGACCCCCGTCAGGCGTTTTTACAAGTTTTTCAAGAGTCCAAAAAGTCCTCAAAGTAAAACCGACCGCCAGGATTCCCAGCTCTCCCGCAGAGGTGGCCGAGACCACCCTTGGCCACTTTAGCACCACATAGACGTTCGCGGGACATTTCCTTCGGTGTCCCGTGTCCAAATGATGACAAAAATATTCCGCCTTATGGAAATATTCTGCCTTATTCAATATCCTGGCCTTTCCCGGCAGCATCTTTCCTGAGAAATGCGACTGTCTTCGTGCGCCGGGATTTTCTAGAGACCCCCAAACTTCTCGCAAATGCGGTAGATCGCAGAGGAAGTGTGGCTTTACTTAGAGAAGACTTTTGTGATGTCCATGAAGACGTTTAGGGCTCGGATCGTGATGGGCATCGCTGCGATCACCGAGGAGGGAGCGCAGAATAGATCCGCTCCACTGCAGCTTCAGGAGACGTGCCCTGGGGAAGTTTGGTTACTTCCTACAGAACTGATATAGTCTGAAAGAAGATGTGGGCAGATATTAAATAAAAAAAACCCCTCGTGGGCACGATTCAGGTTTGCGCTGGGGGAAATGTAGATTCACCCACTGGAGGTTGCGGTTGGTTTCGGAGGCATGAAAGTGCCCTCAATGACGGTCTCCAGCACATCTTTGTTTCGGGGACCCTCTCCTGGCGGATGGACGAGGGTGGCCACGTCTGCTGTTCGCGCTGGGCACGGGGCGGTCCTCAGCACTGCAACTGCTGCCCGAGAAACCCCCTTTCTGTTATCCTGGCTNCCCACGTTGCCGGCTCATGGCCAGCTTTTAATACAATTAATACAATTACAATATATATTACAATAGAAATGTGATATTATTATAATATGTATATTGAAAATATAGAGAAGAACGGAATCATTTAGGTTGGAAAAGGCACTTAAGATCATGGAGTCTAATACTATATGTTATATACACGCTGTTGCATACGTATATATAGTTGCATAGCTATAAAATCATGGGGTGTTTTAAAAGTATTCTTTAGTATTTTTTTATGCAAGTACTTAAGTTCTTAAGTAACTGATTCTTAAGTAACTTAAGTAAGTGACAGCCTTGTAGGGAGTAGACAGTGAATCTTCAGTGATTGTGGAGAAAACAGACTTTTCAAAGCCGGGGGGCAGGGAGCGGGGAGGAGGCACGAGGTGAGGCGTTATCAAGGCGAGAGATAATTCCGTATCAGATATC
>VXBO01002556.1:178411-190968 GCA_013400135.1 Rhinoptilus africanus | reverse complement strand
CCTCCAGGGATGGGGCAGCCACAGCTTCTCTGGGCAACCTGGGCCAGGGGCTCGCCCCCCTCCCAGCCAAGAATTTCTGCCTCCCATCTCAGCTCCATCTCCCCTCTGGCAGGGTCAAAGCCTTCCCCCTCCTCCCACGGCTCCCCTCCCTGCTCCAGAGTCCCTCCCCAGCTCTCCTGGAGCCCCTGGAGGGCCTGGAAGGGGCTCCAAGGTCTCCCTGGAGCCTTCTCTCCTCCAGGCTGGACCCCCCCAGCTCTCCCAGCCTGTCCCCACAGCAGAGGGGGGCTCCAGCCCCGCCAGCATCTCCGTGTCCCTCCTCTGGCCCCGCTCCAACAGCTCCGTGTCTCTCCTGTGCTGAGGCCCCAGCGCTGGGGGCAGCACTGCAGGGGGGTCTCACCCAGCGGAGCAGAGGGGCAGAATCCCCCCCTCGCCCCGCTGCCCACGCTGGGGGGATGCAGCCCAGGCTGCGGGGGGGTTTCTGGGCTGCCAGCCCACGTTGCCGGCTCATGGCCAGCTTTTAATACAATTAATACAATTACAATATATATTACAATAGAAATGTGATATTATTATAATATGTATATTGAAAATATATAGAAGAACGGAATCATTTAGGTTGGAAAAGGCACTTAAGGTCATGGAGTCTAATACTATATGTTATATACACGCTGTTGCATATGTATATATAGNATATATAGTTGCATAGCTATAAAATCATGGGGTGTTTTAAAAGTATTCTTTAGTATTTTTTTATGCAAGTACTTAAGTTCTTAAGTAACTGATTCTTAAGTAACTTAAGTAAGTGACAGCCTTGTAGGGAGTAGACAGTGAATCTTCAGTGATTGTGGAGAAAACAAACTTTTTCAAAGCTGGGGGGCAGGGAGCGGGGAGGAGGCACGAGGTGAGGCGTTATCAAGGTGAGAGCTAATTCCGTATCAGATATCTGTCAGTTCCTCAGCTGAGAGATCTTCTTCCTGTCTTCCTCTTCTTATCCGTCCCTCCAGGGGCTCCAGGAGAGCTGGGGAGGGACTCTGGAGCAGGGAGGGGAGCCGTGGGAGGAGGGGGAAGGCTTTGACCCTGCCAGAGGGGAGATGGAGCTGAGATGGGAGGCAGAAATTCTTGGCTGGGAGGGGGGCGAGCCCCTGGCCCAGGTTGCCCAGAGAAGCTGTGGCTGCCCCATCCCTGGAGGGGTTCAAGGCCAGGTTGGCCGGGGCTTGGAGCAGCCTGGGCTGGGGGGAGGTGTCCCTGCCCAGGGCAGGGGGGGGAAATGAGATGACCTTTAAGGTCCCTTCCCACCCAAACCATTCCATGATTCCATGATCTTGCCTTGCCCAATTAAGCCTTGCGTTGTGCCTTGTGGCTGTGGCAGTGCCCATCGTCTTTGTCACCACGTGGGGTTCTGTCTTGCTCAAATACATCCACGGCGCAGGGCCCCGAGGATCCCATACCCTCCTACCTTCTCTGCAGGTTTTTCCTCCTGGCTGAAACTATAAAGAAAAGCCCACAAAATACGTNTGACAGCCTTGTAGGGAGTAGACAGTGAATCTTCAGTGATTGTGGAGAAAACAAACTTTTTCAAAGCTGGGGGGCAGGGAGCGGGGAGGAGGNACAAAATACGTTTTAAATGGATTTTTTTTTTTTTTCCCTAGAATGGCTGTCCCAAATTACCGAAACCCCTGTGGCAAAATCTTAGGGAACGCCCCAAGGAAGCCTAAAATGAAGAAGCACAACTTGAATTCGCCAAACTCCAGGCAGAATAAGGACTGGAGGAGGGCGTAAGGGATCAAAGTCCTTGCTGTCCTGGGGAAATTGAGACATTACAAATAGCGATTGCTGATATTCCGGCGGAGAAACACGTGGTTTTATTTGCGCGTTTCGGGTTGCCTCTGAAATGCCTCCACAAATCCGGTGTTGATGGATTTTCCCGAAAAGCTCCAAATCAGCCGGAATGTAAACGACGTTTAAAAATCTCTTTCCTTCCAGAAACTTGTGGCTGTTGGAGGTTGGGATCCGTGAGACCAGTGCTTGCGTTGGGTTGGTCGGTTCCGTCCTTACGCCCTGGCTTCGCTCCTCCTGCCGACGGCTTTTGGCTGACGTAATTTTGGTGTTTCTAAACCAGTTGTTTTCTACCTAAGCAGGAGCAGTTCCCGGTCAAGTTTATGCATATTTTCTGACCAAATACGCTGAGAAATGCAGGAAATAGACCTTAAAGCACCTAAAATCTTTGAAAAACAATAAACCCATCAGTTTACCCTACGTTACAAAGCCAGCAGCAGTTTTTGCTGTTGTAATTTACTGGCGTTTGTGACAACATTCACTTCTCTAACAAGAAGCCTCCAGTGCAAGCAAGCAGCTGGAGGAGAAGGAGCTTCCTTCTTGGAGGCATGTCCGGAATGCCGCACCGTCTCGGCATGAGAGTTTCTTATTCGGGTCATTTTCTCTAGCTTAAGAGACACAGAATTAAAGGAAATTAGGGGTGGTGGGGGGGGAAAAATCTGCTGTTTTCTGCTCCTCCTCCACCTCTGGACATTGTGGAGCTCTGCGTTGAGGAGAAACACGCCTCATGTAGACACTTTTAAAACAATTCGCGTTTTTTTCTCGGCGTTAATACTTCCGTCTCGTCTCCTCTGTTAATCAGCCAACCTACCTGCTTCACAGGGACGCCCCAAGAATAAGCTCATTAGTGTTTCCAGAGCACTTGGAAACCCTCCTGAGCACAATGGGAGAGATTAGACTCCCTTCCTAGCCTTTTTTTTCCCCCCTTCTTTCATACTTTCGTTCCTGCCCTTTTTCAGCTCTTTCAGCAACGATCCACCATTTCCTTAAAAGTTCCAATTCCCAATCCCCAATCATTTGAGGTGCCAGAGCTGTTGGACTCTGAACTTTGTTGACTCTGAACTTTGTCCCGCAAAATTAATTACTCAAATTTTAAGTCTACCTGGCATGTAAGGGTGTCTGCTTTGTAAGGAGACCTGGTTAGCGGATTTTTAGCATAAAAAACAAGGAAAGAAAACAGGAACAGCAATGAATTGACCCCAGGATGATAATGGGGACGTTAGCAAAGAGCAGAGCTCTCAGGTCGCTGGTGGAAAATAAGATTTTCTTGGGTCTCCTGAAGAAGGAGCCAAACTTTCCATGTGGAAATTTGAGAGGGAGCGTAGGATTGTGTAAAACTTGTTGTGGAACGTTTTAAGGCAAAGGTAGGGATGTGCAGAGCCTTGTGTGGGATGGTTGGGGGAAGGACCAAAGGCGGGGAGAGATCAAGGTGGATTGGGGAGGACCAAGTGGGAGAAATGGAGAATTGGGGGGACAACAGTGAAAAGGGTCTTCTGATGGGATGCACTTGAATGGTTGAGTCCCGTGATTGATTGAGGAGGAGAGTGGTTGGAGAGACCAGAGTTCTGGGGGCTGTAGGGAGCAGGATTTGGGTTATCCTTTCTGGCAAGGTGCAGGATGATCATCCCAAGTCTGGATAAAAGACACATGCAAATCTCCCTACTTGGGAAATGTCAGTGCAAAGGCTAAGTTTTGACGAAATGACAGAAGCTTTGTACAAATAACGATTACACAAAACGCAAACAAGAACTTCCACTGGTAAAAGCAAACTTTCCAAAGTTCATGGATCCTGCAATAGGAGCTGCAAAGATACCAACGTGCAAGTGCTTCAGAATCACAGGATTCCAGACTGACAGGGGTGGGAAGGGCCCTCTGGAGAGCATCCATCCCCCCCCCNNNNTGCTGCCCCCCAGGATGCCAGTGGCCTCCTTGGCCACCAGGGCCCGTTTCTGGCTCCTGGGCAACTTGTTGCCCCCCAGGAGTGCCCGCTCCCTCTCTGCAGAGCTGCTCTCCAGCAGGGCCCCCCCCCCTCTCCTGGGGCGGGGGGTTGTTCCCCCCCCGGGGGCAGGACCCTGCACTTGCCCCTGTTGGACTCCATTGGGTTCCTCTCCGCCCAGCTCTCCAGCCTGTCCAGGTCTCTCTGGATGGCGGCACAGCCTCCTGGGGTGGCACCCACCCCTCCCAACTTCATGTCACCAGCAAACATGCTGAGGGTGCGCTCTGTCCTCTCATTAGGGTCATTGACTTCAGGGCAAATAGAAGAATTGGAAGCCAGTCATTTTTAAAGACGTCGTATTATCAGCAGTACTTGGAGCTGACCACAGGGATGTTCCAGCAACAGAGTATAGTTTCTTGGATGCTGAAACAATGGAAGCTGACAGCTACCAAATATTCTTCACGGGTTTCAAGAGACATTGATTAATTCATTAGTGAAATTATTTTTCTTCATGAAGAAATGGCCTCAAGTTGCGCCAGGGGAGGTTTAGGATGGATATTAGGGAAAATGTCTTCATGGAAAGGGTTGTGCAGCCTTGGCAGAGGCTGCCCAGGGCAGTGGTGGAGTGTCCATCCCTGGAGGGATTTAAAAGCCGGGCAGACGTGGTGCTGAGGGCCATGGGGTAGTGGGGGGGTTGTCGGTGTTGGGTGGATGGTTGGACTGGATGACCTGAAACACCCTTTCCAACGCAGACAATTCTATGATTCTATCTAAAAAATTAGTTTCACTTGATAAAGCGTCATCAAGTAATTTAGTTTGGAAAGGACCTCTGGAAGTCCCTGATCCAACCATCTGTACAAAGCTGGGGCAACTTAGACTTTCATTCCTCTGCCAAGCAGAACTGGAAGATTAAGGATGCTCTGGAGGAACGGGCGTACGCACCCCGCTACAGAAACACAGCGGTTGCTCAGAGGTGGACGGCTGAAGGCAATGACCCAAATTTCACCCTCAGTGACACAGGGAAAGCCAAGCTTCACTTCCCCCGGGGACGTCCGCGTGGTGCTTCCTCTGCAGGTGCAGTTGCAATCACAGAATTTCTCATTAAACTCTTTTGCGTTGCTGTGGTTGAAGCCTAAGACGCGGCCCGTCTCATGGACGAGCGTCATCACATCACGGATGGTGTGTGGCCAGGGAACAGCAAGTGGGAAGAAAACCCGCAGGTCCACGTTTTCTCAAGTCAGCGTATGTTGACGTGGAGAACTTCAGATCTGGACTTCCCATGTTTTGCTCACTGGTTGTGAAATTGGTGCTAGCGGAGGACTTGCACCGGTGAAAAAAACCATCAGGGAAACCAAAGAACCCCTAAAGAGTTGGCCTGGGGAAGCATAGGAGAATTGTTCCTTCATCATCTCATCCGCTTTAAGAAATGGCAAAACCAAGACCAGCATCGCCTCCTTTCGATGCCCAGTTTAGGCGTCACCTGCTAATTGGTGAAAGCCTGAGCCCAGCAGTTGGGTGGAATTAACCCCCGAGGTTCACCGTGAATATGAAAAGTTTATTTTTCCTTTCAGGTGGTGCAAACCTTCAAGGTCTCCCCTTACGACACTTAGGGAATTCATCTGGCACATTGTCCCCTTCCAGGCAAATCCCTCTTCCTTGTAGTGCTGGCCACCGGGGCAGGAAAGTTTGAACATTAAAGAAATGTGGAACAGCTTTGTCTCCAAGTTGAGATGCACCGCCTGAATTACAGCTCGAAAATAGTGGGTTTGGGTAACAGGGAGCTCTTTTTGGTTGAATTTGAAAAAAAGAAATATTCAATAAGTGTTGAGAGATGTAGTTTGCTGTGCAGAAGGTTTCTTTTCCCCAAAATGAAGGAAAAATGAACAGGCAAAACAAAAATAAGGTGCTAGGTCTTAAAAAGCAAATGAGTGAAATAAGTGATTCAGCACCTTGTTGTTTGAGATTGAACTCCCTCATCCTAGCAAAAAGGTTTAAATGAAATCCTGAGCGGTAAACCATGTACCAATTAATTATTATATCTAAAAAATAAGTGGCTTGTATCTATAAATATAAATTTTAAATAGGATTAAATAATTCAGCTACAGACAACAGCACCAAAATTGGAAATAAGCTGTGCCCCCTCTGTGTGTACATGTGTGAAACAATATAAAAGAGGACAATGAAAGGAAAAAGCGAATTCTTATATCAATTTACATGACAAATATGTGCTGGCTAGTACACGGACTGATTAAGCTCTTACATTTTTTTTTCCACCAGATATCACCAGGACAAGAGACTTATCAGCATATAAATGTAAAAATTAGGAGAGGAAAGAGATGAAAATAGTCTTGCTCGTTGCTTATCTCCCCGTAGCTGCTGTGTGAGCTGAGCGATTAAACACGGGACTCTTAGAGAAGTAACGGGATACGGTTGTGATTAACGCGACCGACAGCATCCCTCTGACACCAAGTGGCAGAAACACGCAGTGGCCAGGCCAGGCTCTGGATGGTCATACCCTGGTCCCTCCTGGTCACACCAACCCCATGGATGCNTGGTGCTGAGGGCCATGGGGTAGTGGGGGGTTTGTCGGTGTTGGGTGGATGGTTGGACTCCATGCTCTGAAAGGTCCCTTCCCACCTGGACCATTCCATGATTCTGTGATTCTATATTCCACCGCACTGATGACAATCTGCAGCTTCACATGCCTGTAGACCTGGAGGATGGCAAGAGCTTCCATCTGCAGCCCATGGGGCGTGCAACACCCTTGGGCACCGTGCGTTATTCGTGCGAGAAACGCTTTCTCACTAAAGCTGAAAAAGCCAAGCATTTAATTTCATGCATTATATTAATTTTAAGAAGCTTTCTGTGTCGCTCATTGTCGAGTCCCTCATGGCTGGTGCGCCGGTGCCTTGTTGATGTCTTCACACAGAAGCAGCAGCAGATGAAAACTTATGCCCTGTTTTGGAGGACTCGGAGCAAGGAGAGGATGAAGAGCAAGGGAGGTCGTAATGAGCTGCCAGAAAGCATTTAGTAACAGTAATGCGTATCCCAAATCAACCGTTTTATAGGGATGATTTCAAAATTATTTCTAAACTCATGCTTTGAAGCCATTTTTTTTTACAGTTGAAGTGGGTTTTATGGCATTGAGGAAGACATTGGTTCATGGCAGAGTAGCTGCAGCCAGCCAGGCATCATTCCTCTCTTTCCCAGGGTAGCGGGTTAAACAGAAAACCAGCGGAGCGGAACGGCAGTCGTAATTACCCTCTCATTAAAACTCACCATGTTCAGGAGGCTGCTTATGAAAATGAGCAGATGTAGCATCAGGGTTTTCTTGTAATTGTTAACCTTGAACTGAAAGGGGAGAAGGGCTAAATTACAACACCGATCGGACTACCTCCGATGTAACACGACGACTGGAGCGTGGTGATAAATCCTGATGCTTACCGGCTCTTTTTTGGTCGTTACCAGAACCAGCTCCAAGGATGTGGTGGACACGGACAGGCTCTGAAGACCAGGGACCTCCTGGAAGCGAACAAATCGCGCTGCGGTTATTGAGGTACGTTCCGGAGCTTAAAAGCTTACGCCGAATTGCAAAATCCAAGGTGGTGCTACTCAAACTAATCCAGAATTTCCCTGAAGTACAAGAACACAGAGCAATTATGCATCAGAGGAGGATTAATGAGCGGAACGAGTAATCAGGGCGAGAACAGAGGGATTGAAAGAGAGAACACGGTTGTAGGTGGGGTTTTCGTGGTAGCAAGGGGATTACCTGGCATTGCTCGTGTTAAACCGGCTCATTATGAGCTGCGGACCTTTGCACGTGCTCGGACCGTTTTTTCATCGTTAAATTGATGCGTCAATTTAAGGCGTCAAAGGGAGACTTGAGTGGGGTCAACACCATCCACCTGCATCGAGCAGCTCAGTGCTCGAAACCAGGAGGGTAAACGGAAAATTGCAGGTGAAAACTGCTCCCGAACTGAAATTGTTCAAGCCATGTAAGAGCTGCTAAAATAAGTGGCCAGAAGGTCGAGGGAGGTGATGGTCCCCANAAGGTCCCTTCCCACCCGAACCATTCTGTGATTCTCTGACTCCATGAATTCTTAGCTTTGTTTCATTTTACCCAACACACCCGTGTAACACAGCAAATGGTAGAGTGCCCGACAGTAGACCCGGCTGGTGAGAGGCACCACGTACTGTGATCCAGCAGCCTCGGAAAATAAGCTTTTTAGTATTTCTTGCTTGTGCCCTTTGCACATTTACCTCTGCAGGGGCAGCTCCGTAGTTGAAATCTGCTGTAGGCGTGACGCGCTCGGTCTTGGGTTGGGTAGAGCTCATTGACTTCTACATTTTGTACATCCAGCACGTTAATGGCTGGTAGCAACTGGTTGATGGGCAGTCTTGGGGGGGGGATTATCCTTCTCCGAGCAGGTATCGCTCATTGGCAGCGACGTCCCGTCTCCGATGGGGTGAGCGCACCGCGAGGCTGTGAGAGCTTTCAAGATCTGCAGCTTGGCCCAAGTACCGAGGAGAAAAAGAAGCTGACCCTACAAAATCCTGGCTGGAAGCTCTGGCGTTGGCTGCGGATGGGGTGAGGAAGACGCATTACCTTTTCCCTTGAGTAGTTCCCATGTGTTTTGGTGGTAGAAGAGAGGAGGAGGAGTTTCTGTCTCTCGGAAAGACAACTTTCTACATGGTTTGGCTGTTGCAGAGGTATGCAGGGCTGAAAAAAATGCTGTTGCTCAAGTCACATTAAGCACAGGGACTCATCTCTTCTCTCTGTTGAACAAATACCACTTTATTGTTATTGTAAATTATCCTCTTTGCCTGGCAGGTTCTCAGTAAATTCAGCGCAATTGTAGCAATTTATAAAACTATATTTCCGCCGTGGGAGCCGATAAGTAATTCTGTCATCTAAACGCTTCATATTATTATCAGGAGGCAGCATCTCTGAGTGTCACTCTTTATTTCTTTCACCGAATGCAATCACGGTAAGCTGGCGTGGGCCAGACTCCCGCTATAAATAACCCACACTCGTAGGTACAAAAATAACACTTTATCTCGGCTCTTTTGAAAGCAGGAACAGCAACGACAAAAGTCCTCACGAGCTCGAAAGGCATTCGCAAATCAAAGCAAACAGACTATTTTTCGAACCAAGGTGTTTCTGAAAACAACCGCATCGGTAATATCCAATATGGAGTGATGTCAGAGCAAACTCATTTCCTTTGATAACATACAAATTGTGCTTCTGAACCAAAGACAGCCAGCAGATGCGTGCATTTTGACATTGCTAAGGGTTTTGTTATTTTTTTTTTTCATGTAATTTAAGCAAACCGGGGCAGTAGAGTTTAAATTCGCTTACTATGAGATGGATAGGGGCACAGAGAGCGCAGTTGCTGCTCTTTATTGCCAAGATGTAAAGATGCATGCAATGAAGCCCCAAGGGAGTTGGAGCCGGCGCAGAAACTCTTCAAGATCTATCCCGGCAGCCGGCGGTGATCACAGCCTGCGGGCAGATTTGCGAACAACTCCATCGGAGAAGTACGGTGAACCGCGAGGAGACCCGAAATTGCGCCCCTACTCAATGAAGGGAAAGAAAAGCAAAGAAATAGGATGCAGGAGCAGCATCAGGAAAGGCAGGTGACACAACCTTCCTCCTTGCTCTGCTCCCAACGCCTCGGCCAAAAGGACTGCTGGGAGAGAGGCACCCACCAGAAGACCCCGAAGACTTGAACCTCCAGATTCCTCTGGGAAAGGCAGCACAGACAGACCCGCCAGAAGGTTTTCAGAGGTTTCTCTAGAAAAAGGGAATTACATCCTCGGGGCATCTATTTCTGACACACGAATAAGGAAGATTCAAGCTTTGCAGGAGCAGTTGTGCGGTCTCCATCCTTGGATGTCTTCAAGACTCAACTGGATAAGTCCTGAGTCGCCTGATTTGCCCTCAGAGCCGACCCTGGGCCTGAGACCTCCTGAGGTCCCTTCCAACCTGGATCACCCCGTGATCCCACGAGATGGAGCTTGAGACTGCTCAGAGGGGCTGGGAGCACCCACATCCCGGAGCACACCCCACCGGCCAGGCGGCGTCCTCCCCAGGCCCTTGGGTTGGCCAGCCCTAGAAGAGGAGGATCCGGAGGGAAGAGCCCTGGATGCAGATCCCTGGTCCAGAAGTCTACGCTCCCTCCTACATCGCTTTAAAAGAAAAGCAGTTCCTTCTCCCCATCTCCAGAAATATCACCTCTCATTTTCTGATAATTGACTATGTGGCACGGCATCCTCAGTACAGAATCACGGGATGGTTTGGGTGGGAAGGGACCTTAAAGATCATCCAGTGCCCCCCCCTGCCCTGGGCAGGGACACCTCCCACCAGCCCAGGCCGNATGTTGAGCTTCTCACCCACCAGCACCCCCAAATCCTTCCCCTCAGGGCTGCTCTCAAGGCGCTCTCTCAGAAGACACCACCCATCTCTGTCTCTGGAGGAGATGGAAGGTTTGGGTCTGACAGCCTTGCAGAGCGATACCACAATTCGAGGGCCGCTGAGCAGCGCACAGTGCCTTTAAATATCCTCTCAATCTTCAGAGCAGCGGTTACGCCGCTATTCCTTTCCACTGGACTAATATGAAGTGCCTGATTTCTACAGGAGGGACTTCGAGAAGGATGTTGGTGTTGGCCATGGGTGACCACCACTTCACTTTGGGAAGCCTGATGTGCCGGAGACTGTTATTCCCACAGGGATACGCTCTCCGTCTCGTATCCAGGGCTTGCACCATCAGAAATAAACACATCCCAGACCTGGGGTGTGCCTGGCGAGGGAAGTTTCTCCGGCGATGCTTGTCTAATTGACTGTCTTTAAAGTAAGTCTTTGACCGTTCTTGGCGTGTCAAACCTGCTACCTGCTGCCAGAAGAACATAAAGCTCATTATTTGGCCAAAAAAAATTATAATTTTTTCATGCTGCTTGCCTTTAAAATCTATACCGGAGATGCCGTAAAGATGGTAATGCCAATAAATAAATAATTAATCTCAGCAGTGTTTGAAGATTTGGATTTTAGTAGCGGGATGCAGCAGGAAGCATCACATGCAGGAGTGACGGTACCTGCTTTAAAAAGGGAGAGAAATGCCCAGCCCAGTTAATTTGGGGCTGAAATCCCAGTTTTCCCGTGGGAAGAGCCCTGCCTGATCCCGAAGCATGTGTGGAGGGTGACGATGGATCCTGGGGAGCCTTCCACAAACCCCTCGTCCTGCGAGGTGCAAATGTGGCTTCAGGCTGTGGGAAAAGCTCCCAAAAAACCCCTTCATCAGTAAAGGGAGACATAAAACCTCCCCAAATCCAGCCTTCGCCGCTTTGGAAGGGAAGGCAGAGAAGGTAAGCAGTGAAAAAAGCAGGAGCCTGAGAGCTCATTGTCGGATAATGGTGAATTTTCAGAGTGGGAATTTTGTGATTTCTGAATTTTTCTTTTGAAGGAGTAACATGATTTTAAAAGCTTTACGAGTTTGAGGGGGAAATCAAATGTGCTGATGGATCTGGAATGGTTTTCCCAGTTTTTATCTGTCTCTGTACAGTTTCCCTCCTTTTTTAAAATTTTTTTTTGTAAACAAATGCTGTAAAAATATAAAAATAATTTTTTTTTTTAGGAACAGAAAGCCATCCCTTGCTTATATCCACCGGTATATTTGGATGAGCCTGCGAGGAGGAGGAGGGTCATTTAGTTCTGCCTGATTGCGCATCCTTGACCACCATCTAAATTTACCTGAATGTAGGGAAACCCAGTTATCAGGTCTCTCTCTGGACTGTACGTGAAAACCGGGATGTCCTTGGCTATCGAATTTCTGAAAAGCAAAGCAGAAATCCTCGTTGTGGATTAATTAATCCCCCCATAATCACCCCGTGCAAAAAAAAAGCAGCAGAGGAAGGAAAACTGGGGAAGAGCCTTACTTTGCCTGCATCAGATGGACGGCGTGGTGGGTCCCTTCTGCCGTTATGAAGTAGGACGTGTCCCCCTGGAACGGCCGAGGCACCGATTAATTTCAGAAATTAATCCAACAGTGGAAACACTATTTCCGGGCTAATTTTGGCTTGGAGGGCAGAGCTGTCTCCTCACCCCACTCTCCCTGCGGCACCCACCCACGGACCCTGACGTGGTCATGGTCAATAAAGCAGTTCCTAAAAACCAAATGACCCCTGTGAAGGTCCCGTCCTTTGCCGCCGGCACTGTTACTTTGGAGGAGACGATTCTTGATGCTCCAGTAAAATCTGAAAGAGGCTCTGCATGTAGGGAAAAAGGGCATTAATCACACCAGGCAGTGAAGGATTTCCCACCCCTGCAGTGCAGAAGGAGGATTTAAAGCGAAGGTTTGAAAAATTTTGGTATGTTTAAATTTTGAGAGTCCATCCGTCTTCAAAGAGAGGTATAAAGGAGGTGGCTGAGCAGCTCGCTGCTGTCAGCGCTGCTTTCTAATGAAGCTTAGGGCACAAGAAACTGCAGAGAACATTTTTTAATGGGGGAAAATGAGCTGACTTCAGCAGTTACAAGATGCTGAGCCCATCCTGCATCCCCCTGCTTACGTCCCCAGCCCGCGGTCCCCAGCTCGCATCCCTCCGTGCTCATCCCCATCCTGCATCCCCTGCCTGTGTCTTGTAGCCTGCATCCTCCACCCTCGTCCCTGCCTTTGCATCCCCCATCCTCATCCTCCACCCGTAAGCCCCAGGCTGCATCCCCCAGCCCGTGTCCCCTACCCTGCCTTCCCCTAACCAAGGTCCCCAGGCCCCCAGCCCCCAGCCTGTATCC
>VXBO01002556.1:148291-176349 GCA_013400135.1 Rhinoptilus africanus | reverse complement strand
CCATCCCATCCCATCCCATCCCATCCCATCCCATCCCATCCCATTCTCCTTTTTTCTCTCTTGCAGAAGCATGACAAACTATACGGGACTCAAACCAGTTCACTGCCGTCTCCCCTTTAATTTCTACTCTTGTCAACATCTTCTCTTAACGACGTATTTATTTACAGGAGACATTTTCTTTTAACCCATGGGAACTTTGTTCTGATTTTGGGGTTTTTTTGGGGGAAGTAAGAGACAGACAGTAACATTAAAGCATAAAGGAGGAGGAACCCTGTACAGAGACTGCTGGAGGGGATGGAGTAACATTGACAGGCTTCTGTAGATCTTCAAACCAGAAAAGCTAGATAATTTGCAAAACATAACGATCAAACGTAGCTAAGCTTAAATTAAGCAAAACAGAACTGTCAGGGGAAGAATCAAAGGAAATGGCTGCCGAGAGAAGCTGTAGCAGCAGTGACTCTTCCCGGGATGAGAACACCCTGGTGAGGGTAGCCAGGAGGTATGAGATAGGGTTGAAGTTAGATCTCATCCATCAGAGAAAGGATGATAAATTGGGTACAAGAACATTGCGGCTTTGTGTGTCTGATGAAGTAAGAAAGCATCATTGCCCCAAGGCACTGAGCTCACGCTGAGGATCCCACGTAGAGGCAGAACCCCCCCAAATTCCCTACAAAATAAAACCTTGGTCAAGGGATTACTCGTCTCCGAGTGATTCTTAACATCTTTGGTTGAATGACCCACAGTCAGCAAATCCAATAGTTTGCATGCCAAGGGCTTCATCGTTTTTCCTGGGTGTTGTTTTAAATTCACCTTCATCCTCCTTCCTTAGCACTGAAGTTGATAAACGTTAGTGAGTATCATTTACATAGAAGTTGCGCAGCTACTCCTGAAACCGTGAATGATACTATGAGTAAGAAACGTGTTTCACCAAGGAAAGTGTCCTTGCATTTCCACCTCTCCAGCCTGTGACTGAAGGGAGCATTGCTTTTTAATCCATAAAGCAGATTGCAAAGTCAAACCAGCACAAACGCATCTGTAGAATCCTGGAATGGTTCAGGTTGGAAAAGCCCCTTGGGATCGTCGAGTCCAACCCTCAACCCCACTCCACAGAGTTCTCCCCCACACCACATCCCCCAACACCACATGGAAACGACGCTTCAACACCCTCAGGGATGGCGACTCCACCACCTCCCTGGGCAGCCTCTTCCAGTGTCTCAACACTCCTTCTGGGAAGGATTTTTCCCTAATGTCCAGTCTGACCCTCCCCTGCTGCAGCTTGAAGCCATTCCCTCTTGTTCTGTGGCTCATTCCCTGTGGGAAGAGACCAGCACCAGCCTCTTCACAGCGTCCTTTCAAGTAGCTGTGGAGAGTGAGGAGGTCTCCCCTCAGCCTCCTCTTCCTCAAACTAAACACTCCCAGCTCCTTCCATCGCTCTCCATCAGATTTATTCTCCAGGCCCTTCCCCAGCTCCGTTGCCCTCCTCTGCGCTCGCTCCAGCACCTCGATGTCTCTCTCGTATTGGGGTGCCCCAAACTGGACACAACACTCCAGGTGTGGCCTCACCAGGGCTGGGTGCAGGGGGACAATCCCCTCCCTGCTTCTGCTGGTCACGCTATTTCTGATCCAAGCCAGGATGCCGTTGGCTTTCTTGGCCACCTGGGCACGCTGCTGGCTCGTATTCAGCCCCCGTGTCCTTTTCCACCAGGCAGCTCTCCAGCCACACTTCCCCAGGCGTGGAGCATCCATGGGGTCGGTGTGGCCCAAGGGCAGGACCTGGCACTGGCAACTATCAAGCAGAGGAATGCTGACGACAACACCCTTTAAATACACCCAAGCACAAAGTACCACGGAGACTTAGCAGGTTCAAGTTTGACCAGCAGACCCTACTTCGATGTATCTGTGCACGCATGTTGGGAAAACCAGAAGCTTCCAAGGGCTGAGAGCCGTGCGAAGTGGCACAAAGGCGGTACAAGCCCATATCGTACTCACAAAGCTCGAACTACCCCCAAGGAATTAAGTCACATAGTTTTGCAGAGCAGTAATTCCCCGGCCTGGGCAGTGGCGTGCAGTGGGATTGCAACCGCATCAAGTATCTCCCCCAGCAGCTACAGAATCCCAGAATCACGGGGTGGTTGAGGTGGGAAGGGATCTCTGGAGGCCATCTGGTCCAGCCTCCTGCTCAAGCAGGGTCACCTAGAGCCACGTGCCTAGGACCATGTCAAGGTGGCTCTTGAAGATCTCCATCCCTGGAGGTGTTTAATAAAAGGGTAGATGTGGTACTGAGGGACAGGGTTTAGAAGGGGTTTTTGTCAGGGCAGGTTAATGGTTGGACTTGATGATCTTAAAGGTCCCTTCCGACCTCACCCATTCTGTGATTCTATTCTAAGGATGGTGACTCCAAAACCTCCCTTGACAACCTGTGCTAGTTCTCGGCCACCTTCACAGTGAAAAGTGTTTCCTGATGTTCAGATGGACCCTCCTGTGTTTCAGTTTGTGCCTGTGGCCTCTGGTCCTGGCACTGGGCACCACTGGGAAAAGCCTGGCTCCATCCTCTTTGAACCCTCTCATCAGGTATTTACAGATTATTTATAAGATCCCCCTTGAGCTTTCTCTTCTCCAAGCTGAACAGTCCCAGCTCTCTCAGCCTTTCCTCATAGCAGAGACGCTCCATCCCCTTCAGCATCTTCACCGCCCTTCTCTGGGCTCTCCCCGCTTGTGTCCCTGTCTCCCTCGTGGTGAGGAGCACAGCACTGGGCTCAACACTCCAGCTGTGGCCTCACCAGTGCTGAGCAGAGGAGAAGAACCTCCTCCCTTGACCTGCTGGCAACCCTTTTGTAGCCCAGGACACCATTCACCTTCGTTGCTGCAAGGGCAGAAGGATGCTACTACATTTTCTTGCCTCGCAGACTCGTAGAAAGGCGTCTGGGGCCAAGCAGGGTCCCTGCAGTGACCCCCCCAAGCCCCGTTCTTTCTAAAAGCAAGAGCTGGAGGATTTGGTTCGTGGTGAGACACTGCACATCTGCCTCTCCTTCTCCCTGTCCTGGGGGTGTGCAGGGCTCTCAGCTCATCCCCAGAGCAAGGAGCAAGACTCACATGGGAAAAACACCTTCCAGGGCATGGTGGATCCCCTGTTCCCACCGGCCTGGTGCAGAAGGACCAAGGAGAAGGCTCCTAGCAGCAGAAGTGGAGAGAAAGAGCCTTCCGTGCCTGGTTGGGTGAAAGGAGCCACCTCATCACAAAAGCAGCAACGTCCTTGCTCTGAAAGGGCAGATCACCAACCTGGGACATGGGAAAGGAGTCATCTCAAAGCAGAGGCGTGCAGGGAAGACCAAGGGTTTCATGACCATTGGGAGACCTTGAAAGACACCAAAGCAGAGGCATGCAGGGAAGACCAAGGGTTTCCTGACCGCTGGGAGACCTTGAAAGGCACCAAAGCAGAGGCGCGCAGGGAAAACCAAGGGTTTCAAGACCATTGGAAGACCCTGAAAGACACCAAAGCGGAGGCGTGCAAGGAAGACCAAGGGTTTCAAGACCATTGGAAGACCTTGAAAGACACCAAAGCAGAGGCGTGCAGGGAAGACCAAGGGTTTCCTGACCGCTGGAAGACCTTGAAAGACACCCAGCTCCTGGAGGGGTTTGCAGCTGTGCAGATTTCTGAGGAAGAAATGGTGAAGAAAGCCATTAAGTGGGGAAGCTGCAGTAGAGCGTGAATTGGGAGTGGCTTCCCAGCTGTTCCCGGGCTCCCTGGGGCTCAGACCATAAGGCTTTTCTTCTTCTGTGTACGAAAAAAAGGTCTTTTTTCCAGCCTCCTCGACTATTTTCGTACTCTCCTAGCATGACAAATACACAGCAAATGTCATGTAGCTCTCTGGGAGTGAAGGGATGCGGTCGAAAGCAGAAAAATCTATGTAAAAAGCAGAGGGGGGGGAAAAAATAGATATCCATTTCACCAAGTGCTGCACTGTTGGTGCAAACAATGAAAAATGGTGTTAAACCACCAAGAAAATGACGAGTTCATTCTCCAGCGTCTGGGACTTTTGCCATGGCATGTCCCAGTGGAGAAGCTGCGTGACTGGGGATTTGCCTGCGGGGACGCTCGCTTTTCAACCCGCAGTTTTACTTTTATTCTATTAAAAAGAAACAATCAAAATGTATATCGCTTTACTGCAGATGTTGTGACATTTCCAACCGTGATTTCCCTGGCGTTTAGGTCTGTAAACAGCCCCGGAAACCTCACGGCTTTGTATTTCCCTGCCATGATGCTGCGGCAAAATCCCTTGTGAGCTGACCAGAACTGATCTGCTTTAAGGAGAAATTGGTCCATCCCAATCACCCTGGTGACTGCAAACATTTCCGGGTGCAGACTCTCCCGCATGGAGAAATACAAGGGTCAGAATGACTTATCCTTGAATACACCTCTTTTTTTCCTTGTTGGCTATGGAGGAGCCCAGCTGGAGAACTTAGCCCTGATGGAGGAGAAGGGGCAGGCATCATTCGAGGGGGACAGGGTGTTCCTTGTGGTGCTCAGAGGTTTCTTTGGAGGCTTTTGAGTGATCCCAGTGAGTGTTGTGGTTTTTTTGCGGGGGAGAAGGAGGTGCGTGAGGGTACCCTTGGGTGCCTTCTCCATGGAGCACAGCGGTGGGTGAGGCTTTCACTTGGCACCGGGTCAAAACAAGCAATACAAAACAAAAAATACAAGGAAAGCAAAAGTATTTTGACGCTCTTGTGCTCGATGGTGAGCGCGGAGGAACCACGGAAAAAGAATATCTGCTCGTGCAAGAGCTTTGTGTAGAATAATTCTGATTGCAGAAGAGATTGTGTAAACTCTCATGTCCTTTTAGGCTGTTGTTATAACGGCACTTGAAACAATCTGGCCCTTGCTTTGCATCCATGTGCACGTAATTTGCACAACATAGAAGCTCATGACCCACTTGGGAAGGACATCTCAGGCGTGAAGGAGCAGCAGCGAGTCAAGGGGGAGACCATCAGATGAGGGTGGGCACTGATAAGCTCCTTGGGGGGGGCTTTGTTTTATATGGATGCAAAACCTGACACCTTTTGATTTTCCGATTTTCTTTCATTCTGAAATCAGAAAAAAAAAATATAAACCCATGGTTTTCCTGCAAGATTTCTACTGAGAAAGGAGCATGGTCTGAGCTGCTGGGATGTGGAGGGGTTGGAGAAGGGCGGGCTGACATCCCTGAAGGGGACTTAAAGTAATTTAAGGACAATAATGAGTATCAGATGAGAAAATTTGCTGGTTGGATGGAGACTATTACCCAGTGTTGTTCTGGCTGACATAAAAATAGGGTATGGGAAGGATTCGGGGTTTCACATTCATAACCAGACTGCATCTCATGGCTCAAAAATACCCAGAGATACATCTGGAAAAGTGGCGCTCAGGGTCTGCAGGTTCTTCTGCTGGATGTAATTCTTATTTATTTTTTGTTTCCTATAAAACCGAGATGAAGGTTTGGAGCAGAAAACGCATTATGTGAATGCAATGTCTCGTAAAAGGCAGCTGCGTGACCCTCTGGATATTGGTATAATGCTATTGCTGCAGATAACAAATAATATTAGCTGGAAATGGTTTCTAGCTGTTATTCAAAATTATTATATTGTCAAATGTGATGAATGAGGGAAGCGGAGAAGGCTTTAGCATCCTATTTTGGTAGTTCTGTTCTGTAATGTTGTTCTGCGTGCTGGTTGCAAGACTCTTTACCCTGCCTGCTCTACTCTTGCCCTCGAACGCAGATGTTAAGAGCCAACCGAGGTCTTTGCTTCCCTCTTGAGCAACGAACAACAAAGTCCAGTTCCAAAAAAGTCCAGTTTCTCAATATAAATGAACAACTCACATTATACAAGGGAGAAAAAAAATCTAAAACCTATGTGAAGTCCTTTGGGTGGATTTGGTTATTTTATATAGTCGTGCCAACAATGAGGTGCTGCACTAGGGCTCTTCCCTTCGTTGCAGGCTCCGCTCCTTCTCGGGAGGTCCTAGAAAGGTCCCCTCCTCCTCAAGGCTAATTCCCAGCAATACCACGATGTGCAATGGGAGACCGGAGTTTAATTAATGGCTTTCTATTAATCATTTCCTGAGATAAAGGCACTTGTGCTGGAGCGATGCCTCCTGGGTGCAGCTCCTGTAGACATCTCCTGTGAAGGACACAGAGGGGAGCTTGGAGGATGTTCATTCCTTTATAATGGAACGAACTTCTAAGAAGTGTTCATTTTTTGGGCTTTTTCACCCCAATTTGCCCATGGAGGTTGGAAGAGGAGGAACAATGCTGCTGGTGGCTCTCAGCATCTCACCCCTGTTGCTGCGGTGGCTGATTTCCCACCGCAGTTCGTGGTCACGAGCCACCACGGGACTTTTATGGCAGCTGGTAACATCCTCCTCACTGGCGCTGGGGGAAACCCGAAGGCATCCTTTCTCCACGGCTTAATTTTTCTTTTCCCGATGACTATCCGAGGGGAGAGCACAGCACTCCCCATTTCCTTGTAGACCGTGCTCCCTCTCCCTCCAGATGGCGATGAATTTTGAGTCCCTTTCCAGCGCCCCATCCCAGGGCTTTGGAAGGAATTTCCAAGCTGTGGATGAAAAAGGCGTGAGAGCCCTGCTGGGTTGGGGGATACCCCTCTGGGCTCAGCCCTTCCACGATGCCGGGCTCTGCACAGCTCCCTGCTGGCTGCTTCCGATCCTCGGGATGCTTGGAAAAATCCTTGCAATAAAAATAGTAGCTAAAATTCATGTATTTAGGGCTTTTTTTCTTGGGAGCACTTGTCTCTGCAAAATGGCTTGCGGAGAAGAGTAAAGCAATCCTATATACATCAAGGGGGAATGCTGGAAGGATTGGGTAGTGGTAATTTCTGTTTGATGATGGTGCAGCCAATACAGGCTTATTATATTGAGTTTTTATGGCTATCCGGCAAGAAGAATGTTAAAACAGAAAGAGAGTTGGGAGAAAAATCACGAGAATGGTTAAAAGTTTGGAAAATGTGTATTACAGCGAGATCCTCTGGGCACCCATTTCATGAAGAAGAGTTTGATCATCTCGTACGTGAATTTACATGGGCAGGAGGGATCTAGGGTCAGACAGAAAATGAAATGAGATCTCATGGCTGGAAGTGAGTTACATCAAAGTGGAAATTGCTTAGGTTTTTAACTGTGCAAGTAATAAAAAAAGAACATTTTACTGGTCGCTATGAACAGTTCTTTGCTGCTAAACCCTTTGTCAGGAGGGGATTTCAACTGAAAACTCTCCTCTAGTCCTACTAGAAGTGATGGAGCTTTGTTCTTCAAGGAGACGTCAGACCCAACGGCTACAGTCTGCAAAAGTTGGGACCAAGGGAGAATAAATGATCCATGGCACCCACTCAGTCTGATCCTGGAAGTCCCCAAAGCTCATTGGAGATGTCCTGGTCCCACAAAATCTCTTCAGGCACCTGAACTTGGTGTCCTTAGTGTGTCTGCAAGATCTCTGGTGGAAACCTCTTTCTTGACACGCATGCAGGTCTCCTCTCTTGTGAACAGGGGACCAACGCTGAGTTTTCATGTGCTAGCAAACACAAGGGTGCCTTTTGTTCCCTCTCTGGATCCCACGGTGGGATCCTCCTTTGGAGCAAGAAGCTGCGTCCAAGCACGATGGACACTTGTAGGGAACCAAGACAAAACCGTGCCGATGCCTTCAGTGGCTCTTACAAGCTCACAGGCCCTGCTCACGCACACATGGAGAAGATGCTCCGCATGTTAGGGACCCAATGTAGTGGGAAACACTAAATATTTTTAAAAGAACATTTTAAACCCAACATCTTCCACCAAAATCAACCGCTATGTTTAGATGAACTCTTTCTTAACTCTCTTTCAATTAATTCCCAACCTCAGTGTACATTTTTGGTGGTGGACGGTGCAGGAGAGTGAACGCGTCACCTCCTTGCCCACTTGGCAGAGTTTTCTCCTCTCCAGCCCCCTTGGCTGGAGGTCCTCTGCTCAGAGGCAGCCAAGAGCATCGAAGCTTGGTCACAGGAGGGTAAAGATGTTTCTACGCTGGAAACGGAGACCCTTCTAGTCTTACGTGGGCTGTCAAAGCAACGGGTTGAACCTGGGTTGAATCAGCACCTCGAGTTAAAAATGTTAGAGGAAGAATGAGTGAGGAGATAGCTTGAGCCTTCCCCCAAATCTCTGTTGCAGACCACAACACCTTTAGTGAGTTTTGAAAAGTTCTGTTAAACAGATGCATTAGGAAGGACATATATTTCGGTACGTTAATCTTAGAAAAAAAACAGGTCTGCCTCAAAAGGTCGGAGATGCTCATTTGCACCCAATGTTCTGTCTGCTCAGGGGGGAAAAAATGAATCAAATAAACTAAACAGTCACACTTTCTGATGCTTCATAGCACATCTGCTTTGAATTTGAGGTTCAGGGTGTTTTGTTGACTTTCGCTTCACATCGGGCTGTTGGATAGAAGAGGTGGTTGATGGCACCGTATTGCACACAGACACCATTTCATCCAGCTGTACTTGCGGCATTTTTTATTTATCTGTAATGTTTCCTGCAGTTCTGCACTCCTGTAAAGTGCTTTTGTAGTTTCCTCACCCAGGAATAACAGTCCCGGGTCAACTCTGTCATTTGTAGGGAAAATAACTGCTACCACCCCTGAAACTCTTAAATGGAGGAATTAAATTAACGCATCTTCCACAGTGCAACGTGGAGGGGAAAGTGTAAAGAAACGTGGTACCGCTCTGGTTCAACTTTATTTAGTGCGTTTTCAGCTTTATTTAGTGCATTCACAGCTTTCCTTAGTGCGTCAGGGATTTAGTCACTGAAGGACAGAAACCAAACCAGAAAATTGTAAATATTGCAGCAAGTTTACGAAAAACTTGGCAGAAATATGCTGAAATACATTACCAGAGGATATACCACAGTTAGGAGGAACCAAACAAAGCTCCAAAGGTGATGACGCCTTAATTAACCAGAGGACTGAAATAATAAATGGCATGAGGCTTCCGCACTGCTGTAAATTTTACCCAGATAAATAAAATTATTTCGAAAAGGGAAAGATTTTCAGAAAAATAAACTTTTTAACTGCAGATTTTACTTCCTTGTTCCGTAAAGTGTAAATGATGGGGTTTAACAAGGGAGTTAAAATAGAGAAGACGACGTTGCTCATGACATGGACATCAGCAGGGATGTCCGCTCTGTAGGACACGTACGCCACAGCAATGGAGAAGTAGTAAGTGCCCACCACAAGCAGATGGGAAGTACACGTTGAAAAAGCTTTCACGCGTCCTTCTTTGGAGTGGATCTTCAGTACGGAGAGGATGATGTGAACGTACGAGAGGGTGACAAGCAACAGAGGGACCACCGACACTGTCATAGCGATAGAGAACCCCAAGAAGGTCTGGAAATCAGCACTGAAATCTGGGCACGCGGCTTGTACCACTGCTAGGTGGTCACAAAAGCAGTGGTGAACCTTGGTTGTGTCCCGGTAAGCCAGCTGAGAGGTCTGCATGATGACGGGCACGGGTATTATCAGCGCGGTGATCCAGGCGGTCACCGCCAGCTGGATGTTCACTCTTCTAGTCATCTTGGCCGGGTAACGGAGGGGGTTGCAGATGGCTTCGTAGCGGTCGTAAGCCATGACCACCAAGAGGAGCGCCTCGGTTACCGTCAACCCGTGAAAACTGTACATCTGCAGAAAACAGCCCCGAAACGAGATGGTTTTAGCGTTGACCAGGAACATCACCAGCATTTTGGGGATGGTGGTGGTTGTGAATAGCACGTCCAACACAGAGAGGTTAATCAGGAAAAAGTACATGGGTTTGTGGAGCGTGTGGTCAACCACCACCACGGTGATGATAACGGCATTACCGACCAGGATCAGCAGGTAGAACAGCAAGAACACAACAAAGAGTAGGGTCTGGAAATCCTGGAGAGCTGGAAACCCCATCAAGAAAAAGACTTTAGTGGAAGCATTGCTGTTGCAGGTCTCCATGGTCAAAGCACCTGCAAGGATGAAGAAGGAGTAAGGAAACCAGCGGATGTGCAGGAAGACAGTTCTCTAAGGAGCTTTGCAGGAAAACACACGTTGGGTGAAATCTCACATCGCAAGACACAGCTCGGCCCCTCGTGTCTCTAACCCACAATTAAGATGATTTGGATTCTCGGATGATGGTCTGGATTATGTCTATAGGTGGCATGCTCTTCAGCTTTGGGCATGAAGGGCAACGAGCCCCTCCATCTGTGCTCGTCCTCCTGGGTCCCTTTTCTTGTCCATGTGGAAAAGGGGCATTTTGGGGGATGCAGCTCCTCTGCCTGATTCTACACCGAGAAGGAGATGAGCAACATTATGGAAATGCCCATTTCTCTTCTCTGAGGGAATTCAGGTAATTAGCTGAGAAGCAGTCAATCAGCGGTCTCTCTTTTGCTCTATTGTTGCATTCTTTGCTACCCAAAGTCGTTCTCATCACCCTCTTTCACTCCCTGTTACCTCTGCTTGACTACTTCCAACTCACTGCACTTCCCAGGGTCATTGCAGCACGCAGGCAATTTCTGCTGCTGTTGCTGAAATTCAGATGAAAATGTAGAATTTCTTTTGACGTCCGGGTCATTTCCTGGTACATAAAATCAAAGGAATTTTCACAGTAATTTTTTTTTGGCTGATGTAGGTCAGCAGCATGTCTTTGACCGTAGTAAGCTATGTTTTAGACATTCATGAAGTTCAAAGACTCTGTAATAAAAAACCTAGGAATGAGTATCCATCAGTGACTTCAGCTCAGATGGAGGAGGACACGATGTGTGACAGCTCACAGCCCTTACACGTCTTTATTTTACATAATGTAACTCTGCAATTGCATTATTCATATAAACTTGTGGTACTTTTTGGGATTTCCCCAGGAAGGGTAAAAAAGAGCCTGTTGTCCTTTTCCATTTATTTTACATCATGAGCTTTTAAGATTCCGGAGTTACAAAGATTTTCTTTCCTCTCAAAGGAAACCCTTCCTTTGTTGCTGATAAAGATTTAATGCAGGTTAGAAAGGAGTGTTGTGCCCAAACCCCATGGAGTAAAGCAGCATTTTGGAAACTTCCAGCATCTTCTCTTCAAGCCACGAAACTTCTGCTGCACTTTCATAGGCACAGATTCCTTTGGAATGTACCCATTTTCTCTAACATTGGGTAAATCAAAACTAAGATAATGTTCAGAAGAAAAAACACCCTTGTTTTCATTAGGTTTATGCTAAAAAAAAATAGGAGAAATGAAGCTTAATTAAGTTTTTATGCCTTTTCTTGGTTCCCTTTTTCCAATTTAAGAGAGGGGAAATAAAGCTCTCTTGGAAATGTTTTGGGCTTGGCCACAAGTAGTTGAGAATAATGGTTGGTCTATGCAATTTCCTAACATTATTAAATCTCTGGTAATTTTCAGATAGTTTTACCTTTCACCCAGAAAGTCATCTCCATAACCATATAGGAGAGATCCATTTAATATTACAAATAAATAGATTTTCTGCCCCACGGAGATTTAAATATAATTGATATTTTGTTTACTCTCTACCTCTCATCTAATCTACCCTTCTCCATTTCTTTTTCTTGTTATTATTTTTTCCAAACTAGTAAGCTTCAAGGATGTAATTTGTATAAACCAATGTCGCGCTATTAAAAAAAAACCCAAGATAATGTATTGTATTGAATTAAAATTGCCAGCATGTAATGGCCTTAAAATTAGCATTGATTCGAAGTTGTTTTCAGACGTAGTAGATCAAATTCTCATTCTTTGGAGCCTGCTGACATGTATTACAATCATATTTTTCCATTTTGGACCCCATGAGAAAAAAAGTAAATCAAAGTGAAACACTTCATTAGTCTGAAAAATATTATCATATTAACAGAATGGTAGCAACAATAACTCACTCGCACTTTGAAGGTGTAGCAAGGTCTTCTTCCTTTATGTTATCCGTAGTGATAAGTGCCGAGCTCCTGCAATATATCAACGGGCAAAGCCACTACCGATATTGAACACATTTGAACATGCTGCCCTGCTCCCCACCCGGAGATGCTCCCCAGAGATGTGCTCCGTCATGTTTTCCTGCCTTGAGCTGGGAGACCAACGTGTTGTTTTCCCGACAGAGCAGTTTTGAATCCCCTCGGTGCACGCTACAGGTCACAGCAGATGAAGATCATACAACAGATTTGCATAGACAAGGGTTTTCACCACATGAATTTTGTTGTGTGATGGAAGCGTGTCATTGTGTCAGGGCCTGGGCAATGGCTGGTGGAGAAGCACTGGAGGAAGACCAGTCTTTTCTTCACAAATCTGGAGGAGCTTCCAATGGTTGAATATTGACCCTTCCAATGCCTGTGTCGCACTCTGGAGGGTGTGAAAGTCTCATCTCCCCCTCTACACCGCCAGAGGCGAACACCGAAGATGTCGTACACGGCCAAGGCAGAGGAGCAGTTCTCAGGGAAGGCCAAGAGCAGCGCCCTCAAACATGAGCAAGCTCGAATGCAAACGCAACCAGAGAAGATCCCAACCTATATCTCTTCTAGCTCCATCTCCTTTCTCCAGGATTTTCAGGTCGAGCTGGTGCAGGAGGAGCGGGCAATTGGAAAGACAATGTGTATGGGACTGGGCTGGGCAACTTCTCTGGCTGCTTGGGAGTTTCCTTGGGTGCCATCCCTGAAAGTTGGCCTCTGGTTCTTAATTCCACCTCGAAAAGGAGCCCAGGACTGCTCCATGCACCATGCTTAGGTGTATCTAGGTATGTTGGCCAACGTACAACTCCTTTACATGGACAACCAGGTGACTGCTTCAGCCATCCCCGGGCTGCTTCTGTGAGCAGCCCATCTCCTTGCCCTGAGACCATCACCTCTAAACCCCACAGCTTCTTCTTTGGGAGGCTTTGTCAAGTCTGCCAGAGGCCAAGGGCAAAAATGACAACCCTTGGGAGCTGTGTGGACTGGTAAATCCAGGAACGTGGCATGAGAAGACATTGCCACCTGTCTCCACAGTCAATGGAGGGAGATGTTGCCCTTTGAGGGGCAATTCATAGCTACTAAAGTCAAGTCCTTCTCCAAATGTCCTCCCAGACCAATGTCCTCTTGCTCCAGATTCCTACATAAATATCTTCCCTGTCCCCTACCCATCCTTAAGTGAAAGTTGTGGGATGGCAATTAGGAAGGGCTAAATCCTGTCCCGTGTAAATAGGCTCTGACATGCTCAGTCTTCTGTGGTGCGGGATGCGTCCTTGGACACCATATAGAAAAATACAGGTTTAATTATTATATTAGAAATTTGTGAATAATGCAACCACCTGCATCTAGATACATAAAAACCCTCAAACCCGTCTCATTTACATAGCTCTGATGCAATTATTCCTCCAAATTGCAGTCATGTCTCTCATAAATGAAAGAGATGGAGAGCTCTGCCAGGTGGGGGGATCTGCTGGTGCTCCTGAAGTGTGTCCTCAAAGTCATTTTGCCCAGGATGCTCCCTGGCAGGAGGAGTCAAGTCAGAATATGGGGGGGCTGGGGCCAATTCCTTAGGTCCAAAGTCCTGGGGCTGAATCCTCAAGACTAGGGGAGCTGGGGTCAGGAGAGCGTCACTGAGGGCTTGGCAAGAGGTCAAGACCTTTTGGGGAACATGAGGGCACAAAGATGGACCCCAGTTTGGTTTTATTTGTAAAGTGGGAGGTGGGATTCATGCCAGATTGGGTCAGGTTTTAAAAAGAATCTTTGAAAAAACCTTTTACTGCAGTGGGTGATCTGCATGCATCTCTGAATCCTCAGTATATTTTCATGAATATCGCACCCCCTGCCACTCTCCAGTCACGTCCTCCCCAAAAGCCATCACAGCCAGAAACAATAATATGGTGGAGCTGTGCAAAGTTCCTCCTGAATGGACTTCCTGTGCTCCAAGTGCTGATGACACTTGTTGAGGTTTTGGTGTGAAGTTCACACCTTCTCCATCACGTCTCTGCCGTGGGTGTTAACCTGCAGGTCCACATCTTGCTCCAGGGACTAACAGAGGGGCATCAGCTACGTTTCCAAGTAGAGAAGCCCACATAACCATGGTTTCCTAAGCTTAGACTATGGATGAGAAAAATCTCCCTAACATTTATTTCTAATTAGTCGTGATTAGGGGCGCAGAGTCTAGTTGGAGGTCAGTGATGAGCGGTGTTCCCCAGGGGTCAGTACTGGGCCCAGTGCTCTTCAATATATTCATCAATGACCTGGATGAGGGGATAGAGTGCACCCTCAGCAAGTTTGCTGACGACACAAAGCTGGGAGGGGTGGCTGACACCCCGGAAGGCTGTGCCGCCATCCAGAGAGANAACTTCTTTCCCTTGAGGGTGGCAGAGCCCTGGCCCAGGCTGCCCAGGGAGGTGGTGGAGTCTCCGTCTCTGGAGACATCCCAAATCCGGCTGGAGGCGTTCCTGTGCCCCCTGCTCTGGGTGACCCTGCTCTGGCAGGGGGTGGGACTGGATGGTCTCCAGAGGGACCTTACAACCCTGTGATTCTGTGATTCTAATATTCTTCTAGGAGAACAGGTAACAAAATGTTTCTTGCATGGAGGATCTCACTGCTTATTATAAACTCTTTGAGCTGTGGTCTTGTCTTATCAGTTCTCATTTAATTTTTAATTACAGATATCTTTGGATGCACCCACTATAGATGATCCTAGGATTATCTATCCACTGCTCATTCTACAGCAGGTTGCCCAAGANGAGGATCTCATTGCTGATTTTAAACTGTTTGAGCTGTAGTCTTGTCATGTCGGTTCTCATTTTATTTTTAATTGCAGGTATCTTCGGATACACCCACTATAGATGATCCTAGGATTATCTAGCCACTGCTCATTCTACAGCAGGTTGCCCAAGACTGTGTCCACTCAAGTTTTGAGTATCTCCACAGATGGAGTCTCCATGACCTCTCTCAGCAACCTGTGCCAGTTTTTGGCTGGAGGACATATCCCTTCCCTGTACTATGGTTGCTCGCAGCAGCAGCCTCCCCATGCCATCCCCCTCCTGAGCGCTCTGACCAGCTGTGGGACAGAGACAACCAAATGACACCCTGGTGCCTCTTGAAGGCCAAGTCCTTTCCCCCACGAGCTCCCACTCTTCCTGGCTGGGACCACATGTAGGGATGGCAGGAAAGCCAAGTCCTGTGCTGGTTCAGCTCAGTTCTTTACTTACAACCCATAACATATTTCTTTCCATCTCCTTTTCTTCTCCCTCCTTCCCTTTTCCCTCAGACTTATCTGAGCTACCTTCTCCCACTGCCACACTCTGCTCCTCCGGCTCATGAAGCGCTTCTTCTCCACCGTCTGCCATGGCCTGAGTCTCACTGGTGCTCCCTATGTTTCCCTCTCTCTGCCTGGACCCCTAACACTCCATGTCCCACCCTCACCTTCCCTTGATCTGTAAAATTTTTTGCAAATTTTCTTGCAAATTTTCAAAAACTGCCAATTTGCCAATCAACAGTGCCACCACTCCTATCCCGTGCCCTCTCGCATGCTCGGCTGTGGTCATCTGGTTGCTGCGGTCACTTCTTGGAGCACCTCTTGGTGCCAGAAGACTTTTCCCCGTGCAGGAGGCAGGATCTGGCCCTGCTCCGTGGACACGGGAGCAAGTGACACCAACGCTAAGCCATGATCACGCTCAGCGAGAACAGGACAGGTGATGACTCTGCTCGTTTCCACGCATTTTCTAACGTACACCTCCGGGAACAATTTCCCACCTGAATTTCTCCTTGCATCCGAGCGGAGGTGGTGCCCCTGGCAACGGAGCTCCTGGGTCCTTGTGTTAAAAATACTCCCCGTAAACATTCAGGAGAAGTTGCGTTTCCAAACGTGTTTGTTTTGAAACACTAATTCTTACACTCGGGTGACAGCGCAAATTGGTCTCTCGGTGGCTTGCAGATCTTTGGAGTTTGAGAAATGTTTTTCAGAATAATTAATACCCAGGGAGGTCGTAATCAGGGCTGGTGTGCCCGGTGTTGGAGTGTGCCAAAGCCTCAGGGAGCCCGAGCCTCCAGTGGCACAGGTCCCGGTGAGCACCCAGTAGGAGTTTTAAAGGTCTTAAACCCTTTAAACTTTTTTCTTTTTTTGAGCCTTGCCAAGTTAAGAAGCTCTGGGTGACTCGGTCTATGGATAAAGGTTGCACTTCGGGCTGCTCTGCAGATGTGGAGCATCATCCTGGATCCATCTTTTGTTCTCCTATGAGTAAAGCCACGGACACTGCTGTGCCCCGTGGGTGTCCCAGCGTAGCACAAGTGCTTTCATTCTCCTAATTATGACTTGCTGGAAAATACTTTAATTTTCACATGTATCCTAGATTTAAAGAGGAAGGATCCAGCGAAGAATTCATTTATGTCAAAATTTCTTACATTGATGCCATCCGACATAACTTTCTCTCTCTTGATTTCACTATTTCTTTCTTTTTTTTTTTTTTTTAAAGAAAATAAAAATATGCCTGCATAAAAATAAACTAGCAATGGAGATGCTAATGGAGGGAGCCCCTTCCTGGGCTCCGTTGCCTTCACACTGCCCCAGCAGCCCAAACTGCCACACCGTCCCTTCGCCCTCTGCTCGTGGACCTGTTGCCCATCCTCTTGTCCTGCTGGTCCTCTGCATCTCGACAGCCTTGTGGGCTGTAAATCTTCCTTCGACCTGCTGGCCCTCTGCATCCCATATCCCTTGTATACGCTGCCCACTGCATAAACCCAGAGCTTTCCTGTTTTAAACCAGTCTTCTACTGGTTTCGGTGGGCATCCCCTGGTCCTGCTGTTGAAGGCAATTCAAATACTAGATTCAACTTATCTTCATCTCCTCCCCCCTGCTCCTTGCTGGGAGTTATCCTGTATAGGAGCAAACCAGTGCTTTTGGAATAGTGAACCCAGCTCACCCCAATGTAAAAGATTCTTGACCACACCATTGATTTCCAATTTCCGAAGTTCTGGGTAGGAAAACGCTCATTTCTTTTTGCGTGCGTAAAACGCTGGATGCCACTCTTCAGCTACCTGGTTTTGCCAAGTGTGCACAATCAGTTCTTAATATAATAGCCGAGTAAGGGAAGATTAATAGATGGATATGCTATGAACAAGGTCAGTGAGACGGTTGTATCTAATCACTATTTGGATGCCATAAAAATGCGTTTCCCTACAGCACGTGAACTCCATATGGCTCAAGCTGCAAAAAAAAGGAGTATTGGGGCAGGGTGAGGATGACACCTTCCTTCCCCATTGTTTTTCCTGTTCCTGAGACGTGTGCCATCCTGTTAAAAAGGGATGAAGGACTCACCCTGAAGAACAGCCGGTTTCACGCAGCTCGTACCCCACAGCCTGCGGGATGCTTTTGGGGTGAGCGTCCCCAGATTTATAGGCAAGGTGGGATGTCCCAGGAATCCACTCAAGACACAGATGGGTGCAATCCTCACTCACACAAAACCCTGAGCAGCCAGAAACTGGAACTACAGTTTGGTTTTTCCCTTTCCCTAGCTACAAATTGTCAGTTACGTTCATTATTTTTCTTTATTTCCTGCCTTTGACCAGGGATGTGCACGGAAATAAAGTTCATCCCCAGCCCCAGGACTCTCTGGAGAGCTGCTGGGCTGTGGGGCGAAGGATGTGGGGGTCCAGGGCATCCCGACTCCGGGACTTCGCAGGTTCCCTACTTGCGTGGAAGGAGCGTCCTCCTTCTCTGCTCTCACAGTGCCACCCCCCGGAACAGCGGCACACAGCTCCCCAGCGTGGGGGACACCAGCGCCCCCAGCACCCGTCGGACCCCTCCTCTTCCCTGCCAGAGGCAGAAGAGCTCATCCATTCTTTCTTCTCTCCATCCATCCATCCATCCATCCATCCATCCATCCATCCACCCATTCCTCCATCCATCCATCCTTCCATCCATCCATCCATCCATCCATCCATCCATCCATCCATCCATCCATCCATCCATCCATCCATTGCCTCCGTTGTCCACCTCCATCCCGAGCAGCGTTGGCAACCACCATCTGATGGCTCTGCATGTTCCCACCAGCTTTTCCACAGGCAAATAGCCCCCACCTAGTTATTTTGGGGAGACACGTGGCCCAGGTGACGGGCACTTGTGTGAGAGTCCCTCCTGCCTTACCTCCTTGCAGTGTCCATCAGTCGCATGCGAACCCGCTGGCTGTACACAGCCTTCAGGATTTCACCTACGGGTGGATTTATGGCCGATGGGCTTCCTTTTAATCCTCCCTTGCACAGTTCTATGAGACAGGAAAGGATTTGGGACTATATCAGCACAGCCGTGCCTAAACCTGGGACTTGGGACAAATGTGCTGGGTGGAGCGAGGACCACCAGGGTTTGCAACATCTGCCCTGGACCCCTGGTGCAGACCCTGGAAGGGTTGGCTGGAAAAACCTTTGTGGCCACCAATCCAGCCTCCCCCTCCAAACGGGACTGTCACTGCATGGGTCAGGGCATCACATCCTCAGAGCATCATTTTTTTTTTTCCTGTAGAGCCCAGAGGAGGTGGGAATTTCCACTTGGTGAGGTGAAAATCGACCATGAGACATGGGCTGGTCACAGCCCTGCAAACCTCGTGTTAGAATCATAGAATCACAGGATGGTTTGGATGGGAAGGGACCTTTAAAGACCATCTAGTCCAACCCCCTGCCATGAGCAGGGACATCTTCCTCTAGACCAGGTTGCCCAGAGCCCCATCCAACCTGGCCTGGAATGTTTCCAGGGATGGGGGGGGCATCTCCCACCTCTCCGGGCAACCTAAATGCCCAAATTTGCACTGTGACTTCAGGGACATCCAATGAAGCCACCAGTGGGTGCGTCAAAGCAAACAAGAGGAGGTGGCTTTTCGCGCAGGGTCCCATCCTGCCTTGAAAGGCCCTCCCAGAGGACACTGCGAGATAAAGCCAACAGGAGTTCAAGGAAGGACTTGGGATGTCCGTGGAAGAGAAATCCAGAGAAATCCAAGAGAAAGAGTTGTTAAGTAGTTAAAGACTCTTCTGACTCCGTCTTGGGGACCTTGTAGGACCATCCCATGGATGAGGTGGGCTACTGGCTACCTAGACATGGGTGTCCTCTTCTTAATTGCTCCTGTAACCTTTGAGAGTTCCTCACAAACAAGACAATTGCTCAAATGTGGACATTTTCCTCTCCCATTTAGAAAATCCAATTAGTCTGCCTAATTAAGAAGGTGCCATTGTGCCCAGGAGGTGTTTTTCTGATGTTGCCAGAGCTGAGCTCAGCCCTTCAGAGAGGTGGCCAAGTGTTCTGCTCATGGGAGACCCTCTTGGCGTAAAAAGATCAGTGACGGAGCACGTCAGCTTTGCTCTGAGACTTGCTGGTCACTTGGAAGTCAAGAAAGAAAATAATTAAGTTTTAATACTTTGAGGCTATTCTATGTCATCCTGCCCAGGCAGAGGCTGTGACGGAGAGGACATTGGAGCTGGCTGAATGTCACCGTGGTGCTGCCTGCGCCGTCCCTCCTTGGCTCTCAGCAATAGCCGGCTCCCAGCTCGCTTTATCTCCGCACGCAGCCGGCACGACTGGGCTTAGCGGGGCTCCTGCCTGTTTTCTCAGCTGCTTCTGCTCTGCCCTCATCCAGGTTTTACAGCCTCTCGCCGTGACTTTCCAAAGCCAGGGCTGGAAATCTCCCTGTCCTTTAGTCACCCAAAATAAAGCCCAAGCAATTTTAAAACACTGAGATTATCCAAACACTCCCCAAACTCCTCTTTCACTATTTTTGGCTCTATGCCCCTCCACCGTAGGTGTCTGCTCACAGCTGCGGTTGACCTTTTGATGAACATTGACATGGAAAAAGCCATTAAGCAGTGTCCGTTGGCAATGCCACCGTGGAGCAGAAGATCACCTTCTTTCCACATGCTGGTGGCCATCCTTGCAGCTCTGGTAGCCATCCTTGCTGGATACATCCCCTCTATGTGTTCCTGCTCTTCAGTATTGTCCCAGCAATCTCGCCCAGTTCCCACCTTCTCCGAGTTTCCTTCTTGGCTTGAGACCAGAGCGCCAGGTGATGCCCTTACAACACTTTCCATCCATTCCTTGAACTGAAACATCCCTCATTTGTGTAAACTCCGGGGGTTTTTGACCTTGTTCGCTGCCTGCAAGTCTTCCTCCACCTGATCTTCGTGTGTAGGAAACCCACACAACAGTGTTCTTTTTCTTCTCCCATTTCCTACGGACTTTTAGCTGGTCTGACTCTTGGCATGGTCTGAACTTCAGAATAAATCTGTACCTCTGTGATGGTACGGAAACCATCACAGTCCTCTTTTGCTCCTGTCTGCCCTTCCTGGAAACTCTACTTCTTTTTCTATTCATATTCTAGTTACGGAGGTTGTTTTGTTGGGTCTCTGGTGGGGCAGAACGAGCCATTGACACAGCTCCATGCTTCCAGCTCTTCCCATTCCCCTCCACACTCCTTGCATTAAGATACAGGCATCTGGGAGGTTGAGTGGAGCGACCCATCATCATCATCATCCCTCTTTTCTACCCCTGTTAGGACTAACCCTATTTCTGCATGGGTCTAGGTCCTCACCCAAATCCTGCTCCTTCCCTTCTCTCCTCATTTGCTGCCTCTGATCCTCGTTCAGGATTTACGGGTGAAAGCCAGCGAGTCTCTGTGCAGAGACCTGATCGCTGTGCAACCTTCTTGCATCTCCACCAGCCTCCGTCTCCCCAACAAAATCTGTGCTGGGGCAGAGCAATTTCAGGATGATTTTTGTTATTACTGGGTTGTCCTGGTGCAGACATGGTAACCCCCCCCCCCCATCTTTAACCTTCAGTATTAGCTTTTTTTTGGGAGGAAACCCAGTTTGGAATCTGCTGGAGCTGATCTGCCCTTCCCGACCCCCTGCATCCTTACAGCATCGCTCCCCAGTTTCAGCGATACCCAGCCGGTGGCATCGCGGAGAGCAGAATCCACGAGCCCTTTTCTTCCCCCGAGGGTTTTTATATCTCATTCATTCCATGGGCTGTGTTTCCTGAAGGATGATATCTCTCGGCCCCACAGATTTTTAACTGAAGTTCTCCCAGATGGACTTTTGCAATGCCAAAATGATTTTTTAAAAATTATTTTAGCTCAAGCAATACGTCTCTCCATGCGGCCCAGCTTTCCTTCCCAAGGACTTTTTCCACCCTAAAAGCCAACTAATTTCTCATCCCTTTAGGCTGACTATGTCTAGGATCGGTGGGATTATATTCCAATTGATAGGTGATAACAAACATCTTAAAAAAAAAAAAAAAAGAGACAAAGGATACTGGTGAAAATGGGAAGAATGCAGTGCTTTATCAGGCTGCAATAACATTTACTTAGGTAGGAATTTATTTAAGCCACTCTAGGAAAGACAAAATGTACTAGAATTTAGATAACTTTGAGGGCTGATAAAGGCACTATTCTTCTAAGGATTTCAGATTCCTGTAAAGTTTCACTTCAATAACAACTTCAAATTACAAACGCTTCCAAGAAGCAGGAACTTGTTCAATTATTAAGCACCCGGCTTCAACCGCTGCGCAGTCTGGCTGGGTGACTAATTACTTTTCAGTAAGATCCTTCTTCGGAGAAACCCTGCCCCTCCTCACAACATTGCTATCGGCACTCAGGTCATTAGAAGCAATTAAGACTAATTGTAAGCCTGCATGGAGAGAAAGGCTTCGGCAGGGGATGGCAGGACCTTGTGTCTCCCCATTAGATGTGGATGGAGCAGCCAACGCTGGACATGGGCAGGGGGTAGTTTCCCATACATTAAGCTTCCCAAAAAAACTGCTGCCATCACAAATGACATCAATTAAAACACATCTGCAAGCTCAGCAGAAGGACGGCGTGGTCGACGAGGGCATCGCAAAGTGCCATCTGCGTTTTAAAGCCGTGCTGAAAGGGTGGGGGGTGGAAGCGCTCCTCCAGTCAACGTCCTCCACCAAGGAAAGATCTTGTTTTCTGCGACGCTTTTACTTGTATTAAGTGCTTTGTGAAAAAAAAAAAAAGAAATAAAATAAGAAGAAAGAAAATAGAAACCCAGATGTTTCTCTCAGCGCGTTCTTGCTATGTGCACACTCACGTTTTAGCCACTCGCCTTTATATAGTGCCGTTAGTTCTCCTAATTAACACCTAGCACTCAGATGGAGCGAGGGGTGGGAATCTGGCCCAGGCTGCGAAGCATCATGACTTGCAAGCTGCTTTCTTTTTATTTATTTATTTTTTTAAAAACTGAATTACGAACAGGGTGATGGCCTCTGTCCATAAATCGCCGTCTCTGACACCACCTCCCCCAGGAGTGAGGTGCATAATAGACTCGAAACTCTCCGAGGAGTGCATCTTGTGCAATTATGCAGCAACAGAAACGCTCTGAGCTCCGGCAGCCTCCAAGCGCGGCGTTAATCCCCCGCTGGAAGGTTTTCAAGTCAAAGCATATCCTTCAGGAAACATCATTGCTCCTGTGTTATTCATAAAAAAGCCATTCTTATATTTTTTGAAAGATTTTCCAAGATCGAAGGCATCTCACACATCACAGGCGATGCTGTACCAAAATAGTTACGCCCAAGGGAGCCGGCTGGTGGTTTCGCAAGAACAGAATGGGAGAAAGTTGTATTTTTTTTTCCTTTCTTTTGCTTCCCTTTTCTTTTGCTTCCCTCTTCTTTTGCTTCCCTCCTCTTTACCCAGGGCAGGATTTCTCCCTGCCCCTTCCCAGCTATTGCTGCAGATGTTGAAACCCAGCTCTGTGGCTATTTGCTCTCTTGTGTGTCCCTCTGGCACTGCCCATTCATAAGAATTGAAATTCTGGTTCAATATATGCCTTGAAATTTCCCTATAGAAGAATACATAGAGAAGAATTTCAGGATGAATGTACAGAGAGGAATTTCAGGATGAAGTTCAGCGGCAGAATAACGAGGATACTTCTCACTGCGTTTGCACAGCCCCTGAGATTCCTCTTTCTTCAGGGCAGGAAGGAAAGTCCTGTGGTCGAGGGACAGGAAAGGGAACCACGAGTTCAGCCTCTGTTTTTGGCTTTGGCTTTCCTCTTCTGAACTCAGCACCCACGCTGGTGCTGCGGCTCCCGACAGCTCTCCCTGCGACTCCTGCATGCAGCAAAAGGCGAGGCAGGGGTTCAGAAAACAGCCCCCAAAATACCTGGAAGCGAGGCAGCCGGCCACCGGCCACCAGTGGGCTCCAGCCCACCCAGTTTAGATCCCAGCTCTGTGAACAGTTTTGGCAGAATTGAAAACATTTGCGTGGCGGATTTTGGCTGGCGATCTCTAAGACGTCAGAAGAGCTCCGATGTAAAATTCCGGTCCTAGTCCCGTTTTTTTCCCAACATCACATGCAAAAAAACCATCAGCCTCAGCCCCAGCCCCACACGTGTCCCATTTCCAGTGTAGGACACCGAGCTGCTCCTTTGCCAATCCAGTTTAGCTCCTGGACCTAGAGCACAGTTGGGGTAACCAGCAAAGCCTGGGCAGATACGGGATGGCTAAAGTGTCCTCTTCCGTGCTGGAAGCCCCGGTTTATTCATCTGCGGACACTTAAAATCTCTCACACACATGAAATTTTATAATCTCTTTGCACAAGATAAGTGCTGCTATCGTTTGCTGCAAACTGGTTTTAATTGTTCCAAGAAACAGTCCTTCCACCACGTCCTCTGGAGGATTTAACAGCACGGAACTGGCTGTAATGAGATTGGAATAATTTATTTTTATTAAAGCACTTCGTGTAGCCCATTTCGCTTTTCGTTGCTGGGACTTTCTTAATGCTTGGTTTCAAGAGGAATTATCCTTTTCATTCCCACGGGGTGCGCTCGGGGTCTGCACATCCAAATGGTTGAAGGTCAAAGGCTTGCAGTCACCTAAAAGCTGGAACAACTGCAGGAAAGCTCTTGGTCAGAGAGTGGCAGCAGCAGGCAGGGGACGGCTCCGAGCTGGGAGCCGCGGCTTGTGCGCCAGGAGAAAGGCTTTCCTTCCGAGGAGTTCCTGGGCTTTTTAGAATCATAGATTCACAGGATGGTTTGGGTGGGAAGGGACCTTAAAGATCATCCAGTGCCACCCCCTGCCCTGGGCAGGGACACCTCCCCCCAGCCCAGGCTGCTCCAAGCCCTGGCCAACCTGGCCTTGAACCCCTCCAGGGATGGGGCAGCCACAGCTTCTCTGGGCAACCTGGGCCAGGGGCTCGCCTGCATCCCTTCCCCACACGATGCTGCGCTAATAGGTATTGCTAATTCACATATAGCTAATGAATATAGAATCATAAAATCAAAATCACAGACTGTGTTGGGTTGGAAGGGAGCTCTAACGGCCATCTAGTCCAACCCCCCTGCAGGGAGCAGGGACATCTCCCACTAGATCAGGTCGCTCAGAGCCTCATCCAGCCTGGCCTTGGATGTCTCCAGGGATGGGGCCTCCACCCCCTCTCTGGGCAACCTGGGCCAGGGTCTCACCACCCTCAGGGGAAAGAACTTCTTCCTCATGGCTCATCTAACCCATCCCTGCTCTAGTTTAAACCATTGCCCCTCGTCCTGTCGCTCCATGCCCTTGCCAACAGCCCCTCCCCAGCTTTCCTGTAGGCCCCCTTCAGGGACTGGAAGGGGCTCCAAGGTCTCCCCGGAGCCTTCTCTTCTCCCGGTTGAACAACCCCGACTCTCTCAGCCTGTCTTCCCAGGAGAGGTAGCTAATTGAATTCCCGCAGCCCAAGGGGACGGTGGCTGTTGTACACCCCTTGCACCGAGGGGGTTACCTGGTGGCCACGGCCAGGCTGGATGCACCCATCGACCCATGGATTCATTAGCTTAAGAGCCAAATTCCCCTCCAGGTCTAATGCTTTGCAGAAAGCTATTTGCATCCTCCAAGGTAAAAGACGGGCGAGCAGCCTTTGGGGCTGCAGGAGGAGCCTGTCTGACCATGGAGACGCAATGCGGTGCCGTGCCGTTGAGCGGCCAGCTTGGACCATCTGATGAGACCATGCACCTCTGCTGACGAGGATGCTCTGGCAAACACCAGGGACCTGGGACGGTGCAGCGGCAGCCTGTGCAAGAACAAAACTTGTGCCAGCTCCCAGCAGCTAGAAATGAGGTCCTGAGGAAGGGAAGTCAGTAGATGGTGCTCTTCTTTCGTGGTACTGGTGTGAAAGGGCTGTCCACCTCTCCCTGCCACTCTCTAGGCATGGGGAGCGCGCGGGTCCCCTCCTCCGGGCCATTTTTTGTGTCTGCTTCTTGCCCCTTTGCAGAGTCTCCTCTTCCCACTGGGTTATTCCCTCCTGTCGAGGAGTCCCGACCTCCCACCTCCAAATAAATCACATTTTGTGGGTCCTAAGGGGCTGTCTGTGCACGGCGCGCAGCCTCTCTGGAAAGAAAGGAGTTATGCAGCTGTAAAATATTAATAATATGTCTTTTAGATCTAATAATGCCTTCCTGAGATAGCATAGAGCCGACAAGAGCTGATAAAGTTTATTTTCTCTGCAGTGCATTATCTGCCTGATGCAGCCCTGCTTGGGAGGACAGCTCAGGGTCACTTGGGCAAAGAACATTTTTGAACGCACTGATTTGGCTGCCTCCTGCTTAGCAAAACGTGTCTCTGCTGCTAGAGCTAATAAAGCGGTTGTTTAATTATTATTTAATGAGCTTGCACGGGGAAAGCAGATAATCGTCCCTTCGGAAACATCAAGTCCCTCTGAAGTGCCCTGTTTCCCGTGACTGGTCTGTCCCATCCATCAAACCCCAACGGGAAATGCTGGGAGGAAAAATGTGGCCATGCCTGGGTTGTGCTGCACCACGACCCTGAGTTGGAAAATATCCCATTTGGAGTTTCCACCTGTGAGCTCGTCGTGGCTTTGAGGATGAAAAGAGAATGAGGAACNTTCTCTATTCTCTTTGGATGTGACTTTGCAGCCGTCCTGGTCCCCAGGCTGCAAAGTCGTGTAATCCAAATGTGCATTTGCCCTGGCAAAGCCTTACCTGGGTCTGTACATCCCTTTCCAGCCCCAGACACTGACGTTCAGGGATGCCGAGGCCGTGCACATCCCGGCAGCCTCGGGGAAGGCAGCGGGAGGGACCAGCAGCGGCACCCGGGCAGCATTGCAGTGTTTTGGCCAAGGGGTAGCAGCAGGTGAAGGGATGGATTCAGTCCTCTAGGGCTGTGAAATAATTTAAAATCCATGTATTTGAAGAAGTTCAAAGAAATTCGTTTGGTTGGGTTTTGAGGGTTTTTTTTTGGAAAAAGATGTACACAAATGGCTTTTATGGAGACTATAAAGTGAACTTGCAAAAGGATAAGGGCGTGCAGCTGCTGACAGAGCAGCAGTTTATGGAGTCTCATGGCATTTGGTCATGGAAATGTTATCTCCAGAGACTGTGGTTTATGAACCAGAGCAGTAAAAAACCTTCACCATTAATTGCCCAGACCCAATATCTGACGCCAGCCTTGCTCTGCCCAATTCGTCCCGTTGAAAGCTCAAGGGAGGCAGCGATGGCAGCAGAAGTCCTTGAGAGCTACCAAACCTGGGTTCCCCTGGATGAGCCTCAGAGGATCCATAACTGAGGTTGCTGTACTAAAACTTTTCCCTCCTTGACCTTTTTCCATGCTACCAGTTGCCTGAGCAACCCCTGGGCTTCCCACCACCACGGCACCGTGGCGGGAAGAGGGAGCTGGAGAGGGACCATCTTCCCAGTCCCACCTAAAAGCTTTATCAATCAGGGCTCTGCCTCTGAGCTAGTCCATCAGCAGATGGTTGCGGAGAGGTTCCCGGCTTTTCTGAGCAGGGAAAGGTGTGAGCAGGGTTAGGGCTGGCAGGGAAAGACAAGTTTCCCTGTAAATCGTGGGAATGCTGATTTTTGAAGCTGCAAAAGGCCAGCGGGACTCAGAGGTCTTGGGGATGGACACCCATGGACCTGATTTGAGAAGATCATCTTACGCCACTCTCTGGAGCACCTGCAATATCTCCAGCAGGATGTGGTGATGTTTCCATCACCTCCTTCTGCCGAGGTGACCAAGAGGAGCCTGCCAGGGTGGATCATGCTCCCGGGGTGGGTAAGGCAAGGATCCTCACCTGGGTGCTCAGACGTATTTCCAAACCCACAGATTAAACACAGCCCCTCCATCCAGCTCCTGTTGGGGACCACATCCTCGCACTACATCCCCCTGCCTCCACCCGGAGACTGCGGGTGTCTCCCTGGCTGTGACGAGACGGTGATGCTCAGCGATGGGTCCTGGTGACGCCCAGGTTCTACAAGAACCTCTACTTCCCTGCTCACACAACACGGGCTGCCAAGTTTTTTTTAACCACGGCATTTCCAGAACAAGTCGGTAGCTTTGTCTCCTGTCATGGTATCCGAGTGCAGGCAGCAGCTCCTCTCCCTCATGTCTCTGTGGCATGGAGATGTCCATGGCCAGCTCCATCCATGGCACCATGGGCGCACACGGCTCACCGTCGCCAACCAAGCCATCAGCAGATGGAGCAAACCCAACACCCCGGGATGAGGAGGAGTAAAAGGCAGTGAAGGAAGGTGGGTTGGAAAGAGCCATGCCAGCAGCCGGGCAGAACATCCAGATGGGTCCAAGCAAGGAGAGGACATTCCCAGTGCTCACCCACAGCTGTCCCTTGCACACAACCCAAACACACACAAAGGCGCCAGAAGAATCCCAAAAGGAGAAATCCCAGCTTCCCTTTGACAGCTTTAACTGGGGCTGCCTGTTCGTTAATGCCTCTGTATTTTTTCAATCTGGAAATATCTTAATGGTGAGTGCAGAAAAGCAATGGGGAGAGTTACCAAAAAATGAATATCCTGGGCTTATAGAAACAAACGCTCCCGGTCACAAATCCCAGGATAACAGCATGGCTTCAAAAGTTAAAAGAAATAAGGGCAGATAAAGCTGTTGGAATAAGAAAAAGCAGCCCGGGAGGGCTGGGACCCTTGCACGGAGGGGAGAGGGGAGGGGAGCCAGGGGAGGGAATCAAAGTAAATCCCAGTTTGGACTGGGACTGTGTAAGCAGTTTGCAAAGCCCTGTCTCAGCAAACTGCGTGGGCAGCTCTGTCATTTTTTGGATTCTGACTTCAGGAGAAGGGA
>VXBO01002556.1:134349-148261 GCA_013400135.1 Rhinoptilus africanus | reverse complement strand
AAAAAAAAAAAAGAACCAACCTCCCCCCCTCAAAAACCCCCAAATAAAAAAAAAATCCTATTGAAAGAGATTGCAAAAGTTTTGGTTAAAATGTAGTCCGGCTTTGGAAATTGCAGCCTAAGCCCCACCTCCGCACACCCATCCCCACCTCCAGGCTGGGAAGTAAAAGTAGTGAATGGTCCCGGCAGCTGCCGGCGGAGGAAAACTTTTGCTCCCAACGCGGTGGGACTGGGATCGGGAGAGTCCTTGGAATTGTGAGTACGGCAGCGCCGGCTCCTCGCTGAGGGCAGGAGATGCCGAGGATGAGTCCGTGGGCTCTGCCTGCGAGCTGGGGGACGGGGTTTGGGGCTTCGGGAGATGTCAAGTTTCGCACGCCGCTTCTTCCCGTGGTGTTTCGCAAAACTCCTTGTACCTGTTTTGGCTCAGGAGCTGGATTTTTTTTGCCAACGGCTTAAGAGCTCAAGTTAAAAAAAAAACAAAACCCACCCCAAAACAAAACAAGGAGCGATTACAAACGTTATCCGCGCCTGTTCCACGCTGGCTTTCTGCACATGGATTTTGTCGCTTCCTCTCTGCTTGCGCTTATTTATTTGAGTTGGTTTTAAGCTCCACTTATTTCTCCCTTTGCAGGGAGTTTTTTTCCCAACCCTCGAGGTTACCACGGTTCATTTCTCAAACGGTTTTGCTTCTTCTTTTACGGCACCTTCTCTTCTCTGCCCAGGTCTTGGTGGGCTCTCAGGGAGGATGCCGTGCAGGCATGGACATGAGCTGTACCTGGGCTGGGAGAGGGGGAACTTTGGCCAAACCCAAGGCTCTCCAGCACTGCCATTGCTTGGGAGAGGAAGCAGTTCAAGGCAGGAGCCCCGCGGTGGGTTAGAAAAAAAGCCGATGTGACCCTCCTGGCTCTGAGAAAATTGGTGGCGGGGAGCAGGAAAGGGTTAACAGCAAGGGGAAAGCCTTCCTGCAGCTCTGCAGGCTGAGGAGGAAGGTGCAAACAGCCCAGGGACCAAGGTGATGGGCTGCATCCCTCTTATTTGTTATGTATCTTTGCTATTCAGGAGATGTGGGCTTAGCCTGGGGACAAGCCCTGTGGGAGGTGTCCCTGCCCTGGGCAGGGGGCTTGGAACTAGATGATCTTTAGAGCCAAAAGGAAAATGCCAGTCAAGGATCACAGAATCATAGTGTGGTTTGGGTGGGAAGGGACCTTTAAAGCCCCCCCAGTGCCCCCCCTGCCCTGGGCAGGGGGCTTGGAACTAGATGATCTTTAGAGCCAAAAGGAAAATGCCAGTCAAGGATCACAGAATCATAGTNGGATGCCGTGCAGGCATGGACATGAGCTGTACCTGGGCTGGGAGAGGGGGAACCTTGGCCAAACCCAAGGCTCTCCAGCACTGCCATTGCTTGGGAGAGGAAGCAGTTCAAGGCAGGAGCCCCGCGGTGGGTTAGAAAAAAAGCCGATGTGACCCTCCTGGCTGTGAGAAAATTGGTGGCGGGGAGCAGGAAAGGGTTAACAGCAAGGGGAAAGCCTTTGTGCAGCTCTGCAGGCTGAGGAGGAAGGTGCAAACAGCCCAGGGACCAAGGTGATGGGCTGCATCCCTCTTATTTGTTATGTATCTTTGCTATTCAGGAGATGTGGGCTTAGCCTGGGGACAAGCCCTGTGGGAGGTGTCCCTGCCCTGGGCAGGGGGCTTGGAACTAGGTGATCTTTAAGGTCCCTTCCAACCCCAACCATTCTGTGATTCTTGGTTTCTCCCCTGCAAATAGTGTGTCCCTTAAATCAGCTTGAAGCCTTGGGGGTGGGCATAGCCTCCTGGAAGCCAGCCACGGGACAAGCCTGTCCTTCCTGAAAACCCTGATTTTTAGCAGATGGAGGTGAGGTTAAATGCTGGAAGAAGGCTCTGGGCTTCCTACAGCCACAGTGCTGTTGTTTCTGTTGGGTTTCAGCTATAGTTTCCCTGGTGGGCATGGGGACAACGGGGCTGGCTGTGCTGGGATGGGGTAGGGGAGACCTCCCACCCTGGGTGGGGGCTGCTGCACCCCTCTGCATCCAGCCCCTGCAGTTAGCCAGGGGCAAGGCTGCCCCATCCGTGGTAGGACATCCAGGCTGTAGGAAGAGGGAGCAGAAACTAAGGAACCTGAAGGTCCATGGGACCTGATGAAATCCATCAGNCATCTCCGGGGCCTCCTCCGGCCCCGCTCCAACAGCTCCGTGTCTCTCCTGTGCCGAGGCCCCAGCGCTGGGGGCAGCACTGCAGGGGGGTCTCACCCAGCGGAGCAGAGGGGCAGAATCCCCCCCTCGCCCCCCTGCCCACGCTGCTTTTAGAGGATGTTGGAGTAAATAAAAGAATAAGGGCAAACGAGGCAAAGAGGAGAGACCCTTAGGGCTGGTTATGAGCAGCACCAAGGATACCCAGCCACACAAACAGGCCAGAGCTGAGCTGCTCCAGGAGCTTATCAAAATTCCTGTCTATATTTCACCCTACCAGCTGTTTGATAACCTGATAAAGCATCCCTTTGAGGCAGCGCAGTGCAGCTCGCCTGTGGTTTGCTGGTACAGCTCCACTGGGCAACGGAGCATCCATTATCCAAGCTCCCATCAGGATCTGATTTCTAACCCCTGGTCCAAGCTGTATTGATCTGCTCCAAAAGGCCTTTTATCAGCTGTGTGCAGAAATTTCATGACTGCGTTTATTTTTTTTCCCTGCCGTGCGCTGGTCTATGGTGCCTTATATTCAGGCAGAAGATGGTGAAAAGTTGAAAACGTCAGAAAGTGGCGTCACTTCCCTGCTGTGGCATCCATCGTGGCATCCATCTGCGTTGCCGTCCACAGGGAACAGTCAGCAGCTGTGTATTTGTGATATACTCTAGTTTCTCTTCATTTTCCCCCCTGTTCTTCGAGTTTTCTTGGCTTTGCTGGCATTTCCAGGCTCCGAAATGCTTCGTCCTGTCTCATCCGAGCTCTCCTCATCCATCCGTCAGCCTTGCTGGGCTGCTTGGTTTGCTGCCCTCCCCCTGCAGCAGCCCAGGGGACTCTGGGGACCTTGGTCTGGTCACAAATAGATCCCAACCCACCCTCTCTGTGGTTTCTGGCTCCCAGTTTGGTCCCACTGCTTCTCTGGGGTTGCTGGTCATCACCGTGCCCTCGCTGCAGTTTGGCAGCACATCCCGGCTTTATCCTGAACCTCTGGCACGTGCCCTGGCTCCAGCCACCCCAGGGATTAAATGCACTGTGTCTCCAGCCATTGCCTTGCTAAATATAGACTTGAGGGATGGTTTGGGAGCCTCATTCTCCATATCAGGACCTGTCGTTAGCCCCCAGGGCTTTGAAAAATGCTAATTTTCACAGGAAATGGAGAGAGTGGTGTGAGACGCAGGGAGCGACACGGGGGATTTCTGGCTTGAAACACGATTCAAAGGCTGGGAGGTTCTGAAATCTCCTCCCGGGGGGATCGATAGTGGGTGTCTGGCTGGAGAAACCCTGGGAAAAGTTTGTTCCCAGGGATGCAGGAGCAGGCTCATCGCCGGCTCGGTGCTGGGCTGCAGATGGGCAGCTCAGCCGGGGCCAGATGTGGCTCCAGCTGCGGGTCTGGAGACTTCCGGAGAATAATCTCCTTTTTCATCAGGCTTCCTTCATCCGTCGGAGTGTGCCAGCCCGTACCTGCTCTCGGGGCAAGCAGGAGATGCTTTAAACGGTGTAAAAAACACCTGGCAGGCAAAAGAAGCGAGATGCCTCTAATGAAGACGACTTTCTGCAGTTCATTAATATCAAATAATGGAAGAATCAGGGGCAGTTGTGCTTTGAGCCACCGGGTCTCGTGGGAGATGTCCCTGCCCATGGCAGAGGGGTCGGAGCAAGGTGATCTTTAAGGTTCCTTCCAACCCAAACCAGTCAATGATTCTATGAATTAATTCCCCCCCTCTGCCCAAAATATCTGTGTTTCTTCCCTTTCCCGTGCCAGCTTCAGCCCTTGGTGGCTGCACTGGGCTCGGGCTTGCTCCTTGTCCCAAAATTGCCTCGTAATGTCACCAAATCTCTTCTACCCTCAGTGTTTTCCCCCTGGTGTTTGTAACCAGCTCCTCTCTGCCTCCCTTTTTGCTGGCTCAGGAAGTTTTTCACTTCTCCTAAGCTCTGCTCTCAGTTCCCCATCCATCGCAGCAGCGTTTCTCCGCACCTACCCTTCCATCAATCCCTCTCACGTGCGGGTGGCTGGCGTCGTTCCCAACCTCCCGGTGAAGTCAATCTTACTCATCTCTCCCCAGAATTTGGGGTCGCTTTAATTGCTGATCTATGGGTTAATCCGGAGGGAGAAAAGAGCTGCCCTTGAATCTCCCGTGGAAATAAATGGGTAGGAAGCAAGTGAACTGGTGTGTAGGTGCTCCTCATGCAATGCTCAGCATCAGCGCGGGGGATCAGGTCCACGATCCCAGGCAGGCGGTGTGTGCAGGTGGAAAATACGGGGTTTTGTGTGCTTTTTTTTAAAAGTTATAGAAAATATATAGCAAACAGCATCTGGATTGCTTGGAGGAACACTGCGCTCCTGGGAGCTATTGGGGCTTTCACTCAGGCTGCTTTCACAAGGCTTTTTCAGCATCTCCTGCTCTTCGTTTTGCAATAGCTTCCCCTTCGAAAAGTCAGTTTTTCTCATCGGAGTGTGTCTGCATCCGTTAGTTGCTGGACTCCCTCTGCCCCCTGCCTTTTTCTCGCTTTCATCCCTTTCCTCCACCAAACGCCTGTTTGGAAACACTGAGTAAAACCCCCATCATTTTCTCAGTCTTCACTCCTGCCCAAGCATCAGTAAAGTATGGAAGAAAATAATTATCAGGAAGGTAGTTGCGGTGTATAAACCCCCAAATTAGGAAAAACTCTGGTTTGGGATCACCTTCCTTCAGACTTCTGTTGGCAGATGCGTTCTTCATAGACTTGAGCACGTGTCTGCAGCCTACGGAAAGGCAGGTCCCCACTGGGGAAAGGGCTTTTCATACTTAATTCATCACTTTAACTCCTATCCTGAGCTTTCGAGCTGCTTGAAGCAGGGAGTATTTCCCTGCCAAACACACAGGAGGTGGTGCTAAAATAGAAAATCCCCACCGAGGCCACAAGATGTGGCTTTTCTATAGTGCGCACCACATCTGTTCGTCCCCTGTATAAGAGTATGTTCAGCATCTGGCACGGTCCGGCGGAGAGGGCTAATTTTTTACTCAAAATGCTGCGTAAATTCTTAGGGAGAAGGAGTAAAACTTGCAAAGCCGGCAGCTCCCTGTCTGGCAAACGTCTCACGTGTCCTTGAGCTGAACGGCTTTCACCCAGAGCACATCTGCCAGCACAAACAAACCCGGAGTTCACGCGGGGAGAAACCAAGGGCAGGAGCCGCGCCGAGGTGTAACGAGACGCTGCTTTAGCACGGAGCGGGATGTATCCCGCGAGAGCTGGGAAAGCAGCAGGACGGCGAGACACGGGGGGGGGTCTCTGGGGGTACCGCCGGCTCCCGAGCCCTGGGCAGCCTTTGAAAATGAAACCGTGCGAATGATTGGTGCCATTTTACGATTCCCAGCCTTGCTGCTGCTGTAGCTGGCTGAGGTTGGGGAATCTCGGCTGCAAAACCTCCCTCGCTCGTAACCTCTGCGATTCCTTCCCCCTGCGCTCCGAGCCACTTCTGCTCCGGGGCGCTTTCCTCTCCTGCCGGCGAGGACACCCCAGCCCGTGTGATGGACGCTGTCTTCTTCCCAAGGATGAGTGATGGGGATGGACTTTTTAGCAGACCATGTAGCAATAGGATGAGGGGTAATGGCTTTAAACTAAAAGAGAAAAGATTTAGACTACATATAATAGATTTAGACTAGCTAGAATAGATATTTTTTCACTGTGAGGGTGATGAGCCCCTGGCCCAGGTTGCCCGGAGAGGTGGGAAATGCCCCATCCCTGGAAACATTCCAGGCCAGGTTGGACAGGGCTTGGAGCATCCTGGTCTAGTTGAGGATGTCCCTGCTCATGGCAAGGGGTTTCACTAGGTGGCCTTTAAAGATCCCTTCCCACCCAAACCATTCTGTGATTTTACAATTCTACGCTTCTATGATGATGGCACCACCACCAACCGTTGGATGTCATCCAACGCATGGGGACAGCCCCCACGCAACCCCTTCACTGCACCTTGCAGCGCTGGAGCGGGTGAGGACCTCTCCCAGAAGGGCTCCAGCATCTGACAGGGCGTGCCAAGGAGGTCCGTGAGTCCTCATCACACAAATGGGGAGGAGGATTTCATCCTTCCCAGGTCAGATGGGGTCAGGGCCGGCAGGGACCTTTGGAGAGAACCTGGTCCTGCCCCACACCGGAGCAGGGCTGGTCCCTCTCCCTCCTCACCCATGGTTATATTTCATGGGTGTCAAGACCAGTTTTTCTCTTCCTTCTCATCTTTTAACTTCTCAGTAGCATATTTCCTTTTATTTAGCTTCTCGGGAGGTTTCTGGGATGTGTCATCCCTGACACGTTTCTCATTACAAGGAGTCACTGAGCTGGGCTGATCTCATTTTCACTTTCTTTTTACCAGTTGGTGCAAGAAGGAAACAGCTTTTGGGCACATCTACACATTTTATCCCTCAATCTTTTTCCAGGCAGGGAATGATGTGTATACATTGGATTACAAAGCATCTTTGCACCCACATTTTACAAGCCAGCTTCCCATTTAACACAAGCACGCTCGTACATAAGCACCCCAGCACTCTCCCAGTTTTACCGCCGGTGAATGTAAATTCTTTAGAAATTCAGCAGGAGGAAGACAGATTATGGGATATTTGCTGGCATTTTGTCTCCCCTGCTGGGATTTAATTTGCTGTGTTACATTCGCTGTTATTTACTCAAGCTCTGCTGAGCCCAGAGTGTGCTTTGCCTTCTGCACTTAACGAGAGCTTCACTGCTATTAATAAAGGCTTTGTAATAGATTTACGTCCTCGGGAACGGGTCAGGACTCTGGTGCCACCAAGCCTGGTCCCCTGCCATCACAGCCAGGACCATTGCGCATGTCCCAGAGAAACTGGGAGGTTTTGGGGTACTTTGGCCACCCTGGTATCAAAGAAAGGACAGCCTGGGGACAAGTGGAGCATCTTAATCTGTGCTGCGAAGGTGTATGGGATTATTTGGCCAAGCTCTGTACAGATGGGCGTTTATTCCCTAGATTGTTGCTTCCAGTTTTGCCACCTTTTCACTGTCTCCTGGGAGCGGTCATGAGAGGTCAGGCAAGCAAGGCTGTTATTAATGGCAATATTTTATGGCATCAGTTTTTTTGGGACCGACCTGCTGGCCTGTCCCAGCTCAGCTCCCTGTCCCCACAACACCCGGGGCTTGTCGTGCCAGGCTCTGTCTTCCCGAGGGATGTTGTGCCCCAGGACAGTAACGTGGAGAAATCAGGGCTCTGAGGACAAATCCTTCATCTGTAGCTGAAGGAATAATATCAGCTGATGGATCTGCACCATCAGGCACCTTTTCCCTCTGAACAACCACCCATCCGTCACCTTTCCAGGAGTCTACGGGTCAATCCTGTGAGTGCTGGGTAGCTGCCGGTTGAGGTCCTTGCCATCTTGCATCAAAAACATCATCTCCCAGAGGCCACTCTCAGTGAAACTCGGCCACCCGTGCGCCTCGCCAGGCTCCTAAGCACGGGAAGTCCCTCTGGGTTTTATGGGAGAAGCAATTTTTCTCGAGAGTTTACTTGCAGGTGCATAAAGAAGCAATTTTCTGCTTCATTAGGGTGCAGAGCTGGCTTTAAAGGGCTTTGTGCCAGGGTCAGTGACACCGCTCGTGGTGCTCCTGTCCCCTCTGCCTGTCACCCTGCCTCTTGGTGGCTGTGTTTCCCTAGCAAATGAGTTTCACGCTCCCGTGATTTGGGGGACAAAAGGTGAAATGCATCATCGAGCGGTGTTTGGCATCATAAATATCTCGCTGGGATGAGACAACATCTCTGCCTCTGTGTAGGTGAATACAGCAGTGGCAGAGCTGGTGGGTACCGCTGGATGCCAGAGAGCAGTGTAGAAACGCTGCTGTGCCGTGGGTCTTCACTTCTCGTGGTCGAGGAGGGGAAGGGAGGACAAACGGTGAAGTGTTTGCATGGAGGTGCTCGGAGGGGTTTCTCAGAGCAGAACGGGGCTGCTCTGTGCGCTAGTGAGATGTGAAGGTGGGGTGGGGAACAGACACTGGCCTGCCTGCCATCCGTGGTGGAGCCCATCCCCGGAGGAGGAGACCCCGCTCCTCAGGCATGTCCATCAGGAGGTGTTGAGGGAGAAACACGCCTTTGCCATCACTTCTTGCCCCACCGCTGTGTTTCTGAGACATCCCTTCCCATCCGTGCACGGGGCAAGCTCATCCTCTTTGGTCAGCAAGAGGCCACCAGCTCACCGAGCAGGCTTCCAGCGGACGTGTTGCCCTGATTGGAGTCTCACCAGGAGCTGAGGACTGAAGCCAAGCGGCAGCATCTGCTTCCAGCTTTGCAGAAATGTCCCATCGTGGTCAGGTTGGATGGGGCTCTGAGAAACTTGACCTAGTTAAAGATGTCATGGCGGGGAAGGATGGACTGGATGGCCTTTAAAGGTCCCTTCCCACCCAAACCATTCCATGAGTTTGTGACCACCATCGCCAATAGACCAACATGCAGAACCCGTGTCTCTGGGGCTGGCTGGGAAGGAAAGGGGGTGCTGCTGGGCTGCCCTTGGGTCTGCCAGCAGCTCAGACCATCCCCTGCCCTCGTTCCTGCAGGAAGGGACTTGGCCATGGCCACAGTCTTGTTCTTCAACCACCGCAAACCTCTAGACAGCATTCCTCAACTGGAATCTCAGCTCTTGCAGCAGCATCTCAGCTCGTGCTTTATTGTCTCGGACAAAGTTCCTTCACGGGCACAGCTGGGTGCAGCCTGCAGAAGTTGCAGGAAGGAGTAAACAAGGCTCTTTGCAGCTCCCTTTCCTCCCCAGCGTGTCCAGGGAATGATACCCGCTGTGCTAAATCAGCCCCCACTGCCACAACCCACAACCTTTGCCTGTCCCAACTTACCTGCTGCTCCCCAAACACTTTATAGGGGCAGGTGGTGTCTCTTTCCTGGCTTGTTCTTGGGGAAACTGAGGCACAAAGGTGGGAAGCATCTTGCTCTGGAGTCGAGGTCGGAGGTAGGTGCAGGTCCTGGTCCTGCAGGGCTGGTCTGGGAGCAGGTCAGGCTCTCCAAAATCAAGGGGTGACACTTCGGGGTTAACTATTTCTCCCTTGGATGGCCTTTGCATTCTCCTTGGGTACCAGTGTGAGCACATGGGGATGCTTGGAGGAATAGTGATTCCCACCTGGCATCCTCTTCCTGGGATGCTGGAGGGGCTTTGAGCCATCAGGGACCTCAGGGCTGCAGACCTGACCCGGGCACATCCCCCCCAAACCAATCCCCTTGGGATTTGGTCTATTTTGCTCTCCTCTCTCCTTACCTTGATGAAGGTGTATCTTCTGGGATTTCCTATCTCATCCCTCCCTTCTGCCTCCTTCCCCTGCCGTACCCAGCCTCGGCACTAATCCTGCCTCCTTCCTTTGGTGAGACCTCCTGGCCTTATCTAGGAGAAATTGCATTAATCGAAAATAATCCTTCTTTCCATCCAGAGATGGCCATTCCCTAGGAGAAAAACATGGCTCTCACCAAGCAAGTGCCATCCCTGGAGGGTGCTGCCACAGCTGGGCTCAATCCAGTGGAAGGAAACTGGAACCCGACTCCCCTTGGCATGCTGATCTCTTCATGCAATTTGATTTGTGTCAGTTAAGTCTTATCTGCCTTTTTGTTTGGTCAGGTCATTGCCCCTTCTGCTGGATCAAAGTACTCTTCTGCTTCATTTTCTTCTTAAAGCAGAGTTGTGGTTCAGCAGTATCTGAATACAATAGGTTATGCTCATTTTTAACTGCTGGCAACCTTTGCAGCATTTCAGATGTCTGTGTTTCCCCTTGGGTCTCTCTGCGGCTCACCCACCTTCCCTCTTTCAAAGGCAGTGCACGCTCTTAGGTGTGAAATTGAAGTAGGAAACCTTACTGAAGGTGAGATGAAGGTGGGATGGGGTCAGGTTTGGCCGTGCATAATGGAATCATGGAATGGTATAGGTTGGAAGGGATCTTAAAGGCCATCCATTTCCAACCCCCTGCCCTGGGCAGGGACACCTCCCACCAGCCCAGGCTGCTCCAAGCCCCTGCCAACCTGGCCTTGAACCCCTCCAGGGATGGGGCAGCCACAGCTTCTCTGGGCAACCTGGGCCAGGGGCTCGCCCCCCTCCCAGCCAAGAATTTCTGCCTCCCATCTCAGCTCCATCTCCCCTCTGGCAGGGTCAAAGCCTTCCCCCTCCTCCCACGGCTCCCCTCCCTGCTCCAGAGTCCCTCCCCAGCTCTCCTGGAGCCCCTTGAGGGACTGGAAGGGGCTCTAAGGTCTCTCCAGAGCCTTCTCTTCTCCAGGCTGAACCCCCCCAGCTCTCCCAGCCTGTCCCCACAGCAGAGGGGCTCCAGCCCCCCCAGCATCTCCGGGGCCTCCTCTGTTCCCGCTCCAACAGCTCCATGTCCTTCTTATGTTGGGGACTCAACCTTGGCCACCAGCTGCTGAGAGACGATGCAGGTTCTCCTTCACGCAGGGGACTTCCCCGGAGAATGAGGAACCAAGTTCCTCTGTGGCGGTGGGGGAAATTTGGGGTCATTTATGGTGCACAGCAAAGGGCGAGAGACCTTTACACCCTGCTTGGGCAGGGATTAGCGAAACCATTCCTACCAGTGTTTCCTAGCATTTTTTTCTACCAAGAAGACTAAGAAAGCTGATTAAGGAAGAGGTTCTAATTCCAAGTGTAGCAGCTTCCTGGAGACGCTGAGGGGTTAAAAGATGAACACATTTAAAGGAGAACCTGGAAAGGACGGGCAGGGGAACCAAAGTACTCCTAGGGAACACAGGGCTTGTTGTTTGCAGGTCTACTTGAGCGTGCCTTTGGTGAGGAGGGCCAGGAAAGACATTAATAGAGTTAACCAGGGGAAGAAGGGCATTAAGCTCCATGAACATGCCCATCCCTGCAAATCTGGGCTCAGACTCCTTTTGTTTTCCTCTCTTGCTATCCTGGCACCCTTTTTCTTTCCCCCGTGGAGCCCTTGAGCTTTCAAGGGGCTCCAGCAGGAAATTTGGTAGCTGCAAATAATTCATCACAGGGCTGCTCCCAGAGACAGGCAATATTGGATGCCGTGGTCCAGAGACAGGCAGGTGCTTTTGCTCCGGTGCTGCTTAACCCTCCAGAGGTTCGGGGGAGCTTTTCTTGGAGGCTTTAATTTACGGTCAAATTTACTTTATTGATCCCATCCTGTATTTTGTTGTAGCAATATCTCCTCGCCTGGAAATGGGGCTGAGGGCAGCAATTGCTTTTTTGCAGAGAGCTCGTAACTCAGCCATAGGCAGGTCCCCCCCTTGAATTTACCTCTCCTGTGCAGGGCACTTCAGGGTTGTATAAACTCTGCAGTTAAGACAGTCTCCTCTTGCTAGAATTTACATCAACCCCTACATTTGTTAATTTGTTTGAGGCGACGCCACTTGCTCCTTTGCCTCTCATCGTGGGGGAAATAGCATTAGGCGAAATAATGATGGAAAGCCTTTCACCCCATTTGCTGTAGAGCTCGCAGATGCCGCTGAGATGGAAACATCTATTAGAGTTTACTGAACAACAAGCTAAAGCCTAATGGGTTTAACACGCCTCCAAACAATGCAGCTTCCTGAGCAGGAAGTCTGGGCAACTAAAAACCCAACAAAGACATCGTCCTCCCGCACATCACTCATTCCGCGGATGTAGCCATTGAGAAGGGAGGAGGGAGCGCAGGTCCGAAGGGAAGGAGGTCAGCGGTGCAGGGAGGGGGGCGGCGGCTTCCCATGGATTTACATTTCTAGGTGCAGTTAAATTTAGGTGGTGGTTGGGAGGAAGAAAGCACATGTGGAAGGATTCAAAAAAACACCATGGGGGAAAATGAGAGGCAGGAAAGGAAGGCTTTAATCCATCAGAGACCCAGCGTATGGAGGGATGGAGAAGGGCTTGCTGGAACCCTGGAGAAAAGGAGGCTGAGGGGAGACCTTCTCGCTCTCTGCAACTCCCTGAAAGGAGGGGGGAGACAGGGGGAGTCGGGCTCTTCTTCCAAGGAACAGGCCATGGGACAAGAGGAAATGGCCTCAAGTTGTGCCAGGGGAGGTTTAGGATTGATATTGGGGAAAATGTCTTCATGGAAAGGATTGTCTGACATTGGAAGAGGCTGCCCAGGGCAGTGGTGGAGTGTCCATCCCTGGAGGGATTTAAAAGCCGGGCAGACGTGGTGCTGAGGGACGTGGGGTAGTGGGGGGTTTGTCGGTGTTGGGTTGATGTTTGGACTCGATGGTCTGAAAGGTCCCTTCCAACCTGGGCAATTCTGTGATTCTATGACCCTCTCCTTCAGGCAGGAGCTGTCTGTGCCTCCTGTCTCGAGACCCCAGTCCCCAGAACCCACCCTCACTTAGGCAGAGCAGTGGCTCTCTATAGCCTGCTCTTGGGAAGGCCATTTGGCCAGCCTGCATCTCCAAAGCTACTTGATCTCCCGTGGACTCTTCTGCGCACCTTGCCGTGTTACAGCCGTCAGCCCTGTGTGATGGGGAGCTGAAAATAGTTGCATCCCATAAGGACGTTTAGCAATAGATGTGACCTCAGCTGCAGCTGGTGAGTTCGGCCTCGCCTTTGTGGGTTCTTCGTGTCTGAGCACATCCCTCACGCTTGGCCCAAGGCTGCTCCAGCACCAAGAGCTGAGCTAACGCCCAGCTGGGTTTTTCCTCTCAACCGCTTTTCCCATCTCTTCAGTGCTGTGGGTATTTTTCTCACTCGGCAGCACTGACCTTCAACGCTGGTGTCACCGTGTGACACATATTACAAACATACCTAGAAAGCCAAGACAGCTTGACATAGTGCAATATATAATGCGGAGGCTGGATCTTGATCTCAGCTGTATCTAACCAAACCAAAGAAGGTGCTCTGGGGTTTGTGGAGCTGCAAAGAAGGAAAGAAGGGGAAGGAAATAAGGCTCAAGGAGACTCACGCCAGCATGGTGGAGAGCAGAGCTAGTCCCAGGCGCCATGTGAAGACCCCAGGATGCTTCCTGTGGCTGGGGTTCAGGGTGGGATTAGGGGATCTGGAGATCCTTTTACTAATGGGGATGGTCCATCTAGGAGTGTGGTTGATACCAGACAAAAAGAAGCCAAGATGCCCTGTGTGGTTCAAGGATATGAAGGGGTCAATCAGAGCAATCAGAGTCCCACAGTTTGGGACAGTAAGATTGCCCTCCTTCCTCCTAGGGGTATTGAAATGATTATTACAGGACCATAGGCTGAAGTTGGAAGGGAACTCTGGACATCATGTCAACACTCCTCCTTAATGCAGCCTGTCTGGCTTTCCATGCCATGAGCGTTGGTGGCTCTTGTTCACCCCAAGGTCCTTCCCTACAGAACTGGTTGGACCCCAGCCAGTGCTGGTGACCGCGGTTGTTCCTCCCCAGCGGCAGGACTTTGCACTTCTCCTGCATGAACTTCATGAACTTCTCCAGCCCGTTGAGGTCCCCATGGATGGCAGCACAACCGTCCTTGGCTGTGACAGTCCCTCCTCCCAGTCTTGCATCTCCTGCCAACTGGCTGCCCCATCACCACCCAGGTCATTGATAAGGATGCTAAACAGTACCCATTTAGATAATGTTTAAACAATATTGGTCTTGATTATGTCGAGCAGCGCTGGCTCTGGTTATGCTCTGGTGTGGCTGGGATTTAGGAAGACCAAGATCCTGGCTCAGCATTTCTTTGTTGCTTTGCAGTGAAATGATTGATAATTTTTAACCTCTCAGGTGCCCTGCTGATAAACGTATTAGTGTTTTGCATGCTGC